>CANNZV010000058.1:0-566344 GCA_947561585.1 Caprella mutica | reverse complement strand
CTTCATTTCGTTCATTTCGGGGTTTATAATCTTCATTTCGTTATTTAGTCACTTCATTTCGTTCATTTCGGGGTTTGTAATTTTCATTTCGGTATTTAGTCACTTCATTTCGTTCATTTCGGGGTTTATAATCTTCATTTCGGTATTTAGTCACTTCATTTCGTTCATTTCGGGGTTTAAAATCTTCATTTCGGTATTTAGTCACTTCATTTCGTTCATTTCGGGGTTTATAATCTTCATTTCGGCATTTAGTCACTTCATTTCGTTCATTTCGTGGTTTATAATCTTCATTTCGGTATTTAGTCACTTCATTCCGTTCATTTCGAGGTTTATAATCTTCATTTCGTTATTTAGTCACTTCATTTCGTTCATTTCGGGGTTTATAATCTTCATTTCGGTATTTAGTCACTTCATTTCGTTCATTTCGGGGTTTATAATCTTCATTTCGTTATTTAGTCACTTCATTTCGTTCATTTCGGGGTTTGTAATTTTCATTTCGGTATTTAGTCACTTCATTTCGTTCATTTCGGGGTTTATAATCTTCATTTCGGTATTTAGTCACTTCATTTCGTTCATTTCGGGGTTTATAATCTTCATTTCGGTATTTAGTCACTTCATTTCGTTCATTTCGGGGTTTATAATCTTCATTTCGGCATTTAGTCACTTCATTTCGTTCATTTCGTGGTTTATAATCTTCATTTCGGTATTTAGTCACTTCATTTCGTTCATTTCGAGGTTTATAATCTTCATTTCGGTATTTAGTCACTTCATTTCGTTCATTTCGTGGTTTATAAGCTTCATTTCGGTATTTAGTCACTTCATTTCGTTCATTTCGTGGTTTATAATCTTCATTTCGGTATTTAGTCACTTCATTTCGTTCATTTCGTGGTTTATAATCTTCATTTCGGTATTTAGTCACTTCATTTCGTTCATTTCGGGGTTTATAATCTTCATTTCGGTATTTAGTCACTTCATTTCGTTCATTTGGGGGTTTATAATCTTCATTTCGGTATTTAGTCACTTCATTTCGTTCATTTTTCGGGGTTTATAAACTTCATTTCGGTATTTAGTCACTTCATTTCGTTCATTTCGGGGTTATAATCTTCATTTCGGTATTTATTCACTTCATTTCGTTCATTTCGTGGTTTATAAGCTTCATTTCGGTATTTAGTCACTTCATTTCGTTCATTTCGTGGTTTATAATCTTCATTTCGGTATTTAGTCACTTCATTTCGTTCATTTCGTGGTTTATAACCTTCATTTCGGTATTTAGTCACTTCATTTCGTTCATTTCGGGGTTTATAATCTTCATTTCGGTATTTAGTCACTTCATTTCGTTCATTTCGGGTTTATAATCTTCATTTCGGTATTTAGTCACTTCATTTCGTTCATTTCGGGGTTTATAATCTTCATTTCGGTATTTAGTCACTTCATTTCGTTCATTTCGGGATTTATAATCTTCATTTCGGTATTTAGTCACTTCATTTCGTTCATTTCGGGGTTTATAATCTTCATTTCGGTATTTAGTCACTTCATTTCGTTCATTTCGGGGTTTATAATCTTCATTTCGGTATTTAGTCACTTCATTTCGTTCATTTCGTGGTTTATAATCTTCATTTCGGTATTTGGTCACTTCATTTCGTTCATTTCGGGGTTTATAATCTTCATTTCGGTATTTAGTCACTTCATTTCGTTCATTTCGGGGTTTATAATCTTCATTTCGGTATTTAGTCACTTCATTTCGTTCAATTCGGGGTTTATAATATTCATTTCGGTATTTAGTCACTTCATTTCGTTCATTTCGTGGTTTATAATCTTCATTTCGGTATTTAGTCACTTCATTTCGTTCATTTCGGGGTTTATAATCTTCATTTCGGGGTTTATAATCTTCATTTCGGTATTTATTCACTTCATTTCGTTCATTTCGTGGTTTATAAGCTTCATTTCGGTATTTAGTCACTTCATTTCGTTCATTTCGTGGTTTATAATCTTCATTTCGGTATTTAGTCACTTCATTTCGTTCATTTTCGTGGTTTATAACCTTCATTTCGGTATTTAGTCACTTCATTTCGTTCATTTCGGGGTTTATAATCTTCATTTCGGTATTTAGTCACTTCATTTCGTTCATTTCGGGGTTTATAATCTTCATTTCGGTATTTAGTCACTTCATTTCGTTCATTTCGGGGTTTATAATCTTCATTTCGGTATTTAGTCACTTCATTTCGTTCATTTCGGGATTTATAATCTTCATTTCGGTATTTAGTCACTTCATTTCGTTCATTTCGGGGTTTATAATCTTCATTTCGGTATTTAGTCACTTCATTTCGTTCATTTCGGGGTTTATAATCTTCATTTCGGTATTTAGTCACTTCATTTCGTTCATTTCGTGGTTTATAATCTTCATTTCGGTATTTAGTCACTTCATTTCGTTCATTTCGGGGTTTATAATCTTCATTTCGGTATTTAGTCACTTCATTTCGTTCATTTCGGGGTTTATAATCTTCATTTCGTTATTTAGTCACTTCATTTCGTTCATTTCGGGGTTTGTAATCTTCATTTCGGTATTTAGTCACTTCATTTCGTTCATTTCGGGGTTTATAATCTTCATTTCGGTATTTAGTCACTTCATTTCGTTCATTTCGGGGTTTATAATCTTCATTTCGGTATTTAGTCACTTCATTTCGTTCATTTCGGGGTTTATATTCTTCATTTCGGTATTTATTCACTTCATATCGTTCATTTCGTGGTTTATAATCTTCATTTCGGTATTTAGTCACTTCATTTCGTTCATTTCGTGGTTTATAATCTTCATTTCGGTATTTAGTCACTTCATTTCGTTCATTTCGTGGTTTATAAGCTTCATTTCGGTATTTAGTCACTTCATTTCGTTCATTTCGTAGTTTATAATCTTCATTTCGGTATTTAGTCACTTCATTTCGTTCATTTCGTGGTTTATAATCTTCATTTCGGTATTTAGTCACTTCATTTCGTTCATTTCGGGGTTTATAATCTTCATTTCGGTATTTAGTCACTTCATTTCGTTCATTTGGGGGTTTATAATCTTCATTTCGGTATTTAGTCACTTCATTTCGTTCATTTCGGGGTTTATAATCTTCATTTCGGTATTTTACTCACTTCATTTTGTTCATTTCGCGGTTTTAAAATCTTCATTTCTGTATTTAGTCACTTCATTTCGTTCATTTCGGGGTTTATAATCTTCATTTCGGTATTTAGTCACTTCATTTCGTTCATTTCGGGGTTTATAATCTTCATTTCGGTATTTAGTCACTTCATTTCGTTCATTTCGGGGTTTATAATCTTCATTTCGGTATTTAGTCACTTCATTTCGTTCATTTCGGGATTTATAATCTTCATTTCGGTATTTAGTCACTTCATTTCGTTCATTTCGGGGTTTATAATCTTCATTTCGGTATTTAGTCACTTCATTTCGTTCATTTCGGGGTTTATAATCTTCATTTCGGTATTTAGTCACTTCATTTCGTTCATTTCGTGGTTTATAATCTTCATTTCGGTATTTGGTCACTTCATTTCGTTCATTTCGGGGTTTATAATCTTCATTTCGGTATTTAGTCACTTCATTTCGTTCATTTCGGGGTTTATAATCTTCATTTCGGTATTTAGTCACTTCATTTCGTTCAATTCGGGGTTTATAATATTCATTTCGGTATTTAGTCACTTCATTTCGTTCATTTCGTGGTTTATAATCTTCATTTCGGTATTTAGTCACTTCATTTCGTTCATTTCGGGGTTTATAATCTTCATTTCGGGGTTTATAATCTTCATTTCGGTATTTATTCACTTCATTTCGTTCATTTCGTGGTTTATAAGCTTCATTTCGGTATTTAGTCACTTCATTTCGTTCATTTCGTGGTTTATAATCTTCATTTCGGTATTTAGTCACTTCATTTCGTTCATTTCGTGGTTTATAACCTTCATTTCGGTATTTAGTCACTTCATTTCGTTCATTTCGGGGTTTATAATCTTCATTTCGGTATTTAGTCACTTCATTTCGTTCATTTCGGGGTTTATAATCTTCATTTCGGTATTTAGTCACTTCATTTCGTTCATTTCGGGTTTATAATCTTCATTTCGGTATTTAGTCACTTCATTTCGTTCATTTCGGGATTTATAATCTTCATTTCGGTATTTAGTCACTTCATTTCGTTCATTTCGGGGTTTATAATCTTCATTTCGGTATTTAGTCACTTCATTTCGTTCATTTCGGGGTTTATAATCTTCATTTCGGTATTTAGTCACTTCATTTCGTTCATTTCGTGGTTTATAATCTTCATTTCGGTATTTAGTCACTTCATTTCGTTCATTTCGGGGTTTTTTAATCTTCATTTCGGTATTTAGTCACTTCATTTCGTTCATTTCGGGGTTTATAATCTTCATTTCGTTATTTAGTCACTTCATTTCGTTCATTTCGGGGTTTGTAATCTTCATTTCGGTATTTAGTCACTTCATTTCGTTCATTTCGGGGTTTATAATCTTCATTTCGGTATTTAGTCACTTCATTTCGTTCATTTCGGGGTTTATAATCTTCATTTCGGTATTTAGTCACTTCATTTCGTTCATTTCGGGGTTTATATTCTTCATTTCGGTATTTATTCACTTCATATCGTTCATTTCGTGGTTTATAATCTTCATTTCGGTATTTAGTCACTTCATTTCGTTCATTTCGTGGTTTATAATCTTCATTTCGGTATTTAGTCACTTCATTTCGTTCATTTCGTGGTTTATAAGCTTCATTTCGGTATTTAGTCACTTCATTTCGTTCATTTCGTAGTTTATAATCTTCATTTCGGTATTTAGTCACTTCATTTCGTTCATTTCGTGGTTTATAATCTTCATTTCGGTATTTAGTCACTTCATTTCGTTCATTTCGGGGTTTATAATCTTCATTTCGGTATTTAGTCACTTCATTTCGTTCATTTGGGGGTTTATAATCTTCATTTCGGTATTTAGTCACTTCATTTCGTTCATTTCGGGGTTTATAATCTTCATTTCGGTATTTACTCACTTCATTTTGTTCATTTCGCGGTTTAAAATCTTCATTTCTGTATTTAGTCACTTCCTTTCGTTCATTTCGTGGTTTATAATCTTCATTTCGGTATTTAGTCACTTCATTTCGTTCATTTCGGGGTTTATAATCTTCATTTAGGTATTTAGTTACTCCATTTATTTATCATTCTATCATTTACACTCTTCAAATGCATTCAAATTAATTCTGTAAGCTTCATTTCGCGATTTACCTTCATTTCATGTTCATTTCGCGAAATACCTTCATTTCGCGATTTAGTCATACCCCTCGAATTACTCGTTTCTGCAATTCAGTGTGTGCCCAGTCTTAATCCCGAAAAAGAAAAAGCCAATGATCAAAGACCTCAGACCGATTGCCTTAACGAATACCTCTTACAAATTGTACATGGCTCTCTGCAAAGAAAAAGTTGTAAGTCATCTAATGAGCTACAATCAATTTAATGTGAACCAGTCAGGCTTCACTAAGGGAAAGAGATTGGAAGATAACTTGTTTATTCTCTCTCTTATTGTATAAATGATAGTAAAATGAATAAGAAACCTCTGTATGTATGTGCAATTGACTTCGAAAAAGCTTTTGACAGCATAAAAAGATCATGTATTGTAAAGGCTTTAATAAAATACAGGTGTGATCCTCTCCTCATAGATGTGATTTGTCAGTTATACGGTAACGAGGGTGACTCAACGCTATTGTATTTTAATAACAAAGAGTTAGAGACAACCAGAGCTGGGCGTTCCGCACGAAAGTTCGCGAACCGGTTCGGACTGGAAAATGGGTTCGGACATTCGGATTCGGAACCTCTTCAAAAACGGTTCGGAACGTCTTTTTTGCAAGTCCGAACCTCCGTACCCGGTGAAAACTGACCTGTTCATTTAATTATTTTACGTTCTGAACATGTACCGTACTTCTCGGCTACTATTATATACCTAGGTTTCTGCCTTAACATTGAAGCCAGTCTGCAGAAACTGGTAAAGTGTTCGTAGAGATCTCTTAATCTGTTCGTAGCAAAATTAATGTAAATATAGGAATTAATTCAGAAGTGTTCGTAGCAAAATTAATGTAAATATAGGAATTAATTCAAAATTGTTCGGAGAGAATATCCCAAATATCTCACATATTCTGCAGACTGGCATTGAAGCGAAGAACATGCGTCTTTCCCCGCTCTTCTTCCATTACGTTATTCATCCTTTCTTGAATAGTGGTAAGTTTTATAATAATATTAACAAGTTAATTCTATAATAACTTTTTATGTTCCCTCAAATCTCAATTAAAATTGCTTGAAATATGTAGAACTATAGGTAAGGTTGTAAACGTATATATTAGGTAACATTACATAACACCCTACCCTAGTACCTTAGCCGTTGTCTAACCATTCCTCATGGAAAAATAATAATAACTTAAATTCAAGACCGATTTTAAAGCTGTCTTTTCAATCGTTTAATTTTTCGCATAAATACATACGATTAGACAAAAACGAAGGTGATAAATGGTAATATACTCATATTATGAGCAAATATTTAAATCTATAACAATATTAGGAATATATCAAAGATCTTTCCAGGCATTAGATGCAAGAGTGTTTTTCAGTACATAAGGGTGAATATTTCACTATAATCAGTTAACTGTAACTCTTTTAGCAGCTTAGCGAGATCAAATATGTGTGAGAATAATTGCGCACACCAAGCTTCGTACAATAACATCTTATAAATATTTGTTTCTTGTCTTAGCTTGTTACTTTTATTTTGAATGATGATTTTTTCTTTTGCTTTTACTAATGTATGAAATACTAAATATCAAATGAAGGTTTTTAAAAGAAAAAATATTGAAATGACTCAAATGAGCTAAGTTTTGACGGCTAAGTAGGTAGGCTGAACAGATAATTTAAGATCGAGCATTCGGCTATTCGCTTTAAAATTGAATTGATTATAATTTATATATAGGTATTATAATATTATATGTATATAAGTTATAATATAAATAACTTTGAGAAATATTCACAGTAATCTTCACTGTCTGACCTTTCTAATATATTGAATAGAAGAAAAAGTTAAGCAAGCAAATAGAGTATAGTGATACCATAATACGGTATCTATAGTACTTTCATATTCAAACAAAATGCAAAAAGTTTTTATATCATCAGTTTTCTAGATAGAATTAATCAAAAATGTTGTAATATAAATGAAAAATTGAAAACTAATAGTAAAAACTTAGAAATGATTTAATTAGATAGTAGATACTTGGATACTTTAATATGGATACATTGTCTTGCATTGTTATGACGACAGAGTTGGTCTTCATTTTTCATTGCATGAAATTCGGAGGTCAGAAGAAAATTCAGAATAACAACTTAAATTACATATTGGTGTGGAGACTGGGGGGGGGGGGGGACCTTTAAAGATACTTAATACTCATTCAGTCATACTCAATGATACTAACTTATTAAGTATAGTAAATACAGTGGAACTCCCTTATAGTGAACTCCTGTATAGTGAATTACGCTGAATAGTAAAATCCGGTATAGTGAACATATTTAGGTTAGTCTACACAAATATTCGTAAGTTTTCTATGAATCTCTTATTCCTATTTAGTAAATTCTCTAAATTAGTTGTATTTCATGAAATAGCAGTTCTACCAGTGCAAATCCTCTATAATGTAGTCATATGAAGTCACAGTATAATTATTATCAAAAATTTATTATATTAACCCTAATGAATTTGACGTATGTTTTATAGGCATATCTTTTTTAAATTACTTTATATATTTCATGTCATTTCTTTAAATTTACTGGCCTTTCTTGACTTTGTTGCTACATAAATACCAACTATATTTTTTAATTCAAAAGTTAAATATTTACGTATCGGCGTAAATCAGCGTAAATTTTGGAATTAATTGTACTCTAGTGACGTATGGCAACGTAGAAATACAGATTGGTTACCCAATAATGTGTCCACGTTTTATGTATGTAGTAGAGACAAATGCGCGAGCTGTGATTGGTTCACACTCCATCCAATAACAGTTCAGCTCACTCAATTGCCAATCTCTTTTATACCTATGTATTTATTTCTCCTTATATATTCAATATTTTTACTTGAAATTTGGTACACATTAGTATAGTACATAAACTAACAACTTGTAAAAATACAGTAACGTAGGTTTATAAATAAGACAAGTGTTTTTTTAACATAGAGTGAAACTTTCTCGTTGTAACTTGTTTTTGACAAATAGTTAGTATCTTGTTGAAAAAACTTTTTTTTTTATATATAGGTTGCCCTAATAGCCTTGAAAGCATAAGTTAGTAAAAGGGCCGAATATAAATGTGTAGACTGTAGTTCATTTTTATTTTTCTTTATTTTTAGATATAAAATATATACCTAAAAAATCAGAGGTTAGCTAAATGTTCGGACTAAATGTTTGGTTCGGAACAAATGTTCGGACCAAACTTTTCCAAATTGGGTTTGCTATACGGAGGTTCGGAACCCAAAATCGACGAAGATTCGGGTTCGGATTCGGAACCTAAAAAAAGGTTCGAGCGCCCAGCTCTGGAGACAACTAGTGGCATCCGATAAGATTGCACCGGGTCTCCACTTCTTCTTATCATAGTTGTCAACTTCATTATTGATAAAATAGTGTGGTAGGATTGGACTTAAGAGTGCGAATATTAGGGTTCCTTGTCTCTTTTTCGCAGATGATGGCCTGTTATTGGCTCAAAGTGTGACTAAATTGGGAAGGCTGATTAAAATTCTGGAAAGAGGAGCAAATGAGGTTGGGTTAAAAATATATAGGTAAAGCTAAAAGTAATGTGATGATTTATGGGCATAACTTCAATCAAAATCAGATAGAGGGAATTGAAGTTGCAACACATACCTATAAGATATCTGGGAATTTGCATTTGAGTTGACAAGAGATATTTTTCATCAACATAAAGATTAAAGAACAGAAAATAAATTCATCCAAACGAATGTCAAACATGACCCACTCTATTAATAATTATTGCAAGATCTTGCAATAAAGTTCTAATTGGTAAAAACTTATTGGGAAATGGTTGTAATGCCTAGTTTATTGTTTGGAAATTCTGTTATAAGTTGGACTAAATTAGAATTGGATAAATTACAGAGAAGTGAGGATGATGTCTATTGTCTGGCACAAATCCACAAAATACTTGGTGCGCCAGGATATGCTCCTTTGGTAGCTATGAGAGGAGATATTGGGGCAGCCGGCAGCAATCATCATGGCAAAGGAAAAGTAAGCTCAAGTATGTGAAGCATGTCTTCAGAAGTAATAGTGAGATGCTGTCTGGAATACTGCAAGCTGTGATAGATAGAAGACATCCTTATGCAAAGAAATTACAATACTATATGGAAACTATAAATGTAGAACAATTAAGTGACCTAAGAGATATGAGTGATTTGGAACTGGGTGGATGAGTGGATGTGTAGAGAATGGAAAATTGAATTAGATCCGAAAAGTACACTAACAATTTATAAGGAATATAAGACGATTATAAAGGAAGAAAAGTTTTATGACAATACTTTTGAGTCGGTTCTTCTCTTTAAAGCAAGATCAAATAGTCTGAAGCTAGGATGGAGGAATTGATTCCAGGCCCTCCAGGGAAGAGAAATTGACTGTAAGCTATGTGGTGCTGAGGAAAAAACATTGGTTCATTTTGTCCTTGAATGTCCAAGATTAGGAGAATTAAGAATGTTATTTGGTATGAACAAAGACAATATAAGATAGACGCTCAACTTGATAGGGCACATGCAAGAATAATAACAACCAATCAGAAGTGATCAGTAGCATACGTCACACCAAACAATAACAAACGTATGACCCCCCTCCATTGAAATTTACAGGGGATAATCTTTAGTCTTAACGTGTGAAGTCGTTATAGATATAAATATCCTCTACTGATTAGGGATTACATAACTAATTACTTTATATAAATTAAGTCTACAAGATCGCATATGTGGTTCAATTCAATATTTTAAATATAATCTAGTAATCTAGCCATTTTTAACTATGAATAATCATAACTAGGTATACCAAGCAAGTATAAACACTAAACAGTATAAACCTATGTAGGTACTATATCGTCTTTGAAGACACCAAGTTGGGTGTACATCAATGCTGATTGGCTAGAAGTTGAGTCAGAGTGCTGACGTCAGTGCAAACATGCTCTGTATTTTATAACATGGAGTTGAGCGTCTATCTTATATTGTCTTTGGTATGAATGTAGTCAGTATTCAGAATATGCTGGGATTTGATGACTGTGGGGATGTGAATAAATCTAAGAGATATCTGGAAAAAATCTAGCTTAAAGGAAGAGAATTATGTCAGTTGATGAATCATGAATGAAGTTTTGTAAGTGTGGTTTTTTATTTTATTGATTGATGGGTTTCACTTTTTTTGTTGCTAGCTGGTGCGGAAATGATGAGTGTGATTTCCTGTTGTTTCTTTCTAAACTGATGGATGGTGCCTGAATGTAAGATCTTCCTTACTAGTTAAGGGAGAACACTTACAAAATTGGTATATTTTTATTCAATAAATAAACTTTCACTAAATATTGAATTAGTTTTTCCTTTGTCTCTTTTTTTTAGGACAAAAGGAGTAAGAATATCTTTTAGTGATATAATTGTAGGTTTTTACATACTTTTTTTATATATACATAGCTAGCTTTAAAGAGAGGGAATTTATCTATATATTTAGGGGCTAATGTATACATAATATATAGCTATATGTACTTTTTTAGTTATTAATAAAGAATATGATCTTCCATGAGTCTTAGACAATGAAATTTAATTTTTGCTATTTTAATTTTTTTTAATGAGCAACCACAATCTTCCTAAACTGGGGTTTTAACTTTGTTTTAAACCCGGATGTTAATAACTAAGATAAAAGTGACTTAGAATCTTTTATGGAGTGCTAATTTACATAGCTCTACTCCAAATAACAAGTCATACAAGTAAAGTAAGTTGTTGTACTGCTGGGTAAAATAATCAAACTGTTGAATATAATTTTAATCCAGTATGGCCAAAATGGCAGAGTCTCGTAGGAAATTGCATGGCTGTTGATCAAAATCAATAATCTCTTTCTTCATGAATCATTTGTGACTATTTGACTTTTCTGAATTTAGTAATTCTGAAGTAGAATTTTGATTTTATCATTTTGACAAATTGACAGACTGATAGACGATAGTAACTATTTCATCATTGTTTACAGAATTATTTTTGCTAGGCTAGCTAATAATCACTTGCAGTGATGAATAGCTGGCTAATTTCTCTTTTATTAATACTCTTCAGTCATTCTGCTTACTCAGCAAATGAAAGTGATGTTTCTGATTCATTGGAGTCAGGTGAGTAGTGACCAGACTAGTGAGTACCTCTGTCTCTGGCCCCAGTGGGCCAGACCCCTTATACAGACATACTATATTTTATAGTATTACCTGGCATATTCCCATTAATTTTGCTGATCCGTCATTGACATCCACCTACATTTTTCCAATTTAGCCACTGAATATTAATAGTAATATAGGGATAAATACCATGTTTCAGAGACTGGAAAATTGTAAACCAATTTTTGAGCCAAAATTTTACAAAAATTCTGAGCGAAGCCAATTTGGCTCATTTTATGTCAGTCTGCAGAAACTGCTAAAGTTTTCGTAGAGATCTCTTATACTGTTTGTAGCAAAATTAACGTAAATATAGGGATTAATTCAGATGTAAATATAGGAATCAGTTTGTATTTGGTGTACAAAATCCCACTGACTTTTCAAAAAGCGGATAAAAATCCACCATAAATTTCCAGTAATTTGGCTGATCCACCAACATTTTCTCAATTAATCCACCGAAAATTAATGGTAACATAGGATTAAATGGCCCAGTTGCGAAATACGACTCCCTCCAATGGATAATATGGGTTTTTGTGTGTTTTTAATGATGGCCGTCATGAAATACGACACCTTCCAAATACAAAAATTATATAAGACTCCTCAATCTAGCTTAACATGTGATATTTTGATGATTGGAAAGAGATGGGTGTCACGAAACCCGACTTCTCATGTTATACCAAACGTAAGACCAACTGTTTATACCATTCAATTTAAGTACAATTCAATAAGTACAATTTATTAAACCTTATAATACAATGAAATATCCTTTATTATACTTTATAATACAATTAAACATCCTTCATGAAATGTTTGAAGTAATCACATATATATATATAAATAAGTTGGTATAGTTTGCCGTAACTATGATACAAAAATGTATTATATTTATTCTAATTATTATTGAATACAAATGATTTCATTACTAATACTTGAATGTAAATTAAGAGGAATCGGATTGTTTTAACATCGTCTCTATATAGCTTTCATGGAAAGCGACTCCCTTGAATTTCTCCCCGTAGGAATACTAAAGATATACGATTTAATTACCATGTGAGGAGTCGGATCAAATTTTTGTATTCCAAGGGAGTTGTGTTTTGTGACAGCCATCTTTTTCCAAACACCAAAATATATTTTAAGATCGAGGAGTCGGATCGAATTTTTGTATTTCAAAGGAGTCGTATTTCGCAACTGGGCCGAATCCACCGACTTTGCCAGAATATTATGTTTAAATAGGGAAATACAGACTGGTATAGGAATTAATTCAAAATTGTTCTGAGAGAATATCATAAATGTCTCCCGTATACTGCAGACTGGATTTTATGAAGATTTAAATCCCAAATTAACATGTGAACAAAGGAATTAATTCAAAATTTTAAGCCAATTGATTAGACATATCTGAGTTTTGACCTTTTGAAATCTAAGCCAATTAATTGGCTTTAACTGACATACTCTGTAACATGAGATAAATATCTAAAATTCTACCGACATGGCTTGAATATTATTTGCAAAGGAGATAAAGTACACTGACAAGTCGGTGGAATTTACCATGAAATACAGACAAGTAGGTAGGCTGTAGACATCCATGTAAAATAGTATGTCTCATAAACTCTCCATTTGTCTCTCCAAAAATCACCAAATTTCTCTCCAAAATCCAGACTGCAAACCATGCACAATCAGTCTCCAGATATTTAATTTTTGGGGCAATTTGTCTCCAAAGATTTTCCAATTTCTCTCCAAAATGGCCAAAATTGTCTCCGGATAATTCAGGAGACTAATTTCAAGGCCTTAACAGTCGCCGGATAAACTTCACAACTTCATGCATCTTTTGCAGACTGGTCCAAAATGATCAAATTATCATAAATTCTCTACATAATAACATTGCAGCATAGGAGAAAATTAGATATTTCTCGCCATTTGCAATTGAAGGGCTTGAAATAACTGTCTCAAACTCGCAATTAACACGTTGCGTGCTGGAGTTAAAAACCAGGTCTCCATTGCATTGCAGAAGTTTGAAAGTTCCACCATATCTGTACTAGTAACGCAATTGAGCTGAAATTGTGTGTGGTTCATATCTGTGGTTAGTAGCTACTACCAATTGCACAAATAAAATTGCATGTCCACCAGTGGGCATTTCGCAATGTAAAGCATCTGGTTCTACTGCATTGCAGGGTGCCCACCCGTGGTCTCTGCTTGATGTCAAAAAACAGCACATCTGAGACTCATTTTTTTTCAATTATTCAAGTTTGTAGATATATGTGTATTGTTTCTCGATTGTAAAAATGAATATATATCATACAAAAATTAATATATGTCGGCTATCATGAAAATATTATCATAAGTCAGCTATTAAATATTATTCTGGTCTATTTCTCGTATCTTCCTTAGGACGTGTCTTACATCCGATTTCGCTTTTTTTTATGGTATATGAAGAAATTTTGATAATCCCAATGAATTTTCATTTCCGTGTGATGTTCTGAATGATTCTAGTTCAGAATAATGCATCTGTAAAAATTACTCGAAATATGTTCGGAGATGAATTTACAAAAATGAGTTAGCCAAAAAGTTACAAATTCTAATCAGAAAGTGAAAACATTCTGTCATGCTGACATGGGCATCCATACATACATACATCCTGTATTTCAATTTGCAGCATAAAATATCAATCAATTAATTCAAAATTCTAACTATTAAACGAAAGTTATTCGTGAAAGAATTCATTGGATTTATATTTGGTAGCTACATATATAAATGAACTGTTTTGCAGACATGAAATAATATTTCTCGCATTTTTCGCTATATGCCTATGGTCTACTTAATGTTTAAAATATGATCAGTTGCTTATAGAAAATTGATTTCCTTTGATAAATCAATTAGAAATATAGTTTTATTCGAAAAATTTATTTTAATTTTCTCAATTTCAATGCAAATTGTTATTAGTAGTGCCATATTTACTTAGTGGTCAAATTCCATGATTAATGATCATGATAACTTTCATTCACTTATAAACTCAATACATATTAAAAAATAAAAGTAAAAAATATAAATTGTTCCCGTTTATACAATGTTTTTTGAAGATGATCAAGTTTTTTTTAAATGTCCCACCGGTTGGTCACCTGCACTGTACTAGAAGCGGCAGTGACCCACCGGTGGGTCACCCCGCACGCAACGTGTTAAAATGGCGAATTTGTACGTGCTTTATTACCTGGGTAGGCATATTGTTTTTGTGTATATGACAAAAATGTGGAACCGATCGATAATTCATAACTACATCGATAACTCTAACTATCCTTGTTTAAAAGTATTGACAAAGTCGCCAGTAATTTTTTTTTAAATAAGTTTAAAAACCTGTAAATAACAAGTAAATCTCTCCAAAATATTCTCAAGAGATACATGTGCATCAGACATGAAGATGATGAAGCAAAATAATGTTTTCAAGTCTAAAATCTTCACTAGGAAACCAAATTTCTTCTTTTAAAGTATCTTAAATGTGGCGATCTTGATCCATTTTCTCACTAAAGTGGCGACTTTCCTGCCACACATAGAAATGGCTATTGGCTAACTATGTTACTGTCCATAACTAACTTGGTAGTTGAGAAATTCTTTAGTGGTAACTTGTTCAGTTTTCCTTGAACTATGAAATTTATCATATGAAATATGTCAGTCTGCAAAGTTTGGCAAATCTGTCTCCAAGATTTTATGTTGAGGACAATTTGTCTCCCAAGATTTTCAAATCTATCTCATTTCTCTAAAATGTCTCTAATAAATATAGGAATTAATTAGAAAATTGTCTCCAAGATCTTACAAAGATATGTTTCCCTTTGACTGACTCGCAGAGATATTAATTTGAGAGAGAGCTACTCTCAGCAGCAGATTCAGAATCTCCCGCAGCTAAATTAATGGTAACATAGGGATTAATTCAAGATCTCCAATTTCTATAATTGCGCTCAGATTTGTCTTCGAGGACTGAGAGATTAGGAATTAATTCAAAATATCCCACAGCTAAAATGCTAAATTAATTGTGACAAGATCTCCCACAGAGATATAAAATTTCTAAAATTGGGCTCAGATTTGTCACCGAGCAAGAGAGTCTTGGAAAAATGTTCCATATTTTGCAGTCTGGCCACAGATGCTGACAGACCCAGTATTTTTTGGAAAAATTGAGATTTAGGTGCAGCAAATAAGTGAAATAATACTCTCACTCTAGTACTAAACTAACTTTTCTTATGAATAATGAAAGGATTTCTTGAAGAAAAATTGCAACTTTTTCTGCAAATTCCAAAGTAGCTACAGCTAAACTGCTAATATTCTGAATACTGAATGTAAGACAGAACAAGAACCAAAATAAGAGGATCTCTAGCTGGTAAAGTGTACTACAAGAAATAGCTTTTTTGTCTTTCGTTTTCAACAAATTACATAGCTATGTATTTAAGATGAAATTAAGGATTTTTCTCACAAAAACTATTCCATAATCTGCACACTGCCACTGAAACTTTAGAAAGAAGTTCAGTGACTGCATTCCAATTATAATACATTGAATCTATTTATCAGTTAAGATATCTATTCCAATTATAATACACTGAATGGTCCAAGTGACATAGAACTCTACAAGATATTCACTTTCCATTCCAATTTTCCAAATTCAAGTCTCCAAAGACAGTGAAGCTGCTCTATTGTCCGTTTTGAAACTCCTACTAATTAATTGTATTTTTTCTTCAGATGTGAGTTCTTCCCTTATTGAGAAGATATTCCTATGGACCAGGTCAGTGTTTAGTGTTAGATGTTATGTTAATCTATCTAATATTAATTCATCAGTTATGATTTGCTTGATAAAGATTGAAATTCTAACTAGATTGCTATCGAATTTCAATTTCATTCAATATCTTCATCTTTTTAATTGTGTTGTTAAGGTACCTCAAATCAGGACAAGAGTATGAGATACTCTCCCTGCAGAATGACTCCTCTGTTATCCGGAGCCACTTTGTCGGCAGCAACCCCACTTACATTCTCATTCACGGCTTCCTGGGCGATGGATTGGAGCCCTGGATTATTGGCATGAAAGACAGTGAGTGCCTAAACTATCAGCTTATTATAAAACAAAATCTTGGTAATAAGCTACCTATCTGGGAAATATATAGGAAAAATGTTATTTCAAAGTGGGCTTCTAGTCTATTTACATCCAGTTGTATTCCTCTGAATCAATGCAAACATATTTAGGCCAAATGGACAGAACAAATCTATTACTGAGCTTGCTATATTTCCCTCATTTAGTTATAAATATTCTTATTACTAGTTATTTTCATTAGCAATTAATATGGGAGTGAATTTTCAATAGAAAACACAGAGAACATGAATTAGATAAATTATCCAGATGGTTACTTACAGAAACGGAAAGGATGTAACAATATGAAACTTGTAATATAATATCTGTTTATTACTAGTTAACTAAGTGACTGTCTAATTTTAGTTTTTGAAGATTTGTATGGATTCCTCATCACAATTCCAATCATGAATTGGTATATAATCTATAGACAAATTTAAATAGTTATACATTTCTAGTAAATCACTGATGTTTTTCATGATTTGATATGTCAAAGGGCATTGTAAATGTTCTTTTAATCATCTTATTCCTCCCAGTAGTGACAAATATTAATTTCTAAAGATATTTCTAATAAATAGGGCATAGTATCTATAAATAAATCTATACGTTATTATTATAAAACTAATCAAAGCTAATAAACTATTGACATTTCATCAGGTATTTAATTCACATCTGGTAATCAATTTTTTTTTATATTTAATTTTCTCTCCTCAGAGCTGTTAAATCAGTCTGATGTAAATGTGATCTCAGTGCAGTGGCCAGCTGGCTCTGCCTACTTTGTCATTGACTATTACCATGTGGTGTACCATGTGCCTGTGGTGGGACAGGAAATTGCAGATTTAATTGGTGAGATATTGAGATGAACTTCAGTGAAAGGAAAATTAACTCATTAAATATATCTATAATATGTTATTATATTTGATAGCTATTCATAAATGCATTCAATCTTGAAAAAACTATTCAATATTGCTTTAATTAATAATTTAGATTAAATTTGTTTATTTTCAATTCTAAATTTATTCATTTTCATGAATGAATGAATTCATTTTCTAGACATTAGCTATGTATTTATGAATAGTTACTCTGAACTCCCTTTTTTTTCCTTATCAGCAGCTGGTTTAAAATCATATTTTTTCTATTTATTTCCCCAGGCCTGCTGCAGCAGTACAAGCGCCTCAGTACATCTGATGTTCACCTCATTGGTCACTCTCTGGGTGCTCACATTGCCGGCTTTGTAGGAAAGAATTGCTTGGATGTCATCAGTCGAATAACTGGTAAATAACCTAACAATTGGGTAACCATTCTATGTATGCAATCTGTATTTTTAGAATATTCTTTATATAAAGAGCCACTCAAAGTCTTTATTTTAGCTAGTAGCTATATGAGAACTAGAAATAGAGTGAAGTTCACTAGAAGCTTATAGCGCCGTATATGTTTTATTTCTGAAGGATAAGCAACCTGTTTGAATAGGTTGCTTATCGCTATCAAGGGATAAAAAAAAGTTGCGAATAGCAACTTTCTAGGAAGTATTTGTACATTTTCCTCTCAGAACCTCTAATTCTTTGTATCCCATCGCAGGTTTAGATCCAGCAGGTCTGACATTCCGAGGTACAGACGCTACTAAAAGATTAGACAAAAGTGATGCTGCCTATGTTGATGTCATCCATACCAATGGTTGCAAGAGGTACATCAGCTGGACTGTAAGTAGCTACTTCACTTAATATAGTGACAGGTAGCTACTAACTAATTTTGTTACCTAATTAATGTTTACTTTGTCACATATGCTAGACAAAAACTTCTTGCATATTTGTAGGCAGCTTTATCTCCTCAGTATTATAATAATATAAAAAAATAATAGTGAATACATTTGTTCATATTAATCACATCCTTGAAAGTACTTTGTGGATATGTGTAGATTCCAATTGGTTATCTTTTTTCAGGACTGTTTCGGTTATCCAACAAATATAGGCCACTCGGACTTCTGGCCAAATGGCGGCAGACACCAACCAGCTTGCCATGAGTCAAACAGGGAGGGAAATGAAGCGCTCAAAGAACACATGGCGCACTACACCAAGAAAGGAGTAAATTGTTAGTTCCTGGGGGTTGTAACTAACATATTTCAAGGCTAATCTTTTCTTTTGATTAGTAATTTTTTTTTAGAGTTAGTAAGTAAAGCAAGTTTCATTGGCTAAGTAAAGTCAGTTAAAAAGTAGAAGAGAACTACAGTTTGTATCAGGGCTGTGGAGTCGAAGTCAAAGCTTTTTTTGGTGGAGTCGGAGTCAGGAGTCGAAAATTTGTACCGACTCCCGACTCCAAGCTATAGATATAAGTCACAAAAATTTAGGTCCATTTTATTTGTTGTTCATCATATTAAATATCTCATTAGAACTAATAACTGCTCATAGATATGAATTAAATCAATATTCAAAGTTTAAACACTCAAATGACTCGATATTGCTTATAAAAATACTTGTTTGTCGGAGTCGAGGAGTCGGTGAAATTCTTTATAAAAGCATTTGAGTCGATAAATTCAAAATAAAGGAGTCGGAGTCGAACGTTTTATGTACCGACTCCGCAGCCCTGGTTTGTATAGATGAATTAATATGTCCATCTTCATGATATTTTTTATCTCTAACGACGTCTGTTCAGAAATATAGAAAAATATTCTAGTATAAGTGAAGGAACTAGAAACAATTTCTACTAGCTATTTAAGTCTGATTTGTTATTTTCAGTTGACTGGTCCATTGGATGTGACCACATGATGTCTCACACTTACTATCTCGAGAGTCTCGACTACAGTAGAAACAGTAAGGAGTTCCTGTCTCGTCCCTGCGACTCTTACCCTCATTACGAGGAGGGGTCCTGTGCCTGTGGCAGAAAAGCACAGTTTATGGGCATGAATGTGAACACGAGGTGAAGATTGTACACCTAATAACATATTTACCTACCTACTTATTTATCTATCTACATGATTATCTATCTACATGTTTATCTATCTACATGTTTATCTATCTACATGTTTATCTATCTACATGTTTATCTATCTAAATGTTTATCTATCTACAAGTTTATCTATCTACAAGTTTATCTACTTTACCTACCTAATTTTTTTAATTAACTTACAGTCAGTCCTCATTTGAATTTATGACAATAACACAATGAAACATGGATTCAATAGTAATTAAGAAATATTTGGATATATTTCAATTGAAATTGTTCCAAGTTAAATTATTATTCCAAGTTTAATTTGTATCCATGACAACTGCAGGTTAAATAAATATAAAACCAATTAAAATAAATATATAGTTTTTTCTTATATTCTCGTGGAAAAAGTAGGAGTAGCTTAGCAAAAAGTCTGGCGGAAAGACTTTAGAAAACCTTGCGTGTGTATGGCCCTTCAGCTCACCTCTAAGTTTGTTTTCCTTTCAGAGGTTACGGTTCGTACTTCTTGAGCACAAGTAACGCCTCTCCCTTCGCTCTGCCTGACGAAGACTGTCCTGTTCCCTCTCTGCTACTTAATGTGGTGGGGCTGATAGGCGTCGCCCTCATCTTTCTACTTACGCTCTGCATGTTGGTTTACGGTCTGTGCAACTTGGTGAGGAGGTGCAGAGAAGGCAATGGAGTTAGGGAGGAGCTTGCTGGAGGAGAGAAGAGTGCAGATAGCAGAGTATTGCTAGCGTGAAGAGCTTTTAATTGATTCGACTTACTGGAATAAATGTGAACAGAAAAAAAGTGTGGTAAATCCTTTTATATTATTTTTAGAGCAGTAATCGTAAAGCTATCCCCATAGTCAGTAAACTCAAGGTTATTAGTTATTACTTACATAATTTTAGTCTTTAATTGGGTAAGTTCAGATTTATCAAACAGTTCCTCATTTTCGGACACTGAAGAAAAAATGTATATTATTTATTATACAATTTTTCTCAAGTGTCCGTAAATGTGGAACCGTCCGATAACTCGAAACTTACCCTACCAAATTATAATTTGTTAAAATCTCTCCACCAAACAACTAGTTACTAGTATTTACTCACAGACTGCAGCTGAATGGTTGAACCACAATCTTTTAAAGTTTTCTACTGTCATTTAAATTCCAAATTCTGGAGAATTTTCTTTTGTATAGTTAAAACTAATTTAAGTTTTTAAAAGTATTATCTGTATAATCGTTTACGGGAATATAGCTATTTATATAACACAGTTCTACCAATAATTTATTTGCTCGTATTCCTTTAGTCTCAAAGCATTAATTTTACACATTATTTATTATATTAAGAAAATTCTAGGTAATTAAGTTTCATATTTTTATCGCAAAAACGTATGTTCATCAATTAGTTGGTTTGTTTATTCATTTAATCTAAATTCATATTAATTGTAATTAATTTAATGCATTTCTCTTTATTAGAATCTCCAAAATAATTTTCTCTATTATATAATGAAATTTTCGTTAAATTAATAACATTCAAGTAAATGTAGCTATGTAATTTATTGCAAATGTAGGTTTGCTATAAAATACTATTAGTAACACTGCTCTTTGGATAAGTTCCGAATTATTGGACGGTTCTACATCTTTGATCATATAAGAAAAAATTATATAATAATTAAAAAGTAAGTAATAATCATCATAGAATTTATTCTTCTATGATAGAAGATGTAGAACTTTCCGATAATTTGGTTCTTATCCCTTTGTTCATGGAGCCAATTTCCTTTCTGACTGCTTCTTGAATCCCTTGTAATTCTTTTTGACGTCATTGATAGGACCCTGAGTGGTTAGATGTCGAACCCCCTCCCAATTAATAATAACCACTGTTTTGTCTAATGAAGTCTTAGTTGGCCAAAACTCTAAATCAACAGGCAGTTATTTAATAAGTAAACAGTGGTAGCCATAGTGATATTATAGTCAAACTCAAAATGTTTATATATATATATTAAGTAAATTATTCTTTTAGTTGTGTATTTTATATCTTCCTTTACTGTGTAGTTAAATCTATTTATTTTATTTCTCTGTCCCTTGGGCCTCGAACTGTTGTAATTTGGATTATGGATTGTCTTTTTTCATTTTTACTATGTTTATCATTTTTTTAACGCTACTTGCAGTTTTAGAGGATAGCGCTAGGGTTATGCTCTTCAACTACGAGGTCTCAGATTTTTGTGTTAGGTAGGCTCGTAGGCTTCATTTACTATCACCTCTTCATTTTCCTCTTCCATCCGTGAGTGCAGCCACCGGTGCTTGTGTCCCGTTTCGTCACATTCCTTGGTAAGTGACTGCATTCACGGAGTAGCTTTTCTGCATCCATGAGCATTGTCACTGACGGTGGTAAGTGACTTTGTTCATGGAGCCACTTTCCTCTCTGACTGCTTCTTCCAGTCCCTTGTATTTAATTTCCTTTTGACGTCAGCGATATGGCCTTTGGTTCTGAAGCAAACGTTAAACCCCTACTAAAATAAATTATTTTATTTCTCTTGAATAATGAAATGAAACAAGATGTTGATAAAGATGAAAAATTTACTAAACCAACTTACAATAAAAAATTCTCTAGATTGTTTAATGATGCGAATTTGAAGGTGTTCTGTTTATATAGCTGTCACTGGTTGAGGGGCCCACGGTACCTATTGACTGTCTCTGAAGTCATCTCCACATTAACGAGTCTGAAGGCCCTGATAACGTTAATGAAGGGAATGAACAAGTTATTGAGCACTGACGACACACCGAGCACGAACTTGCTCACCATGGTGAACAATGGCGTCAGGATCACCACTAGCAAAGGTTGCAGTATTTGGTCTAGAAAAATATTAGGGATGTCCACCACTATTACCCGGAAAATGTGCTTCAGTACGAACCTGAAACAGAAAATCTTTTACCATTTTCTAAATGATTGAAAATCTAAAAGAAGTCCTTTCCTGTGTAGAATATTAATCAATGTTATGTCAAGTTTAAGAGTTATCGGACTGTACCACGTTTTCGATTATTAAGAAATTCTAATATATATTTTTCTCTTATGCGTCATAATGGAACTGACCGATAATTAAGAACTAGTGTTTATACTGCACTCACCGCAAGGAGTGTAGCAGCATGATGCTCAGCATCTGCAGAGGTATGCTGAGGATGTTACACGAGTATCCCACTAGGGAGTTGAAGTCTCGCATCATTTTTCTGGGTCTGTCTTCTGGAAACACTGGAAAGTTGATGGCTCTGGAAGGAAGTGAGAAAAGAGTTCGCTTACTGTCAAAGAGAGAACTAGAATGATCACTCGTAGAGCTCGTACCTTCGCCATCGATTCAATCGATTTTGACTTTTTAATGACGACCCTTAGACCCAATAGTAAATTTATTTACTATGCTTGACCCGATCGCTCCTAAAATCTAACCAAATGGTTCATGGATAATGCCAAAACGTTCCACCAAATTTCAGGCAATTTGGTTCAATACTTATTGAGTTATAAATGACCTTGAGCTTCTACCTTATCGATCCCGATTTAAAAGATATCTAATGAAAAATTTCTTAGATTAATTCAAAATTCGCTTTATTTCAATAATAACATTTTTCACCATTTTATTTCAAATATTATCTAGATAAATCATTTATTAAATGATTTGAAAACTGAATTAGTTAAACTAAAATCTCTCTGAATGATAAAAAATTATTTAAAGAATATCACAGTATTCGGAAAGTGGGTCATTATCTCAATCAAACATTTTTATAGGTCAGATTGTTTTATTACCTGTGTTAACACCCACTTTCCGAGAACTGCACAGTGTCTCACTCTTATTTTAAGATGCTCACATTTCATTTTCTCTAACTTGACGCTCCTCCTTCTTTTCACTGGTTGTGGTCACGTCTAAGGTTTTACTGGATTTTTTTGTTGCTCTGGGTTTGGGTTCAGCTAAGGACTCGTCCACGGTGGAGAGAGAGGTTTCGTCCCCTGTGAGTTAGCAGGGGCAAAGGAGATGATTTACCAAAAATGGCTATTATATAACTAATACCTGTAAAGTAATAAAAGTAGTAGAAATTCTTTTTTATGCTGGAATTTAAAATCAATGTGATTTATTTTGTGCAACTTTTCAATATGAAATTGAAAACTAAAGTTGTTACTATTTTAGTTTCATATAAAATAACATGTAACTTTTGTGAATCATATTAATCAATTGGTATTTGGATTTAAATTTATTAACGTATAATTGTTTGGATCATTTGAAGGCTCAAATTTATCATTAACAATTTCAATGTTTTTTGCTCAATATTTGCAGTGTGTGACTTCTTCCTCACCGTCAAAAGCCTCATTCCTCACTCCCCCACCGCTAGCAATGAAGGGGAGGGGATTGGTAGGTTCACTCCTACCGACATTCTTTGGTCTGAACAAGAAGTCATTGAACGTGGACTTGGGAGAGTCTGCTCCTCCAGCAGGTGAAAAGTAAAGAGGGGCGTACTCTGCCGGGGTATCTGTGGGAAATTTAGTAATTAAGGTAGGGATTTAGTAAGATAGCCACCTGGAATTGACTTCGAACTTTTTGTCTTCCTAATTGCTTAATCATTTGGGATATGCTGATAGTTATTATAAAAGTGAAACTCCTGAGTTATAAAATGTTGGTACCTTCGTAACTCAAAGCCACTTCATATCTCAGGTTCACTAGATAGTTTTCTATGATTAAAATATTAGAAAACTATGGTCATTGAGGGATAACAATGACGAAATTCTTGATTTATATAATTGTCTATATTTTATAACATAAAATTTTTCATAGCTCAAATACATTTCATAATTCAGGTACTTCATTACTCGGTGCTTCATATCTGAAAGAGTTTTACTGTACCATTATCCAAGGGCGCTGGAATGTTTCTGTGGGCTGTTCTTGTAGCGGCTGTTGGTGGAGAGGGCTCTTTTTTCTGTTGCAGAGAATATTTCGGAACCGTCTCTCTATAATCAAGAAGAAAAAATTATAATGTAATAATTAATTACTAGTCGATCCTATATTATGATCAATTTAAATGGTCTTTGTTTTAATTTCTTTCATTCTTTAAATGGTCACTTTGATTATGTATTTATTCTCATTATTCGATTAACTTTTCTAACACGTATATGATAAAATTAAATACCAGATGAAAATTTAATTAGGTCATTGCAAAACGCATAAAATATTGAAAGATGTATATTCATTATTCATTGTGGTGGGAACACTTTTCTCTCCACAATTATTATACTTCCATGCGTTTATTTTCAATTTTCATCCGGTATTTAATTCTCATATGGATATTTCTAATTTACCCTATATATTCAAGCTTCACTTTTGTTTCACCCGTTAAAGTACCCAAATAAAGCTTGGTAATGTGTCATATAAATAGAGCATTCAGGTTACTCACTTGATTTTAGCTTCTTGTTTTGGCCCAGCAGAAGTAGAGGGCTGAGGTGCAGTTGAGGCACTTGGGGGTTTGATTATTTTGGGCTCTGGTTGTTTGGTCTCTGAAATTAACCAAAAATTTGAAATTTTTCAGAAGTGAATATAAATGTCCGTTTATTGTTAACTTCAATTTAAATATATAAAAAGTAAAGTACCATTGGATCTACAGATCAATTCCTGGCATGACTGGAAATCTTGAACGAAACATTTACTATTGTTTTTTATGACGACTAAACCATAGGTAATGAAATAAAATTATTTATGAAGATAAACATAAGTTTCCACGGCAAAATTTTGAAAATTGGTTTCTAATTGAGATACAGTATGCTCATATGCATCTATCCATGAATATTTATTATATATTACCTTTCGAAGTGTCTTTATTATTAGTTGTATCTTTTTTCGTCCCTACTGTAGGTGGAGGTGATTCTGATATGGTTATGTCCCAATCAGATTCTGTATCTTCTATAGCAGGCATTGTAGTTTTTGCAAGCAAGCGAGTAGGTATTATTCATAAATTTGTGCAATTGTATCTTTTAGAACTGTCCTGTGGAAGAACACACGACTTACTGGTCTCTGTAATAAACTGTTACCATGGCGACTGAAAATTAATACATTTAATAAACATATATACGACTCTATTGATAAATAGATTAGAATGAGCTAATATCATATTTAATCTTTCCAATGTATGAAATAAAATTTATTTAATAATTCATTTATGTTTACCCAATTATATTATCAGTTCATTTTATAAACTGGTTATAGATGTCTCAACAGGATATCCTCAACATGTTACATGGAATTCGAACCTCTCAGATATAGAATCCAATCTGACTTTCTCGCCCTGTTTGTTTACATTATTCGATTATCGTGATCACAGATTAGGGTGGCACTCAAATTGCTATTCAGTTGATTGGAAATAAACGAGATGTGCCATTAGCCTGTCCTTGAATGTTCACATAATTGAGAAGGAATAGCCTTACAGGACATTATGTTACTTTGAATGCCTAGATTGATTTCTAAGACCTAGTTTTCCTATGTCGTACTGACATCTTCTCAATGCCAAATGAAAATCACAGGCTCACAGTGTGACAGTGACAGTGCCATATTCACATATTGATGTAGGCATATGCCGCATATCTCATTCTTTGATTTCCCTGTCACCTGCTTATTCTGCTAGGGGCCCAGTTGCGAAATACGACTCCTTCCAATTGATAATAAGGGTTTTTGTGTGTTTTTAATGATGGCTGTTGCGAAACACGACTCCTCGAGTCCTCATGTTATACGAAACGTATGACGTAAGAACGAGCCTTTCTATGTTTATACCATTCAATTCAAGTACAATTCAATATGTACAATTTATTAAACCTTATAATACAATGATATATCCTCTATTGCCAGACTGCCAGTCTGCAGAATATGGAACATTTTTCCAAGACTCTCTGCGCCAGAGTGGAATAATAACTCATTTCAGATTGACTAGTAACTCTGTTAGGAATTTAGAATGAACAAAAATTACTCTATTTAACCCTAAAAAATGCAAAAATCAGTAAATTATTTTATAAATTTCAACTCCGCAGTGAAAACTAATGTAAAATAAGTCATTTATGATTCACAATTGGGCTTGTTGTGATAATAAACATCACTAATGGGAATGCATAAAGTTAGGAGTAACTCTGTTAGAATTTATGTTTTCCAGTCTGGTTAAGACTCTGCGGGAGTTTTTGATTGAAATTTAGAAATTGGAGATCTCTGCGGGAGATCTTGAATTAGTTCCTATGTTACCATTAATTTAGCTGCGGGAGATTTTGAATTAATTCCTATGTTACCATTAATTTAACTGTGGGAGATTCTTAATCTGCTGCTGAGAGTCAGAGATTAGCTCTCTCTCAAATTAAAGTCTCTGCGGGAGAGGAGACACATTCTGAAGTCTGGCCAGACTGCAGGAACTGGTAAACTGTTCTCCAATTAATCCTCAATTTTGGCTACTGTTCTCAGTAAAATACCAGTCTGTATTTGGTGCACAAAATCCCACTGACTCTCAAAAAGCTGAAAAAAATCCACCATAAATTTCCAGTAATTTTGCTGATCCACCAACATTTTCCCAATTTATCCACCGAAAATTAATGGTAACATAGGAATAAATAGCTAAAAATCCACCGACTTTGCCAGAATATTATATTCAAAGGTGAAAAAATTCCACCGACATGTCGGTGGAATTTACCACGAAATACAGACTGGGTAAAATACAATTATACATGTAATTATAGGAGGAAATTAAGGATTGTTCGCACATAAAATGTTATAAATGTCCCATATTCTGCAGACTGGCTCTATTGAACTTTATAATTCAATTAAATATCCTTCATCAAATGTTTGAAACAAAATCAAACAATCACATAAATAAGTTGTCATAGTTATTAGTTTGCCGTAACTATGATACAAAAATTTGTTAATATATTTATTCTAATTATTATTGAATTCAAATGATTTCATTTGTCATTACTAATTCGTGAATGACAATGTTAAATTGTTAATTAAGAGGAGCTAGATTGTATTTGGTGGTAAATTCCAATGATATCTCGGGAGATATTAAATTCAAAATGTTAGAGGACTAGACAAATTGATGAAAAATGTTGGCAGCTATTTCTCAGATTTTTGAAAAAGTCAGAGGAGTTCAGTGCACCAAATACAAACTGGAAGAGGAGTCGGATTGTTTTAATATCCCAGTTTGTCTTTGGTGCACTGAACTCCTCTTACTTTATCAAAAATCTATGAAATAGCTGCCAACATTTTTCATCAATTTGACTAGTTCTCCAACATTTTTCCTGTTTCCCCTCCCAAAATTAATAGTAATATAGGAATTTATATCTAAATATCCTCCGACATTGCAGGAATTTTTTTATTAGAGAAATTTAATATCTCCTGATATATAATTGGAATTTACCACCAAATACAATCTGGTTAATATCGTTGTCTCTATACAGGCTAACCAGATTGTATTTGGTGGTAAATTCCAATGATATGTTGGGAGATATTCAATTTCTCTGATAAAAAAATTCCTGCAATGTCGGAGGATATTTAGCTATTAATTCCTATATTACCATTAATTTTTGGAGGGGAAACTGGAAAAATGTTGGAGGACTAGACAAATTGATGAAAAATGTTAGTAGCTATTTCTCAGATTTTTGAAAAAGTCAGAGGAGTTCAGTGCACCAATTACAAACTGGCAGGCTAATACAGCTGTCTCTAGGTATATAGTTCGAGGAGTCGGATCGAATTTTTGTATTTCAATGGAGTCGTATTTCACAACTGGGCCCTGCCCAGTCTGAAAAGAAGGTCTCCTCCGACCCCAGTCTGCAGAATATGGGACATTTTTAACATTTTCTGTGCCAACAATCCTTAATTTCCTCCTATATTTACATGTATTTTACTGAGAACAAAAGCCAAATTAGAGGATTTCTTGGAGAACAGTTTCCTATTTCCTGCAGTCTGGCTCAGACCCAGGATTTTTTACAGAAATTGGGATTTGGGCAAAGGATTAATCCACAAATCCTGCTGTACTTTTCATACTGGGGCCCTGCTAGGTAGTTAGTTAGCTAGTTATTAAAAGTCTAAACCCAGTTTGTATTTGGTACACAAAATTGAAAATTCCACTGACATTTTGAAAAAGCTGAAAAAATAACATAGTCTGCAGAATATGGGACAATTTTAACATGTCCCATAACAATCCTTAATTTCCTCCTATACTTTCATGTATTTCCCAGTCTACAGAATATGGGAGATATTTGGGATATTCTCTCCGAACAATTTTAAATTAATTCCTTTATTCACATTAATTTTGCTACGAACAATTCTGAATTAATCTCTATATTTACATTAATTTTGCTATGAACAGAATAAGAGATCTCTACGATTACAAACACTTCACCAGCTTCTGCAAACTGGTGTATTTCACTGAGAACAGAAGCTAAAATAGAGAATTTCTTGGAGAACAGTTAAGCAGTTCCTGCAGTCTGGAAAAAATCCACCATAAATTTCCAGTAATTTGGCTGCTCCACCAACATTTTGCCAATTTTTCCAACGAAAATTAATGGTAACATAGAAGTGAATAGCTAAAAATGATAAAAATCTACCGACTTTGCCAGAAAATTATTTTCAATGCAAAAAATTCTGCCGACAACTTGACAAATGACAACTTGTCATTTGTCAAGTTGTTGGTAGAAATGGAATTTACCATGAAATACAGTCTGGTACAATATAATATGAATAAGATTTTGAAGTTATTTTCTATGGATTTATCTGTATTATAGACCAGTTTGTATTTGCAGGAGTTCTTGAATTAATTGCTATGTTACCATTGGCATCAATTTTGCTGCAGGAGATTTTGAATTGATTTCTATGTTACCAGTCTGCAGAATATGGGACATTTTTAACATTTTATGTGTGAACAATCCTCAATTTCTTCCTATATTTAAATTTACATGTATTTTTTACTAAGAACAGAAACCAAAATGGAGGATTTCTTGGAGAACATTTTACCAGTTCCTGCAGTCTGGCTATGTTACCATTAATTTAGCTGCGGGAGATTCTGAAAGACTGAATCTGCTACAAAGAGTCAGAGAGTAACTGTCTCAAATTAAAATCTCTGCGGGAGAAGAGACGCACCAGTCTGTATTTGGTGCAAAAAATTCCATTGACTTTTTGAAATAGCTGAAAAAATCCACCATAAATTTCCAGTAATTTGGCTGATTCACCAACATTTTACCCATTTTTCCACTGAAAATTAATGGTAACATATGAACAAATAGCTGAAAATCCATCGACTCGACCTGAATATTATTTTCAAGAGGAAAAAATTCCACCGACATGTCGGTGAAATTTACCACGAAATACAGAATGGGAGATCATTCTGCAGACTGGGTGCACTGAACTGGGCCAAACTCCTCTGACTTTTTCCAAAATCTTAGAAATAGCTGCCCAAGTAAAATAATATGTCTCTTAAACTCTCCATTTGTCTCTCCAGCTCTTCCCAAAATTCACCAAATTTCTCTCCAAAATGATCAAATTATCAATAATTCTCTTTAAAATAACATTGTAACATAGGAGAAAATTAGATATTTGACCAGACTGCAGGAACTGGTAATCTGTTCTCCAAGAAGTCCTCTATTTTGGCTTCTGTTCTCAGTAAAAATACATGTAAATATAGGAGGAAATTAAGGATTGTTCACACAGAAAATGTTAAAAATGTCCCTTATTCAGGATATTCTGCAGACTGGGATATTTCTCACTATTTGCAATTTAAGGGGTCAAAATAACTCACAAACTCTCCATCAAAATGGCAAGTTTGGACATGCTTCATTACATGGATAGCTGCCAACAACTTTCATCAATTTGTGTAATCCTCCAACATTTTTCCAGTTTTCTGTCCAAAAATTATTGGTATTATAGGAATTAAAAGCTAAATATCCTCTGACATTGCAGGAATATTTTTATTAGAGAAATTGAATATCTGCTGACATATCATTGGAATTTACCACCAAAGTCGAAATACAATCTGGATTACAGACTAGGGTGAAGCAGGTAAATTGCGGCCCTGTAGCTAACTGCCGCCTTAAGCCCCAAAACACTAATAAATATTGTAGCTACAAAGTTAATACACATACAAAAATTATACACCTGGCATGCATTGAGCTAATGAACTTCTTTTTATATGCAACATTTCAATATGAATTAGGTTCAGCAGGTTTTAGAGAAATTCTTGCGATGGCCGCAATTGAAAATTAAAGGGGCGCAATATACCTGTGTGATCCTACAGTCTACAGTTTACTGAACAATTCATATCATCATATTATTCTTATTCATATGTAATGATATGTTAATTATATATTATGGTAGGTAGTTGGTAGTGATTAGTATTCAGTGCCTTACCTCACCTGACCCCTGAAGGCTGAGGCTTACTAGACTGCATGGACTGCCGAACTGGTTAAGTGTTCTCCAAGAAATTCTCTATTTTGACTTCTGTTCTCAGTTAAATTATAAAATACATATAAATATAGGAGGAAATTATTCAAATTAAGGATTTTTTGTACAGAAAATGTTTAAAATGTCCCATATTCTGCAGACTGGGGTCACTCCCTTAGTGGTACCCATGTAAAATAGCTAATAGCTACCCAGCTCATAAACTCTCTATTTGTCGAAGTAAAATAGTATGGCTCATAAATTCTCCATTTGTCTGATTGTCTCTCCAGCTATCTCCAAAAATCACCAAATTTCTCTCCAAAATGATCAAATTATTGTAAATTCTCTCCAAAATAACATTGTAGCATTGGAGAAAATTAGATATTTCTCACCATTTGCAATTGAAGGGCTCCAAATAACTGTCACATACTCGCCATTTGAGGGGTGGAATGAGTGAAAACCTGTAAATAACAAGTAAATCGCTCATAAAATCGTTTTAATAGATAAACATGCATCAGACAGACATGAAGCATTAGGATGTTTTCAAGGGTAAAAGGAAGTCAAATTTCTTCGGTAAAGTATCTTAAATGTAGCGACCTGGATCCCTTTTTTCACTAAACTGGCGACTTTCGTGCCACACTTTAAAACATGGGCTGGCAATATAGCATATGGGAGATATTTGGGATATTCTCTACAATTTAAAAACAATTTTGAATTAATTACTATGTTGCAGCACATTGCACAACAGATCTTTGGAGACATTTTTTGAGGGAAAAAATATCTTTGCAAGATCTTAGAAACAATTTTGAAGTTATTTTCTAATTAATTCCTATGTTTACACGTTATTATTAAAGATGTTCTCAGTAAGATGCATGTAAGCATAGAAGGAAATTAAGGATTTTTCGCATAGAAATTAGAATTTATTAAAATGTCCCATATTCTGCAGACTGGGGGAAATGTAGGTAGATCAGCCAAATTATTGGAAATTGTAGGTGGATGTCACTCGTTTAATTCCTATGTTAACTGTTTACATGTATTTGTTGCTAAAAATTATTGGAGACCTTTTTGTAGAATTCTGGTTATTTTTGAGACAGATTTGAAAATCTGTAGACTAGAGACAAAGTGTCCTTAGAATATAATCTTGGAGACAGATTTGTACACACTTTGCAGGCTCAGGACTGGCAGACTTGAGTGTTCTGTATTTCCACTTTCCAGTTTAAAAGTATGACAGGATTTTAGGATTATTTGGATTCAATCCTGGGTTCAAGTCTAATTTTCTAAGACTGATCTATTTTGTCTTCTGTTCTCAGTAAAGTACATGTAAATATAGGAGAAAATTAAGTATTATTTGGACAGACAATGTTAAAAATGGTCAGTCTCTTTTTGATACATCCAATAGCTAGTAGTTTTACTGATCCACCAATATTTTCCCTTTTTAGGCTTTAGCCACTGAAAATTAATGGTAACCGAATTTGTTAGAATAGATACCCATGAAAATGAAACAATTTAAATGTAGATGCATAAACTAAAAAAAATCCATATTATTCTTATGCTCAGTAATTGATTGATGCCACCCTCCATGTTTCAAAGTGTGGTACATAAGTCACCAGATTAGTAAGAAAATTGATCCAGGTCACTACATATATGATACTTTGAAAGAAAAATTTGATATCCAAGTGAAGATTTTACATTTTGAAACATCATTATGCTTCAAGTCTTATGCATATTCATCTTTTGAGACTAGTTTATGAGTGATATACATGTTAATTACATGTTTTTCAACTTATTTAACCCCTCAAAAGTCACCAATAAGACGTGAACTACCCTATGAAATGTACTAATTTGATTTCATATGTCACGCGCGTTTGACTGATCTGTATTATCGACTGATTTCGCTGAGCCATTTATTGGTCATTTGTTAGCACAGCCATCGATCGATAGAGCTACTGTCGATCAATGGCTGAGCGTTTGAATGATATGGAATATTTCAGTTTTGCATCTAGCTAATTGTCACATTTAATAAGGTAACCATCAATCGATTGCTGCGCATTTGAATGATATGGGTAAATCTAGTTTATGCATATAATTTGTAGCTACATTTAATCGGCTAACCATCAATCTGCTGTTGCGCGTTTGAATGATATGGATAAATCTAGTTTATGCATATAATTTGTAGCTACTTTAATAGGGTAACTATCAATCGACTGTTGCACTTTCGAATTATATGGTTTTATAATTATATTTTAGTTTATTCATCTAAGGATACATTTAATAGGGTAAAATAAATCGATTGCTGAGATAAATGATATGGAATCTTTAAGTTTATCATTTAGCTACACAAACAAAAATTTCAATATCGTTGGAATGTGCAGCAATCAATTATTGTACCCTATAAAATGTACAATTAGATTCCTAAACTAAAAAAATTAATATTATTTGAATGCGCAATTCAATCGATTGATAGTGGCAATCGTATGAAATGAACCAATTAGATGCATAAAATAAAAAAACATCTATATCATTCGACCACGCAGCATTCAATTGATGATTGCATTGATGTATCAATCAGATGCCTAAATTTTAAAAAATCCATATCATTCCAATGCGCAACCAAACCAAATTCAGACTGGGTCAGTGCTGCAGTGACAGCACCCAGTCTTGTGTTTGTTTTTGCACAGAAATATCAAATATGGATTCTGGCCCTTTGCATTATTGCATAGTGTGTAGCCTGTAGGCTATTCTCCATCCACTTTGCATAATGTGTCTCCCCAAGTTAAATGGTGTGGCTCATAATCTCTCCAATTGTATCTTCTCTTCCTATCTTCTTCTAGGAAAGAAAAGAAAATGCCACTAGTTAACTTGGACATAAACTTCAAATGGAGAGAATATTATTGTCTTGTTACTACCCTATTGTTATTGGTTGTAATAACTCGTTAGGTTATTAATTTGAACTAGTGGAATTACATTATCCAAATAAAGAATATCTGTAGCATGCTTCGTCTGGAGTCATTTGGCTGGAATATCTGCAGGGAGACCTCATATGTAAATTGGGTGCCTTATCATTTTAAACATAACTACAGTACATATTGTAAGTAAGATTACTTTCTATAATGGATAGCTATTGATGTTAGCATTGCCTATAAGCACCTAAATGAATTTTTATTATATATGTATCTATAATAATGTAGTAGTTGCTATTTGAGGAGAAGACTGATTCATATTATTGATTTCATAAATAGTCTGTTCTTGAATTACTCATGAGATTCAAATTAGTAAATTACAATATATTATCTCTGGCAATTCTAAATAACTTGATATATGATTAGGCTTCTTTTAGATACAAATGATCATACTGATAACTTCCCCTGAATATATGTTGTAAAGCTCTGATTCATAATTATTAATTCAGTTTCCAGATAAGTTTTATTATTAAATAGTTCTTTTATTGTGTGTGTAAGTGATTTGAAATACTTTTAATCAAAGTGATAAACTCAACATTTTAGAAACATGTTTAATTTTATGAAAAAAGACAAAGATCGTGATGACGACAGGAAGAAGAAAAAAGACAAAAAGAGGAGTAAAGAGCGAGCAGGAATGACTCGTGAAGAACTCTGGAGATTGGATGAGGCCAGAAGAAGTCTCATTGGCAAGAGCAAGAAGAAGAAAGAGGAGAAGTTACCAAGTGGCATCACTGCTGATTACATGGACCAGTTTCTCTCTGGTTTGACTCAGGATGAGAGCAATAATTCTTTTCAGGAGATAAGGGAGAGGTATGAAGCCCTTGCCTCTGCCTCTAGTGTTCAGAGTGACTCTTCCAGTGACGGAGTAAGTTTGCGATCTGGAGGAGCAACACCAAAAAGAGGAATCCTAAAAGGAAGTACAGGCACAGAATATCAGGGGGTACAAGGAAATATTGATGATGACACCACTTTGGTTCACAACACAAGCTATAATGAAGCGTATGAGAATTTAGTTCAGCAGAGGCTGGAGAGAGCTGAGTCACAGTTATCAATGCAGGATAGGTTCTCTCTAACCAGCAGTAATAACAGAGTTTCTAATGGATCACTGACAAGTCCCAGAAGCCCTCTGTCTCCAACTAACATTTTATCTTCAGCTGAGAGCACCACTAACGTCTATTCAAACCACCCTCACTCCCTCCAACCAAGTCTAACTGGCGGAGTTGCTCCTGGTGAATCCTGTGGACTGAGTCAACTCTTCACCAAAACATTCCAAGCTGACCTTCGCCTCCCTGAGCTGACTCCTTATCAAGCTCCTGCTGCCAGGACTCTTGTAATAGAGAGGCTTCCTGCTGGTGACTTTGGATTCTCCCTTCGTCGGACACAAGTGCTGGACAGGGGAGGGGACACTAAGAGGACAGTCATCTTTGCTGAGCCTGGTACTGTGGGGAGGAACAACAACACAGGCCTCTTACCAGGGGACAGACTCCTCAAAGTTAACGGCACTCCTGTGGAGATGAAGTCAAGGGAGGAGATTATAGAGCTCATCAAAGCGTCCGCGGACTCAGTCACTCTTGAGGTTAGTCAGATTTCTTTTTGTTTTCAATTCTAGGGCAAAATTTTATCATTGTAGTTGCAATTCTAGGATACGGTCACTGTACTCAGACACTCAATTAGGCCTCAGTGTTCGGAAAGTGGGTGTTAAACTATTTACATACGTAGTGAATAATCTATCATAAATATCTAAAGGTCAGATTGGTCGTGACTTAGCTTGATTATCACTTTTCGGGAACTGTGAGTGTCCGTTAATTGAGTGGTTAACCAGTATATTGTTATTTATATTTTTGAATCAATATTATGAAATGGGACTATAGGCAATTCTCTACCTTTCAGTCTCAACTATATGTCACAAATTAAAAGGTTTATCAATTCATTGAGTCCAAAATGTTTCAAACATTCATTGTTATAAATCACGAGAAATATAGGGAACTGTGGAAACTAGAAGTGAACAATATACTTACATAAATTACGCAAGTAAAGTAAGCCCAAATATGGGCAATCAATTATTATATTGCTAATGAGCTAATTTAGAATTAAAATTACCATTTAATATTTATTAAATAAAAATATATGCTGTACTCATTTTTTTAGTTGAATTGGGGAAAAAATATTTTCTAATCAACAATTATTTAGCTATAGGTATTCTTTGATGAAACTACATTAACATTTTATTTTTATGAATATCCAACCGTAATCTATCGTAACATTAAATACATTTATACTGTAGTATATCGTCTTATACCAAACAATCCGATAGTAATTCCCTATGTTAATGGTCAAAATCATGAAGACTATGAATATCATACTCTGCCTTAATTGATATTGTTCCGATTATAAATTTCCTACTGGGGATTGCTTTAGTAGTTAAGTTTTCTTTGTTGTTTTCTCTCTAGTGTTAAGTACACCAGATGACCGTATCTCTTTCTACGCGAACCACAGCCTAGGCTGCTCGTTAGTGACTCATTATTATAGCGGTAAATAGAGCATATGGAGGGAGGGACAGCTACAGGGTCTCCCTCCAAAAACTCACGCACTGAAACGCTAAATTAGAACTTTTGAAGTTAACTGGTCATATTCATTGGTCTAGAGAAGCTTTGAGATGTGATAAGTGTGTTTAATTGTAATGTTATATTGAATCTAGATAGTTCAAAGTAGCGTTTTCTTTTTTGCGTAACCTCTCAGTTTAGTTTTGTGACTGTAACGTGACGGAAGGAAGTGCTGCTGTCATTGCTGTTCATAAAGTTGTGAACTCTTTGGAAGATACAAACTAAAATGTTCAAGTGGACGCAGAAATTCGACAGGATCAATGGAATTGAGCCAAATAACTTCCAATCTTCCTGGAGATATCGTTCGTATTATCAATATCGGTCTACATTTCAAGATCCTTTGCTACTCCTATCATCTGATCAACTTATGAAGGCCTATGGACATTTACCTCAAATGTATTCCAATAGATTATCTCAAGGATATCCTGCCTGCAACTGCGTCCCTTTGAATCCTCTATCACATTTTAAAACACCTCGTATTAAAAAGAGTGAAGGATATTGGGACCAGAGTTCGTGTAGCGTTTTTCGACATCCTTCCAAGAGTTTCTTAACAGCTGGCAAATCAGCGAAAATTTCCCCTAGTAGAAGAAATTCTGATGGGAGTCATTTAATCCCGCAAGTTGTGCCAGAATCTTTTACTCATTCTTTTGATGAATCGAACGAACATGGGAAAATGGGCAGGAGGAATTATCTCAATGCGAAAACTGCCCAGCAACCCACCAACAGATTTTCAGGTCAAACCTCTGATCCAATGTGTTGCGGAAACTCTTCTTCCTTTTCAAAGTGTTCATGTGTTCAATTCGACACTAACTACTTGTGCAATAGATCGATATCTAATAAATTCCCCTCAGACTCTTCTTCCATGCTTGCTCTTCACTCCTCAGATTTTAACGACGAAAAATCACTGTTAAGCAAAAATCCACTAGGTGAAAGTGACGTGGTTAAATCGGAAGACGTTACGCCAGATGTCGACGATTACAATCATGATACTGACGAAGGTATTTACACTTACGATGAAATAGGAAGTCAAGCATCTTCTAAAGAAATGTTGGATTCTCCTACACACGAAATATACGAGCCTATTCTTTTAAAGTCCGATTTAAAATACAATGCTTACGAACCTGTTGACCGAACAGAAAATTTCGATAGGGTTAAACGCGCTACTTCTTTCGAAGATCCTGATACTATCAGAGATTCAGAAACTTATCCTACAGTCACCATAAGTCCTACAAGTTACTTCATAACTTGTTGTACTCCTACCTTTTCTGAACAGGATAATTTGAAAGAATCTCAATCAGCTGTTATCTCAATAGATGCAAATGAAGATCACGAACCTGACTCCCTAGAAATTAACTCACAATCTCCAATTGACGAATCTGGTGTTTCGAATAATTCTGAAGTTGAATGCCCAATGAAACATTTAGGTGATCGGACATTTAAATCATTACTCTGTTTCCATAATTTCGTCAGTGCTAGTAATTTATTCGTCCGTCGTGGTGCTGCAACTCGTCTGAAATCTAACTACGTCCCTATTCAATTAGAAACTATATTCGAAGAATCTGGAGATTATGATGATCAAATAGTCCCTTCAAATAATCGGATATATAATAGTTCTCATTCTAAAACTGAACATTCTATCCCTTCCAATGGTATGTATTCTTCAGCCGAATTTCGTATTGACCAGAATTCAGATTCTATTCTTGGTTCAACCGATGGAGGTTTCAAATCTAGAAACTTCTCCAGTTCTGTTTATATATTTTGTGACCGTGAAGATCATCATTTTATTAAAAATATTGATAATGCTGAGGCTCTGGTGCAGCCTATTGCAAGTAAAAATGTTCCAAATACTGAAATTGAACATTTAATTGAAAAGGATTTAGAATTGATTGAAGAACGTGAACATGGTTCTGAAATTACGTCACCTAAGGAAAGTAAATTAGCACACTGCGATTGTCATGAAGATGTGAACAGTCGTATTAACCACTCTGGGAGTGTTTTTCTATTCAGAAACTCTGATTTTGATTCACTGGAAAGCGTTGGAGTAGATGACTGTAGTGGCTATGGCTGGGAATATAGCCCTAGAGATGCTCAAAACAATACCAACAAATCTAATGTCATACCTTCAAATGAGGGTAGAATTCCTGAGGAATTACCCAAAGATGGCCCAGAAACCTACATCCATTCTTTAAACAAAGACAGGTTAAGCTCACCTGTGCAGCCACGTCTAAACGAGAGACACATGAACTGCAAAGAGAAGGAAAATGAACGGATTGGATTGGGTATGAATGGTGTAGCGGAGGGGAATTGTCATGAAAAATATGAGTGCGAGATGAAGAATTTTCACCGCCACTCAGAGGTATATAATCATCATTCTTCATTTAGTTTCAACACTATGGCATTGTTTTTCTTTTAGTAAAACTGTTATCACTCGATACGAAACTTTAAACTTATTATGAATAATTAATGAGATGTTGGGAAAAGTTCCTTATTCTTCCCTCTACATTAATCAAAACTTTCTGTCAATCGGAACCTCACACTCTTCTTCTCATCCACCAGGTTCAGGCCGTACAGGAGCTGTCAGAGCTGTCTGTGAGGCAGAGTACTGACGGAGTACAGGTCTCTCTTGACGAGACTCAGATCAGGGGCGGCACTCTACGGCGCACCCCAAAGAAGAAAGGATCCCAACCACTGGTGAGTTCAAATAGGAAATATTTATTTTTATTGGAAAGATATTTTTTTTACAAATTTTACTACAATTAATAAGTGAATCGTCAAAATATTAATAGACACGTATACATAGACAAAATTTAAATATATTAGATGTATAATTTCTGAGAACTTTTCGGGTAAATAATAATTAATATCCTCAAGGATGGGAACTAGGGTTGGTTACACAATTTCTAACATGTGAAAAATAGCTAATTGTTATTATTTTTAATTGGTCTCCATGATACCTGTAGGTATCTTGGAGACCAATTTAAATAACCGTTAAATACTAATTTATATAGTTCTTTCTAAAGTTTCTTACATGATCGAAAATGTAGAACCAGTCGATAACTCGGAACTTACCTCTGAAGTAATTATTTAAGATATTTTAACATTGTTTGTCAGTTTCTAACGTAGAAACGTTAACGTTAACATATTCACTGGTATTCAATGTTTACTAATATTTAAATTCATTGATATATATATTGATTCTATTCCATTAATTTTGCATATTGATTCATTATTATTTCGTATTGATTCATTATTATTGCGTATTGATTCATTATTATTTCGTATTCATTCATTATTATTTCGTATTGATTCATTATTATTTCGTATTGATTCATTATTATTGCGTATTGATTCATTATTATTTCGTATTCATTCATTATTATTTCGTATTGATTCATTATTATTGCGTATTGATTCATTATTATTGCGTATTGATTCATTATTATTTCGTATTGATTCATTATTATTGCGTATTCATTCATTAGTATTTCGTATTCATTCATTATTATTTCGTATTGATTCATTATTATTTCGTATTGATTCATTATTATTGCGTATTGATTCATTATTATTTCGTATTGATTCATTATTATTTCGTATTCATTCATTATTATTTCGTATTGATTCATTATTATTGCGTATTGATTCATTATTATTGCGTATTGATTCATTATTATTTCGTATTGATTCATTATTATTTCGTATTGATTCATTATTATTTCGTATTGATTCATTATTATTTCGTATTGATTCATTATTATTTCGTATTGATTCATTATTATTTCGTATTGATTCATTATTATTTCATATTGATTCATTATTATTTCGTATTGATTCATTATTATTTCGTATTGATTCATTATTATTTCGTATTTAGTAATGTAATACTTTTTAATATTTATTTATTTATCTATGATATTGTGTTATTTATTTAACAATGAAAATGTAACAGTTTCCCCGCTAAAAGTTCTTTCTTTTTATTTTCATAGAAAACGTATAACTATAGTATCATGTTATATTTACATGCAATTCTTTTACTACTTCCAACATTTAGTTTATTTTTGTATTTTTATTGTAGACTCGTATTATTAAATTCAATTAGATTCCATATAGATAGGTAGTATATGTAATTATGTATAGCTATCTATTTTCTTCAAATTATACAATTCAATTTAGCATAACTTTTTTTCATATTATTCATTTCATTTTTAAGTAGATATATAATTTTTCTATCTATATTTTTTTAATTTCCACAAATTTTTAATTTCTTTCATTTTCATCTCATAAAATATTTTGCAAAGGATGATTTTGACCTACTCATATAACAATATTTAGAGCATTCCATTAGTTTCCTTTTAAATATGCGATATGGATAAACTCTTGAAAAATCATCAAAAATACACTCTTCTTCGAATGGGTAAGTTTCGAATAATAATACGGTTCCTCATTTTCGAGCATACAAGCAATAAGAGTTAACAATTTACTATTTTTGAATATCGAGTTTAAATATAATTTTTTTTACACACGATGATCGAGAATATGGAACCGATCGATAACTCGGAACTTACCCTTTACACTATACAGCTCTACCTTTTTTCAGTTGGGTGTAAATCCCCCTTCCTCCTCCCCCCCCCCCTGTATTTCGCCCCTACCTGGAATTAATTAAGAGTTAATTTCATGCGTTTATTTCCTTACTGAGAAATGACGTCAAACCGTGACTGACTTCTCCATTAACATTTAAAGGCTGTGTACTGGGCTGTCTTAGAGTCTTGTACTGCTTTGTAATATTAATTGCATTGACTAAATTAAATACTTTAGATAATTGGTACTACCGTGCATAGAGAAATTTGTAAGCACAACAAAAACTTAAAACAACCACAAATAGTTGTGAATAAAGTGCACAGTGAAGAGTTCAAACAACCACCAATAGTTGTAAATAAAGTACACAGTGAATGGTTAAAACAACCACCAATAGCTGTGAATAAAGTGCACAGTGAAGGGGTTAAAACAACCACCAATAGTTGTAAATAAAGTACACAGTGAATGGTTAAAACAACCACCAATAGTTGTGAATAAAGTGCACAGTGAAGGGGTTAAAACAACCACCAATGTTTGTAAATAGAGGCACAGTGAAGGGTTAAAACAACCACCAATATTTGTAAATAGAGGCACAGTGAAGGGTTAAAACAACCACCAATAGTTGTAAACAGAGGCACAGTGAAGGGTTAAAACAACCACCAATCGTTGCATATAAAGTGCTCAATAAAGTTCATCCTTGCTTTCAACATTTTGATGTTAGCGTTCTTCTCCTGCCATCTTATTTGTATTCATTGTTTTGGTTCACTTTAGGTCTAATTTATGAGGAGTCATGATCTAACGCTGTAAACACTTAGTAGTCAACCAATGATCAACCTAACACGAAACAGATTGGATCAACCAATACACACTGTCTTTTATGGAAACAACTTTACTATATACTGTCTCCTATAGAAACAACTTCATAATGTAGTTACATACAAGTGGTAGTTTACTTCTCCGCATGATACAGATCATTTAGCTACAAGTTATAGTTTACTTCTCTACATCATACAGATCATATTTTTCTACCTTTAATCAATTAATTCTACAAGTTAGTAAAAAAGTAACCCTACTGTTAGGTTTGTCAATGCTTGTTATTGATCATCCTTAAGTACCACAGGAGGACCAAGTTTAGATCCTTATTTAGTCTTTGCCTACCTAATCAAACATCACCAACGAAAGGGTACTGAATGGCACGATGTAGATATTAATCATTTAGTAGCCCCTTACTTATAACTGAAGAACTGCTCTTCCAATCCCCTGTGATGGTTGCTACTCTCATTTTTTTCTCGTTAAAATTCAATTTTTGACAACTCTTCTAAGTATGGAGTATTCTATCTTCTATATGTAAAGTATGTAAAAGAATAAGTCCACTCAAATTTTTAAGTTAAGTTTTGTACTTTTACCCTAAGTCGCTATTTTGGTAATTACTCGTCTGAATGACTACTGTTTACACTAACTCGGGAGGTGACGCTTGTGGAGACTAGAATTGGAATCTTTGGGCACACACGGAAAAATTGCATGTGGTTTGCTAACCGGTAAATTGCTGTGTTTGCTATTGTTTTTATGGCCAAGGGGAACAAACTACCAGTTATTATGTAACTTTTTAATTTTTTTAACCAGATCTCCTGATTTTTTATATTCTTGAACGCTATATCATAATATTGAATGATATACCTAATGATAATTCATAATAGTACTATTAATAATCATACGTTCTGTACTTCTCGAATAAATTATTGATGTAACAAATGTATGTTGATTAATTACATAGCAACTTATTTTGATGAGGCCATTCAATCATTTAAGTCATGTCCGTACAATTATGACTTTAATTCTCTACGCCTTTAGGTATGTTCAGTGTTATCGAACTGTTTCACAATTTCCATTAAATAAGAGAAAAAGTATATAGCAATTTTAACTATCATTCTACAGGTAGGATTATCAATGATATTTGTAATATACTTTCGATCGATAATGTGGAACCGTACGATAACTCTGATTGATTCCTTTATTTTGTAAATGCAATGGCTGACTGACTGGCACTCTCTAGTCACAGGGTTCACCAGGTGTTGTCTCCTTACAGCTGGTGTGTGTGCGTTCGTGTGTGAGCTGAAGGACTCCCTTGAGATGTAGGATGCTGTTAGTTTATTCCTTAGTTTAGTGAAGGTGAGATAGCAGGTGTGTCGCTCTCCATCAGTCAATGGCTCGCACTTCCCAATTCTTCATTGAATGTTTTGCAGTGAAGCAGTTTGAATAATATTTGCAAAGTGTAGGATTCTTTCATTGTGATATTGATTCGCAGGAATTGATTGTTTTTGCAAGCAAATAATTTGGAGTTGGTGTCTTTTAGTGTTTATAATATGCGTAATATTTGAGGCATCACAATTATTTGATTGCTGAAAATGCCCGGAGCGTTCGATTACTTCGGAAGATTCGAAACGTCCCTACGCACATATGGGAAGAATGATAAGCCTCTTCCCTTGTGTCCCCACGGGGTCCACAGCCCCGAAGAGTGTGAATGCGACCCTCATCACGAATGCAAGAGACCGCATTGTGCCAATGATATTCCGTTAGATCCACTCTGCAAGTTGTCCCAGGGTACGCCTCATGGAGTACCAATTAGTATCTGGAGTTACCACAAGTGTCACTCCGGAGGATGTGGACCTCAAGAAAACAACAATTACCCCGTTGTCCCTGGGAAAGTTACCACAAGGCTGTATTCAACCCCCACTCGGTCGTCATCTGCAAAATTGAAGCCTCCTTGTTCTGCTGCTCAGGTTGAGGATGACACTTCACTTATGTCTGATGATAGTGTTGCCACCAGGAGCAACACCACGGCCTCTCCCTCGAGCTCCCTCGATTGTAAAGATGGACTGCCAAGACTCGTGTCTCAACTCATTACCGCCAATCCTCCAGGCAATCATAACACAGATAGGAAGGATGGCTTGTCTCCTGCTCATTCCCGGCGCTCTCTCAGCGCTAAAGCTCGCAGAACATTATCTAATCCTCGTAATATTGTGCCGTCCTCTAAAAATTCTTGCAAAAGGTCTCAGTCTTCCTGTGCTGCCCCCAGCATTAAAGCCAAAGCCGCAGCCCTCAGACGTAACAACTCCAATGATGACAAAGTCAATGAACACAGTGCCACATCCAGTGAAGCCCCATCATCTCCCGATCCTTCTTCATCTCCCCTGAACACGCCTCGAAATACAATCTCCCCTAGAAATAGTTCCAAATCATTCCCCCTTCACATCAGACCAATTGGTTCCACGCCCAGACCCGCCATTATGAGACCCTCTGCTGTTTTCGCAAGTTCTCGCTTCAAACCTTCGCCTCTGAACAAGAGTGCGAGTGACGGAGTGGAGCGACTTCGCAATTCCATACGGAGACCTCGATGCTCCTCCAGTGGTAGCTCATCCAAAAAGAAAGACTTCACAGCTTCTTCCAGACCACGATATTCTTCTCAACCTCGATCTAGATTGTCCCGGCACATGTTTGGGGCTGATGAGAGTCTGAACAATGGCCACATAGCCCTCAAAACTCTGATGCCGGAACTGTACAATATTTTGGATTGTAGTGGTGGTGCTTTGGGTAAACTTTTCCCTAATAGTGATGAGGTGTACATTGAACCTTCTAGTAAAATTCTCAACTCCTTGAATAATATGGTGAGTCGTATGTAAAATTATAGAATTTCTGTAGATCGAGTTTTGTTTTCTTTTCTGTAGGTAGGTTTTACATTTTATGTAGTTAGGCTCTATCTAATCTTCTGCAAGTAGGTTTAACATTTTATTTTATGTAGATAGGTTCTCCATCTGATCTTCTTTAGGTTCTTCAGCTGATATTATGTAGATATTTTCTTTAGCTAATCAGTTTCTTTTTCTAAAATAGTTCTCACAAAAATCTATGGTTGTTACACCTCTGTTTCTTCTCTGGGCATTACTCTCGTTACGCGTGACTGTTCTCTACTCAAACTGTCACGCGTAACTGCCGATATCTCTGCTTCTCATGCCCTTTCCATATACTTCATGAACGTAACCAGGCAAGATATGGAAATATGCATCTCTCTAGTCAACAAAGTATATTTCTTTATCTTGTTCTTCTTCCTCACATATATATTTTTACACCACTGCGATTAGATATTAAGTAATACTTTATTTTGAGTGCTATTTATTAGTAAGATATTTTTGGAGAAAAAGACTTAGATTATTGTTAATAGATGCTAATTATAATGAGAAATCGAAATCGTATAAAATCTTCCATAAACAAAACTTCAATGATTGTGTTTTATTGTATGTAGTTAGTTAGGTCTTGGGAGAAGACGTCCGTTTACTTCCTTACAAAACATTACCACATCACTAATTACTAATTATTGGACACTTTGATACGGTCTTGTTTTTTACATGATATGTGTATCTATTTTATGTGGAAGCTGCGATTTTGCTGCCACCACTGTCTTCTAGTTCAGCTCTCCCTGCACTATCTCTGAAACGCTACTAGTCTTATCTGAATTATTATGTTCCTTTAATTGTTTTGCTTATCGCTACTAATGTTGGTGCTAATCCAGCACTCTAGTTCCCTATCACTGTAGCCTATTAAAGTGTACTTGGGGTCTCTCTAGGAGAGATCTACCACTTGAAACTTGTACCGTCATGAAATTTATTCATAAGATCCATTCTAAGATGCTCTTATAGTGCTATGGAGAGACTATTGAAATAATGTCCTGTAGGAGAGATTGTCACTAGGTTTTAGATGTAATAGATTCACATTACGGACTAGATTAGCTATATTTCTTTCTTTAGTCGATGGATTACATGAAGTTCTGATTTATATATAGTTATTTTTTAAACATAGAAAAGAACTATATTAAAGGACTATAAAATGAACATTACATTTAATAATTCAAAATATATGATTGGTTTTTCATAATCTATCTCACTTTCTAGTTATGAAATTTATATTTCCTAATCTAGTTAGGTATTTTTTATTCGTAGCAGGGTATTTTAGAAATCATTTACCTACTATCTCCATATTTTAACAAGCGAAGTCTCATCGAGTGTCAGGCAATATTCTCATTAATAAGCTTTCAAAATTGGTGCTGATATGACTAGTTCATCGCTAGCTAATCTTTTATAGGTTCCCGCTGTACTTGTCACGAAGCGTGCCCCATTGTTTACCAAAGTCTTCGATTGCGTCTTTTGCGTAATCCTCTTCTTGTGTAGATGATGCGTAGAGTTTTTAAAGGGTACCGCCCTCCATGAACGATGACGCCATAAGGCAAATTTCTCCTGTCATTATTCGCTATAAGCATCCGTAATGAGCACAATAAATATCTGTATTTTACCAGCATAGTATCTAATGAACGAGTAATTACTGGGTGTATTTGTTCACCACACAAATTAAGTGGTATTACAGCAATGAATTTTAGATTTTTACCTGTATTAGCTAATCCGCTAATCATCTTAGCATAATACGAATTTTTGATCAATGCTTTATTCACTGTTGAAATTTTGAAAGTGGTTGTATAGTTCCTTGTTAATTAACTGTTTAGATTTTAATTGTTTATGTATACATTCACTTTAGTTTGGGTAAAACAACGATCAGATATATCTTTTCGAGTGCAATCTTATTTCATAATAAATTAATTTCTGTACATTCTGTTTATCTTATGCATTAATCCTTAATTCACGTGCTAGCTGTCCATCTCTGTGAATATGCTACCACTCTTTGCGAACATAGTAATAAATTTAGTTGTGGTTCCAACTTTTCAAGCTAACTATAATGAATTTGTAGAAACGCTCCTATTGAACACCTCAATATATGTTACTAACTTACTGGAACCATAAATTTTAAGCCTTCGTGCAGCGCCTACTTCCTAAGAATATAACAAATACACCCGTTTCTATATAAAAGCCAATACTGAGAATACATCAATGCAGTTCTTAATTCATTTGAATGCACTATCGCTACTTCAGATGCATTTTCGCACAATGTTATCTAACACCTATCTTCAGTTTTAGATTCCAGGAAAGGGTCTGATGAATAGCACATTTGAGATCTATAGCTAGTATACCAGTTAGTTGTCCAATCGTGTTAGTCAGTGAATGGATGCAATTATACAGCTATGATGCATTCTTTTATGCTACACAGTATGGGTACTTTCAAATTTGTTATTTCTAATTGATAGATAGAGATAAATGTGCAATATTCAAGTATTTAAATGTTTAAATTTACGATCATGTTCCTTCGTGTTAGTTCGGACTGTTTTTATATGTCTTCGTTGAAATTCTTTGAATTCTTCCGTATAATTTATTCATTAGTGTAATCCGTGGAAAATTGAAGTGAAGTAAAATGTCGTTTTGTTGCTTCATGTAGTTTTTAATTATAATTAAATATCATAACAATGTGTTGAATAAAACTGCAGGACAAGTTCTAACACAAACTCAACATATTTCCTCTTTCTACTTGTTAATTGCATATTTTTTATGCCATGCAAAAACCTAATTCCATTGGCTTAACTTTTGACACTAGCTGTGTTCTTTTTCTAGGCATATTCTCCACTTAACTAGACTTTGGTAATGAGTGGAAGTGTGAGTTATATCCTCTGTACGTGTATGTTGAACTTTATGGAAGGCTGTACAGTTAGAGTGAGTGCCTGGAGGAGGGAGGCTCTTACTCAACTACACACGCCCTGTCTACTCTCTAACCATGAAATGGTTCAGATTGTTATACCTACTGACTGTCATATAGAGGTTTATTCAATAGATATGTCACATCTCGTCTAAATATAGGGACACTTGAACACTCCTAGTACTCGAAAAGTGAATTTAACATAGGTCCACATTCCTTGGTAAGTGACTGCATTCATGGATTAGCTTTTCTGCATCCATGAGCATTGTCACCGACGGTGATAGGTGACTTTGTTCATGCAACCACAATCCTTTTTGACTGCTTCTTACAGTCTTTTGTATTTAATTTCCTTTTGACGTCTGCGATATAGTCAACGATATAATTTAATTTATTATTATAGCTGAAGTAAACGTTAAACCCATAATAAATGAATTAACATAACCACAGGTCACGAAATAATCAAACCTAAAGAAGTTTCTGGTCAACATATGACCTATGTTGACAATTTGACACCAACTTTCCGATTACTGTAAGCCTATTTAAGTACTGCGAAACTCTCCTATTTTGACTGTTGGAAATTAGCTTTCAATAATATTTTTTCTGTTTTTACAGGTTAAAGATCAATAAAATTCAGCTGTTACAGTTTCACTTCTATCCACTTTTTTCAATTTCTTCTAAAAACTAAGTTTGGTATTTCTTTTTTGTTTGATAACACTGAAATGTCACTTCACCTTCGCCTCTATTTAGTAAACAAGATAATGGAATGTATATATTGTGGGGCGACATTTAATATAAACAGTCACAGATGGTAAATATATCGTAATGGTAATTCAGTTGAGAAACCTAGCAGATATATAATAAGATTTTCTTGGTGTTAACCTTTAGATTGTTCATTAGTTGTTCATTATCAAATGAAAAGTGTTGTCATCATTGAAGATATACACTTGATAGTTATCTCATTGTACTGCAAGTTAAAGGAATTTTGATACGCGTTTATTACAGAATTGCAGAGAAAATATGATAAAAGTTCTGGCTTCTAGAATAATATTAAATCACTGGAAAATGATAAGATCTGCCTGTTAGAATTCTCATTGGGAAATCAGTGAGTTGGTTCTAGAACTTTCACAGAGCTCACCTTTTAACGATAAAAAGAAATCTGTCACGAGAAAAGCAGCCATTGTCACGATAGAGAAACAACAGTAAATACTATGGAGAAAAACACTTGACTAATGACCCGAGACTGGAGTAAGCAGCTTGGGGCAAAACTAAAATATATTTCGAAAAACAACTTCGGTGGCATTTTCAACAGCTTGCAACGAGAGTGTTGTGACATTTTAACAGCTTTAGGCGAGAGTGTAATGACATTTATAACAGCTTGAGGCGAGAGTGTATAGACATTTATAGCAGCTTGAGGCGAGAGTGTAGTGACATTTATTACAGCTTGAGGCGAGAGTGTAGTGACATTTATAACAGCTTGAGGCGAGAGTGTAGTGACATTTATAACAGCTTGAGGCGAGAGTGTAGGGACATTTATAGCAGCTTGAGGCGAGAGTGTAGTGACATTTATTACAGCTTGAGGCGAGAGTGTAGTGACATTTATTACAGCTTGAGGCGAGAGTGTAGTGACATTTATAACAGCTTGAGGCGAGAGTGTAGTGACATTTATTACAGCTTGAGGCAAGAGTGTAGTGACATTATAACAGCTTGGGGCGAGAGTGTAGTGACATTAATAACAGCTTGAGGGGAGAGTGTAGTGACATTTATAGCAGCTTGAGGCGAGAGTGTAATGACATTTATAACAGCTTGAGGCGAGAGTGTATAGACATTTATAGCAGCTTGAGGCGAGAGTGTAGTGACATTTATAGCAGCTTGAGGCGAGAGTGTAGTGACATTTATAGCAGCTTGAGGCGAGAGTGTAGTGACATTTATAACAGCTTGAGGCGAGAGTGTAGTGACATTTATAACAGCTTGAGGCGAGAGTGTAGGGACATTTATAGCAGCTTGAGGCGAGAGTGTAGTGACATTTATTACAGCTTGAGGCGAGAGTGTAGTGACATTTATTACAGCTTGAGGCGAGAGTGTAGTGACATTTATAACAGCTTGAGGCGAGAGTGTAGTGACATTTATTACAGCTTGAGGCAAGAGTGTAGTGACATTATAACAGCTTGGGGCGAGAGTGTAGTGACATTAATAACAGCTTGAGGGGAGAGTGTAGTGACATTTATAGCAGCTTGAGGCGAGAGTGTAGTGACATTTATAGCAGCTTGAGGCGAGAGTGTAGTGACATTAATAACAGCTTGAGGCGAGAGTGTAGTGACATTTATAGCAGCTTGAGGCGAGAGTGTAATGACATTTATAACAGCTTGAGGCGAGAGTGTATAGACATTTATAGCAGCTTGAGGCGAGAGTGTAGTGACATTTATAGCAGCTTGAGGCGAGAGTGTAGTGACATTTATAACAGCTTGAGGCGAGAGTGTAGTGACATTTATAACAGCTTGAGGCGAGAGTGTAGGGACATTTATAGCAGCTTGAGGCGAGAGTGTAGTGACATTTATTACAGCTTGAGGCGAGAGTGTAGTGACATTTATTACAGCTTGAGGCGAGAGTGTAGTGACATTTATAACAGCTTGAGGCGAGAGTGTAGTGACATTTATTACAGCTTGAGGCAAGAGTGTAGTGACATTATAACAGCTTGGGGCGAGAGTGTAGTGACATTAATAACAGCTTGAGGGGAGAGTGTAGTGACATTTATAGCAGCTTGAGGCGAGAGTGTAGTGACATTTATAGCAGCTTGAGGCGAGAGTGTAGTGACATTTATAGCAGCTTGAGGCGAGAGTGTAGGGACATTTATAGCAGCTTGAGGCGAGAGTGTAGTGACATTATAACAGCTTGGGGCGAGAGTGTAGTGACATTAATAACAGCTTGAGGGGAGAGTGTAGTGACATTTATAACAGCTTGAGGCGAGAGTGTAGGGACATTTATAGAAGCTTGAGGCGAGAGTGTAGTGACATTTATAGAAGCTTGAGGCGAGAGTGTAGTGACATTTATAACAGCTTGAGGCGAGAGTGTAGTGACATTTATTACAGCTTGAGGCAAGAGTGTAGTGACATTTATTACAGCTTGAGGCAAGAGTGTAGTGACATTTATTACAGCTTGAGGCAAGAGTGTAGGGACATTATAACAGCTTGAGGCGAGAGTGTAGTGACATTAATAACAGCTTGAGGGGAGAGTGTAGTGACATTTATAGCAGCTTGAGGCGAGAGTGTAGTGACATTTATAGCAGCTTGAGGCGAGAGTGTAGTGACATTTATAGCAGCTTGAGGCGAGAGTGTAGTGACATTTATAGCAGCTTGAGGCGAGAGTGTAGTGACATTTATAGTAGCTTGAGCCGAGAGTGTAGTGACATTTATAATAGCTTGAGGCGAGAGTGTAGTGACATTTATAACAGCTCGAGGCGAGAGTGTAGTGACATTTATAATAGTGTTAGGCGAGAGTGTAGTGACATTTATAATAGCTTGAGGCGAGAGTGTAGTGACATTTATAACAGCTTGAGGCGAGAGTGTAGTGACATTTATAATAGCTTGAGGCGAGAGTGTAGTGACATTTATAATAGCTTGAGGCGAGAGTGGAGTGACATTTATAACAGCTGGTGGCGATATTTTAGTAATATTTTTATATTTATTTATTATTTATTTATTCGAACAAAATATTCCCTTCCAATATTCAATTCAATTGGAACGCCGGGATATGTTCAATTGGAACGCCGTAAAGTTACAATGCTTCTGGGGCATCCTATATATCTAAATTAAAAAGCGTGACTAATTATACATCGTTACTTCAGACAAAACTATCTAGAACAAAGTGGATACAAAACAAATTTATTTTAATTATGGTTTAACGTCTGCTTTGGGGCTGCTATTACTATAGATACTATTTCCATTCAGAAATGTGTATTTAGTTTTCTTTTGATGTGAGCGAAATGGCCTTTGGTTCAAAAGAAGACTTCAAACCCACCTAGTCTAAAGGTCTTGTTACACGGTGCGAGTTGGCATAGCCAGTTACTGTAGTGCAGCTACTCGCACAGTGTGACCGCATCAGTCGAGTATCTGCTATGGAAATTCAATGCTATGAACATTGAACTACTGGCATCATCTTGAATTCGACAAAAGACGATATGGAGTTTTGAAATTATGATAAAATACTTTTTTTATCGTAGTTGATAGATTATCTTTTTATCGGCGAATAGAATTGTTCGAAAGAAGAAAATCTGCCACTGTAATTTTCTGGTGGGAGCGTACATAGATGGTGGGTGTAGGTGCACCGATAGATAGCATGCAGTTCCGGAAGTGCCTCTCATACCAATGCATTGCACACTATGCAGCTAAGGATGTGAGAACAGAAATATGGAGAAATAGTACAAGTTAGTCTTTATTGCTTTACTGGTTACCAACTTTTTTGTAGATAGTGGGAAATTGAATAATTCCCGTGATGAAAAATTTAACTTTTTTAAGATTGATCAGGTGTCAATTTTGATATTTTTTTTCATTTTCAATGTAGTTATGAATTACGGATAATAAAAAATTAACTATAAATATATATAACACTTTCAAATGTTCAATATTCATTCAAAAGGTCCCTTCTCAGATCAGAAGGGAGCTCCTTTCTCCCTTCAATATGTTAATGTTCAGATAGCACATCAGCTGTTATTTCCATTGTAGTTCACTGGCCTAGCTATTTAATATATTAATAGCATACACCACATTACAATGCTGGTAATGAATTAACTTCTACTAGTTAGTTAGGTAGTTAATGTTTTTTTCGAATGTTGTAGCATCTTGGGCGTCGTCACTTATTCTCTTCACTGCCCACTCTCTGCCAGAACATACTGAGTAACGAGTTCAAATTATTGTGCTATTTGGCTAATGCTAAATCGAAGCCATTAATCAATGTATGCTAGTAGTAGTGGTATGTGGGAGAGTGTAAACAACCTCTTGACTCAAGTACAGTCAAAGAAAAGTGTAGCTGTAACTTTTTTACTATCTAATATCACATTTCCAGAAAGAAACTTTACTAGTAGCCATGCTTATAGATATTTTACAATCTTTCTGAGTACACACGACGATAAATTTGAAAATAATAGGAAATTAGAAAACTGTGAATTCTAATTAGTCTTTTTTACAGCGACTCTTTTCTCATTGCGTGACATGGAATACTCTACCACTTCAGTATCACTATGATATCATCTATTTTATTACTAGCACTATATCTTGTAATATAAGTTAGGTTTTCCCCTTTAGTTCCATATTCTCTTAAGCTACTTACAAATTCATGACAAAACTATTTCTTTAATATGATAAGTACCATAACTTTTAATGTAAACACCTACTGTGACTAGTTCTATCAAACTGCCTTTATATTTATTTGTTTATATCATGAGTAACAAATGGACGAAATTGCGTTTCGTACATTGCAACAACATATCCTACCCTTACTTGAGGGTAATTTAATGATTTATAGTATTATTTTGTGGTGTGAGTACATATATATTTATTATTTCGTGCAACGGATGCTCATATTTGAATTATAAATAGCTAGCTATTTTAAGACATTTATAATAGCTAATAATTTAAACCTATTCATCGCTATAAGTCCTCTTTCTCTCTCGTGCTGAATAAAGTATAAAGTTCCCATTTTAGATTGCGATTTGTTTCCCCATAAGATGTGAAACCGATGTACCACCTCTTGCCTGCAGCTGCGCAACCTGTTACTAAACTCCACTACTTTGTTTAGATTCAATTCACTCTGACTCATGCTCTAAAATACTGAAAATAGATAGGTCTATTTTTTATTGAATAAACGGTGTACTAATTATTCAACACTAGAGCTAGTAAGTCGATTTGAATTCTTAATTTTCAAACATTTGTATCACCAAATTATTATTGGTGCTTACTTGATTTTTTTTATTGGTAGTAATTTAGGATATGCATTGTTTGAAAAGTAAAAATTAGGCAAATGGACTGCTTGTTGGTTCTAGTGCTAACCAATCACGTAAATTTTATATAACATAACAACATAATATAACATATAATAATAATAAAACATAATATAACATATATATTTATGTAACATAACATAACATAACAATAATTGAAAATAGTAATGGGACAAGTTAATCATTTACTGTATTTTTTCTTCTAACGTCAGCGATAGAACCCTGAGTTGTTAAATCAGACGTTAATCCCTCCTGATAATAATATTTATTAACTGTTAAAAGAATAGTATATTCTAGCATATCAATCAAGTATTCTTTCAAGTTTTATCGACTGAAGCCAATGCCAAAAGCCATCAATTTGCATCTCTTAACTCAAGCTTTTGCTTATAAAAAGTAACAATGCAGATAATCTAGATGAGAGTCTATCAGCCGGACACCCTAACCTTGATTAGCATATTCCGGTAGCGAAGTGGCTGAGTTGTGTGGGTTTCATTCACTAGGTTCTGATTCGGCCCACGCACTTGCTTCTGTTGTCATCCTTTAGACTAACTTCAGTAGTTTTATTGGGTGTATAAACCTGTCGGTACGTAGTTAAATGTGTACATCATGAGTATACGTTACAGCTTCTGGTTTCTAGTATTTGCAATTGTTATTCTTTGATTCTGATTATAGGTACATTTTCTTGCTAAAAAGATGTATTCTTCTGACTGTGGGTTGTTTATGTTAAATCCTAATAAATTATTCCAAATTTTAACTTTATACTTTCATGAATTTTACGATTAGTGTTTTTTTTTTTTCAAATGTTATATTCGGATTTGGAGGATAGCTTAATCGTTCTTAATTATCGGTCAGTTCCCCATTTTCGGACACGTATTAAAAAACGATATGATAATAATTATTTAATTTTTATTTGAATTGGTATCCATGATACCTGCAGGTATCATGGATACCAATTCAAATAAAGATTATATAATTATTATTATATCGTTTTTTGGGGGGAATATGGAACTGACTGATAATTAAGTACTTACCCTAGGCCTCGTATGGTATATTTTCTATCACCTCTTCATTTTCGAGTAGACTTAGAGTGTAGAGACTGTAATTTTCAATGAGCTCCTAGTGCGTAAGTTACAACTGTCGTTGATGTCAGTGATAAGGAACACAGAGCCCTATTCTAAGATAGTAATAACAACACACCTTATGTTAATTTGGTTAGGGTTGATGTGTGCCACTCCTATGGAATCTTCTGGCAGATCATCTAATGTTGTCAGTTGATGGCTTAAATTTATTGGGTTATTTAATTTAGTCAATATGTGATAACGATTGTGATAGATGATGTAATTAACATCATTTTTAGTTAAGGTACGTTTTGCATAGATTGATTGTTGCGATCATCGCCGAGCGATAGGATTATATTGAACTAGCGTTTAGCGGGTTTTTGAAATATGTGCTCTCGGAATTTTCGGTCTTGGAATTTTTTGTCCGAGGTATAAAATAAAAAATCCCAGTTAGATGTTGTGGGGTGCCTGACGCCCCCCCCCCCCCCCCCTCCCCTGTCAGGTCATTAAACAATCATGTGTGCAGTACAGTACAACAAACTAGCGGATACAACAAACTACCTAATAGCCATTTATGTTGAAAGTCAGTTGGATGAGTATTTTCCATTATGAGACAAAAGTTTCCGGCCACCTGTTTAGCGATTATCGCTCGTTGCATAACAGCCTCATAGGAATAGCATTGAACTAGTGCTCTGCAATAATCGCTGCATGAAAAAGTAACGTACCTCTAGTTCAGGAAACCTATTTCTTAGCTTTATTGTATACTCTATAGCGCTCAGAGACACTAATGTAAAAGTGGAAAAAAATAATTCGGTTCATTTACCTGATATACAAAAAAAAACTTATCAGTCATTTATAGTAACTTCCATCTACTTATAAGTACCAGCTAATTTCTCGCCTGTCTTTGTAAGTGATCTATGCGCATCAACCAATGGGGCAATCAAAACCATCTAGGGATAGTTTCTAGTTATCTGACTTCATCATTTTCAATCAGATAAAAAGGTATATAATAATTATGATTCAACTTTTCTCATTATATTTTTTCTTCTATGATCTAAAATGTGGAACAGTCCGATAACTCAGTACTTACTCTACCCCAATAACAGTAATTTCACACCAATTCTGCAGACGACAGCATTAGAACAAAAAGGCGATAGCGATATAGCTACTTCACACATTTTTAACAGTTTTAATCATACTAACTTTACTCTTCATCAAAGTTCATGCCTTGCAATTGTACAATGCTCGGTGTTTGAGCGTTGTAGTTCTCAGTGTTGAGCGTTGCAATGTTGTCTATGCAATGCTCGGTGTTTGAGCGTTGCAGTTCTCAGTGTTGAGCGTTGCAATGTTGTCTATGCAATGCTCGGTGTTTGAGCGTTGCAGTTATCAGTGTTTTGAGCGTTGCAATGTAGTCAATGCAATGCTCATAGTTTTAGCGTGTAGACTGTAGATGCTTATAGGCGTTGCCGAGCAGCTGAAGGACACGATTAGCCTGTAACCCCTACACTCACTCTCCATCATTCTACACACTCATTCTCCATCATTCTCTCCATAATATGCCTCTACACACTCTCACCATCATTTGGCCCTTCATACTCTCCATCATTTGCCCCTACATACAAGTAAAGCTCGCACAACGGACAGTACATGTACCGGAAAAAGTGTCCGCTATGCTGATTAATGGACGCTATGCGCGACTGAGGATTTACTTCAGTTAAGGATTTCAACTTTGCAAGTTTTCTTTAATATCAATTCAAAGAAACGCTAATGAAGGTAAACAGTATCAGATTATTATTAATTGAAAATTTTAATGAAAATCTTATTATTTGTATTAAATGTACGAAATATTAAGTTAGGCAAAGGCAAAATAAAGCAAAGATATTAGCAAGTTGGCATCCAAATAGAGATAGGAATTACATGAAAATATTGGATAGTTGCACCTCTTTTCAATTTCCATAGAGTTTTTCAAATTAAAAGAATGCATGGGAAAAGAGAGAACAAAGTTAAATTGCTGAAAATTTGAAAAACAATACATTAAGTGTTAATTGTAAATTGGAATATCTCTGAATATGATAAAGTATGCATAGATACTTGGTGGACGAATTGAATATTGGTTAATCGATATAATTGAAAGAGGTCGTTGTAGCAAGCTGCATGTCCGGTAGAACGGACATATTGTCCTTTGTCGGGTGTCCGTTTAAAAAATAATCCGTTGTACGAGCTTTACCTGTACTTTCTCAATCATTATTATTTTGAGAAAAGTGAAGGTGGATACTGTTCTCCGTGTCTTAAGCTCTCACGGTAGCTACACCCCATGATTGTTGTTATATTAAACCAAATGGTGGATTACCTTATTTTCTCAGTGATGTAGGGCTGTTCACCTTGCCACGGTGTACTAACCTAGTAATTCCCTCTTGTTCATGCACTAGTCTTTACTAAGATCTTCAATGCCAATGATTTAAAATACTAATGCCTTGTTTATGCATTAGTCCACTGAGATTTTCAATGCCAGTACTTTAAATGTTGACTATGCTTTACAGTGCGTTATCTTTCGTTACATGACTGCGTACTGTGTAATCCTGTTAGAGACTTCAATGCGCTATAGGTAGTGATCCTCACTCTAACATTAATCACATTATAACCAGTGTTAGTGCAGTGTGTTGATGGAACAAATCACCTATAAAGACCATATCCGGTTATTCTAATACGACAGTTTATGGTAAATCTTGCTTATTATCAAGGGGTTTTAATTCTTTTAGGTTTTAAGCTTTCGAATAGGAAAATTACCATTCATCATCAGGACAAAGACGGTCATTAAGAAAACACGATATAGTTAATAATAATTATCCAATTTTCAATATTATCATCATTTTTCCTTATATCAGCGCCTTTGTGCCGATGATTAATGGAAATCCTTCTATTCGAAAGCTTCAACCCCAAAAGATATACCTATCTACAACGTTCTGTTTAAATAACCTTTTAATGAAATGGATATCCCGTAGAATGTTAATCTTTTCAATCAAATTATTCAACTACTTTCAGTCGCTTAGTGTGACCTGATCAGATCGTACTAAGCGGCCTGAACTCTAACCACTCATGTGTGAAATGAGCCAAAGATTTGATCTAAGTTCGCATAGATAATTCAAGTTACTGATCTTAAGGGCCAGATATCGTGTGATTAGATCTATATGGTTAGCACTGCATGCTCCGTCTGTTGCTTTAATGCACTTCTACTTAAGTATTTACAATGCACTTAAGTATTTATTCTAGTCATTTGAATAATATGTGGTGTTCGGTTCCCAAGTTCGGTTATATGATCATACGCATCAGTTAAATAATTAAATTACTGTCGTTTAACACTTCACTGCGCACTTTATTGGTTGTTTTTAAAGATCTATTGTGTACTATCTTGAAAATTTCTTAATTTCGACTGGAATATTATATTTCAATTTTAGAATCGTTCGGACATCAAAATAAATTATGTACGAAGTCTATTAAGTCTTTTTTTCTTTTATAAAAAAATATTTAATTTTGAGAATTAAAAAAAAATCCGGAAAGTTTTCGATTAGGTTGGTATATAAGAAAGAAAAACTATTATATAACTTGTTTTAATTGGTATCCATGATACCTGTAGGTATCAAGGCTACCAATTAAAATAAATGTTGATATCATATGACAATATAGGAGACAATTGTCATTAGAGTTGACAGGTAGTGTAGTGTCAGTTATTTTATTATCCTTTGCCGCGCCTCTCCCGCGAGTTTGCTTATCTGTTATCACATTTGTGTCGTAGCCACTCTTAACACCTTATCAGCTACACACGTTACACACCCAGTGTATGGGTATGTTAATGAATACATTCTACACATCTTTTATCGGGTTGTTTAATGTGTATTTCTCACATTTTACACACCACGTGGCTAGCGTGTGTTGTTTTGACATTAGAAACTCTTAAAAATTATTTTTTTGTTTTAACACAACAGTTTCAATATGTAAGGTTTAACACCACCATTTCAACATGTTCCTCCCTTTTCTGAAATGTATAACACTATCATTTTAACATGTTCATCATTTTTCTGTTAGGTTTACCCCCACCATTTCAACATTTTCCTTCCTTTTCTTGAAGGTTTAACAGTACATTTCAACATGTTCCTCCCTTTTCTATAATTTTAACACAACCATTGCAACTTGTTCCACCCCTGCGTAGTTACTCCATCCATCTCTTCTCCCACTTAATGTCCATAACTGTTGCCCTTCTTTCAGCCAAATCCTAATTCTTGGTCCAATGAAGCAATTCCTCTCGGTTCGTCACACCCAGTGCTTAGAGTCCGCTGATTGATAGCTTTTATCCGCTCTTAGGGGCGTGAGTGCAGTCTCTTTCAGTGCTATAAGCGCCTTTATTGACTCCAAAGCCATTGAAACTGGTGACATATTGCTTCATTATCAACTGAGACAGATTGGCTAGATTATTTTCCTCAATAGACTTGTGCCAAATGCCTCTAGTCCTTAGTTTATTAAGAATAATATCAATTGGGAGTGATAAGCACTTTATATCATTTAAATAGCGAGGTTATTTAGGGTGCATTTATAGAAAATCCACACTATGATGAATAATAAGTAATTGTTAATATACTAGTTTATTTCTCCATATTATTTACTCTCTGTTAATTTTATTTTCTTACGAACAATGCCCAATAACTTTTTTTTCCTTTCAGGTGAGTACGGGGCTCTTTTCAAAGAATTAGCAGATTCTCTTTGCTCTACATAATCAATTGTGAGTTTTTGTTATTTATATTAAACGATTATGCAACTCTGGTTGCAGTGTGATAAAAATGAGGCATGGGCATTTCTATTGTCCGCCCTGGTATACTTTCAGGAATGTCCCCGTGGTACTTTCTGGGCTGTCTACTGAGTACTTTCCGGGATGTCCACGATGTACTTTCCGTGATGTCCGCAGTGTTCTTTTAGGGCTGTTTACACTGTACTTTCCGGGCTGTCTACACTGTACTTTCCGGGTTGTCTACACTGTACTTTCCGGGCTGACTTCAATGTTCTTTACAGGCTGTTTTGTGTACTTTACAGGCTGTCTCCGGTTTACTTTCTGGGCTCTCTACGGTTTACTTTCTGGGCTCTCTACGGTGTACTTTACGGGCTGTCCACGTTGTACTTTCCGGGCTGTTCACTTTCACGGTTTGCTTTCCGGGCTCTTCACGGTTTAGTTTTTGGGCTGTCCCAGTGGTACTAACTAAGGAGTTGCTCTAATGTCAAAGCGTGTGTAGTGCCACTATGTGTGCCCTGCCTTTAAGGTCAAACCTTTGGGTCAGAGGTCAAGAGTGGGACAATGTTGGCCCCGGCAATCACCATGCCTAGCATTTACAACAGTTATATCGTGGAGAGATTAAATCTTATCATATGGCAAAACTAGATATTCTAGTAATTATTTTCAAGCAATAACGGAATTGAAGACTTACTGTTATTTGTCTTTTTTAAGTTCATGGAAGACTGTTTTTATTTTATCGTACAATTACATTACCTTCAAAGAAGTTCAGCCGTGTTTTCATCCATGCTCTTAACAGAAGGTTATTTCTTCCTCTTATGAAGTGCATACACGGAGTACATTTTTTTAAAGCACAGTTACATTATTACGCCTGATTATCTTGAAGTTTACGATGGTATCACAAGTTGACTCAGCTCTGTAGAGGTATACCGTCTGTAATCAGCAGTAGTTAGGATAGACGGAATGGTGCCTAGAAATGACTCTATTAGAACTCTCCTACCATACAAGAGAATCATTATTTGCAAGAATCACAAAAGCTGAAAAAGGATAGGCAATTGATATATTAAATGCAGATTTTCTATTCGAAACTACTGTCCCTACCTAGGGTAAATTTCGGTAGATAACTCGAAACTAAACCCTAACGCTGAATAAATTTATTTTCAAAAAGTAACTCTGTACCTAGTTTTACAAAAGACGTTGCCTAAAATAAATGAAGATTGTATTTTATTATCTAAATTGTCACAGGGGCATGACAATTATTGTATAGGGTTCCCTGTACCTGCATACAGCAATTTTAACTTACCTTCTTTGTCTAAATCTTAAATATCATGTGTAGCTCTGTCTCAAAGATTTTTTTAGTAATTTTTACGAGATTTGTAAAATTAGCACCTTTATTTGCGATCTTAGCTAATTATTTAATGCCGCTGTGATGTTGATGCCTGTTTTAAGATGCCACACATAGATTAGTGCCCTTAGTACTCATGTCTAAACCCACCGAGCATGACCATGGAATAGGCCGTTACGTACCCAGCCGTTAGATGGCGCTAATACACCGCTATTAGGGCTGTGTATTACCATAATTTCCGTGCATTAGAGTGTGCATTTCAGGTAATTTATGAGTAGTGTAAAGACCACCCTCTTAGATCCTTATTTTAGAGGATAACTAGCTCCAACTGTGCCTATCATCACCAAACATTCCTCGCATCTCTACTTTTACTGTCAGAGATAGGCACCATCCGTATTTGGTTGTTATCTACTTTTACGGTCCGAATTTGGTCTTGATTTACTTTTACGGTCCGAATTTGGTCTTGATTTACTTTTACGGTCCGAATTTAATCTTGATTTACTTCTACGGTCCGAATTTTGTCTTGATTTACTTCTACGGTCCGAATTTTTCTTTATTTACTTTCACGGTCCGATATTTTTCATGATTTACTTTTATTTTTTAAGGTCCGGATTTTTTTTTTCATGATTCGCTTCTACGGTTCGATTTTTTTTCTGGCAGCATAAGTAAAGAGATCTCTTTCCTCTGTAACGTTCTTTAACATTTAGCAAAGTGATTCATCACCCAGTGATAATACCTAGCAACGCTCTAATAACTAAATCATGTAACCTTGAAGTTGAGCCAATTACAGCACTGCTATTCTTCTTTCCTGGATATGTAATAGTTTTTTCGGTTGGCGAAATATGTTAAAAAGCATGTTTATATCTATGGGTGGTCTAACTCATGGGAAGAATGGTGATTTTGATGTCTCAATGCTACTGTTGATGGATTGGACTTTAAATGGCACTCAATGTAGTCAACTGTGTGTTTTTTAACATTTTATTTTGGTAGTAGTTAGGTTATTCTCTTCAGATCCTAGATTTTGGTAGGCTTCATTTGGTATCAGCTCTTCATTTTGCTCTCTCACTAGTGCAGCGTATTCTGATTTTTGTGTTTTGTTACCGCATTCATTGAGTAGCTTTTCTGCACCCAAGAGCTCTGTCGCCAAGACTTCATACTCTAAATACCAGCTTGCATTCCAGTCGAAGAAGACGAACCTGAGTTTCTTTGGGTGGTCTTAGTGTCATTACATCTGTCCTTTTCGTCCTTGCGTTCACAGTAACTCCGTACTTTGGCATAATAACTCTCAAATTATCTTCTACACTCCATTACTAAAATATTTAACAGTACCACCAATGTCAGTGCAAATGTACTGTATTTGGCTACTTTTAAAACCATCACTTGTTCTGCTTTGCTTAGAGAATCTTATTCTACTGTTTTTTATGTTGCATAGTATCCATTTTGTCTTAGCACGGGTGGGTCACCTTTAATTGGGTGTTAATTGAAGTAATTAATTAAGTGGAACGTTTAAATTAAAACTTGTTTATTTACTTATAAGGATATAATTATTCACGAATCACAGTGCACATTGTTTTAGGTACAATATTCAAAGGTTAAATTCAGGGAACTGGATTTTTTGTTGATTCTGTATTATAATTTTCAAGTTAGATTTGACGTACCTATTTTTTAATTTACCATCAATGTGGGTTCGGTTTACCAGCACCACATTCACCCGCATGTGAATAGTTTCATCAAATGACTTATTTGTCTTCAAGTGAATGAATTAAAGTTTATGAATTCTTGCCTTGAAAAAACCGGTGTTTGTTACCTGCACTGTTGGTTAATGCTGTTTGATGTTGGTGAGTGATTTTTTATCAAATCATGGTAGAAATTGAATTTTTTGAGGAGTTAATAATTTTTTTCAGCAATTGCTACTGTAAATCCTAGCAATTGACTTTTTGCCATTACCTCATTGTATTGCATAATATGTAGGGTAAGTCCCTAATTATCGGTCAGTTCTCCATTTTCGGACACGTGAGAAAAAATGATATAATTATTTATTTTTTATTTTTATTGGTATCCATGATACCTGCAGGTATCATGGATACCAATAAAAATAAATAATTATTATTATATCGTTTTTTCTTACGTGACCGAAAATGGGGAACTGGCCGATAATTAGGGACTTACCCTATTTTCACTGTCCTTTCTTATTGTTCTTCTCTTTAGATCAAACAGTACTGTACTGGAACATTATTAAAATAAGAAAACAATTCAAATCATTAATATAAAAAACGTTTATAGTTTAGACTTTTTTTTTTATCATATTGATACATAATTATGGGCGAAATACCTTTGCTTAATGGTATAGAAAGTAGCCAGTGTGATAATGTAGAAAGTCTGTAAATCGTCAGCTGAAATAAGTGGATCGTCTGTTAGATATTGTAGTTAATTTGTAACCTCTATTGTTACAAGATAACAAGTCAAATGGTACTTTCTGACCATCTGTTGAAAACGAATGACTTTTAGAAGGCAAAAGTTCATGTTTTTGAAATTAGTTTATATGGTACAAAATGCAAAGATATGTTTAAAATTTGTTTGATAGAGTTAGAGATTATAATAATATAAGTAGAACTCCTCTATAATTAAATCCTGTATAGTTAATGTAGTGTCCTTAGTAGGGAACTGAGGGAAGTAGCCTATATAGTGAAATTTTTTACTGGCCTACAATGACAATTGTTTCTAAAATTGATGACCCATTATGGCAGATTCAAGAAAATTAGTTCACTATAGAGGCTACTCCCTTACTAAGTACTCTTCATTCAATATACAGGATCTCACTGTATATGAGATCCTGGCCTCTTCCTACTCTAGTACATCTTTTTAGATGGGAACATCAATTTCTCCCACATTAAATCTAAGACATTCTAATCAAGGAGGCAGTGTGCATGCATTTCATTTGTTCCACCCAAAGGAAAGTGGTTGACAAACAGGTTGTTATCTTGTTTCACCGTAACCATCGAGTTAATGTCATTAGCATGTTGTCTGTCTATTGTCTCGACAGTCTAAGTAATAGAAACTCTATTCACTTCTCCCCGCCAAGCAATTTATCTTTGGAAATACTTAACTACTCTACTCAGTACTCATTCAAATTTTTTAGAACTAGCTAATTCTTTTTTGGTTCATTTTTTGTCACTTGAAATATTTTTCTATCTCCACCCATCTTCTATTTTTTATTAGTTTCCTCATGATGTCGTTTTGCGCACTATAGTCTTTTAATGTTGTTTGAATAGTAGTTCTTATTTTATTTCTTCTTTACTCGAATATGAAAACAAGTGAAATGAGGTAATTAAAAACATAATTTAAAAAAGGAAAAAGATATTTCAAACTAATTAATAAATATACAGACAATGCTTGTGTGCAATAGAAAAAATATTGTTTGTTTTTGCAGAAAAAGTTCATTGTGTTGGTCTATTTCTCTATTAGGGGCGGCTGATACAGTTCATTAAGTAGGCTGATATTCTCCTTAAAAGGTAACAGCTGTAAGCATTTGTTTTCTAGCCATTCAATTGGTTCACGCCTATTCTACACACTTTCTACCGGTGTGTATTGTTACACGTTGAGGTGTGTAGCTAGTGTGTATTGTTACATGCTGAGGTGTGTATTGTTACATGCTGAGGTGTGTAGCTAGTGCGTATTGTTACATGCTGAGGTGTGTATTGTTACATGCTGAGGTGTGTATTGTTACATGCTGAGGTGTGTATTGTTACATGCTGAGGTGTGTATTGTTACATGCTGAGGTGTGTATTGTTACATGATGAGGTGTGTATTGTTACTTGCTGAGGTGTGTATTGTTACTTGCTGAGGTGTGTATTGTTACACGCTGATGTGTGTAGCTAGTGTGTATTGTTACACGCTGAGGTGTGTAGCTAGTGCGTATTGTTACATGCTGAGGTGTGTATTGTTACATGCTGAGGTGTGTATTGTTACATGCTGAGGTGTGTATTGTTACTTGCTGAGGTGTGTATTGTTACTTGCTGAGGTGTGTATTGTTACTTGCTGAGGTGTGTATTATTACACGCTGAGGTGTGTAGCTAGTGTGTATTGTTACACGCTGAGGTGTGTAGCTAGTGTGTATTGTTACACGCTGAGGTGTGTAGCTAGTGCGTATTGTTACATGCTGAGGTGTGTATTGTTACTTGCTGAGGTGTGTATTGTTACTTGCTGAGGTGTGTATTGTTACTTGCTGAGGTGTGTATTGTTACTTGCTGAGGTGTGTAGCTAGTGTGTATTGTTACACGCTGAGGTGTGTAGCTAGTGTGTATTGTTACACGCTGAGGTGTGTAGCTAGTGTGTATTGTTACACGCTGAGGTGTGTAGCTAGTGCGTATTGTTACACGCTGAGGTGTGTAGCTAGTGCGTATTGTTACACGCTGAGGTGTGTAGCTAGTGTGTATTGTTACATGCTGAGGCGTGTAGCTAGTGCGTATTGTTACACGCTGAGGTGTGTAGCTAGTGCGTATTATTACACGCTGAGGTGTGTAGCTAGTGTGTATTGTTACACGCTGAGGTGTGTAGCTAGTGTGTACTGTTACACGCTGAGGTGTGTAGCTAGTGTGTATTGTTACACGCTGAGGTGTGTAGCTAGTGTGTACTGTTACACGCTGAGGTGTGTAGCTAGTGTGTACTGTTACACGCTGAGGTGTGTAGCTAGTGTGTACTGTTACACGCTGAGGTGTGTAGCTAGTGTGTACTGTTACACGCTGGTGTGTAGTGTTTAAATTGCTCTTTATTTTCCACTACTCTCTGTAATGTTGATTTGTGAGCTAAGGTTTCTCTTTATAACACTCACTCCAATGTTATTTAAAGTCAGTGCTCTAAATAGAGTACTCGTACTGTGCTACATGTTGTATCATCTTGTAATGCAGTAAATGTGTTTGCCTAATTTAAATAGACAGGTGATGTTTTACCTTAGTTAAATAGGCAGGTAAAGACTTCGCCCACACCAGCGCTAAGGTATGCCTATAGGGAGTAAACACTTCTATTTGATAGCGAATAGAATTATTACTGATACTACTTTTATATGGTATTATTACTATTATATATATATTTAGTTTGCTCTATCATTACTCTATAGTGAAAATATTTTACTTATTTGTATTTAGTATTGTTTATTTTTTGTTTGCTGTGAACATTTTCTATTTATGTATTATGTTTATTTGGAATAATATTCTTTTATTATGTTTATTTTGAACATTGTTCAATTATTTATTTCTAATGTTTATCTATTTCTGACAAATATCTTAGATAACAATCCATTATTAAAACTCAATTTTCAATAAAATAGAACTCTCAACATTGACTTGGTATCAAATGTATTACTTTGTACATGTCCTTTCTCTTTCTATCCTAAAAATTCAGTGTGTGGTAGAAGTTCATAATTATCGGTCAGTACTACATCTTCGGTCACAAGAAAAAACAATATAAAAATTGTTATTATTACACAGTGCTATCTAATACTTCTGCAAACCCGGGTTTGCAGAAGTATTAGATAGCACTGTGTAATAATAACAATTTTTATGTTTCTTCTTGTGACCGAAGATGTAGTACTGACCAATGAGTGAGAACTTACCCAAGTGTGATATCAAAATATAACTTTTTCAGTTGTATAACGTAGCCCAAACTGTCAAACTTTAACCGTTTACCAATCCAATTCTCGTACTTTGTTTAATGTGACTAAATATAACTACTGCAATGAAAAAGGGTAAATTAACAGGTTAACAGTCCGTCTTGACGAAATTACCTTCGCAGATTGTGCAAGGTAATGTTTCAGGCGTTTTTTGTTTAGCCATATTGTTCTCTTCCTCATTGGTGCCACAGTGCACGCACTGCACTCATGCACCAAACTTCATAAGATGCACTGCACCTGCCCACTCCTCACCCCACGCACTTCTCTACTGCACACGTGGGTTGTTACCCCCCATTCCCCCCTAATGAGATGAGGGGGGGGGGGGTTGGAGGGGGTGTAACAAGCAAGCAGTCAATGGTGTAGCGTGATTAGAATTTAGATTCTCAAGATTTCAATGAACTTGTTCAAGAATGATGCTTGTTGTGAAGAAAAATGCACAAGAAACTCAAGCCTATATAATAGCATGGATAGTTTCACGCAAAATAATATTCATCGTATTCAAAGCAATTATTAGAAAATTCTATAATGTATACAATTCACATGTTGAAGGAGAAAAAAAGAGATAGCAAGAAAAGCTACCAATATAAAGAGTCCTAGTGTTCAATATAAAAAGACTTGAACTTATTTGTGGAACAAGAGTAACGGAGTAGTATCCGAACCCTTTATTAGGATCACAGTGGGTGCTCTAATCAAAAAAATTGTTATAAATCTAATAAGAAATAGTGCTATTCCTTAATCCCCTTCAAACTAATGCCAGCTCTTTAATCCCCTGAATTAATCTCCAGTGTGTTTCATGTCTTTTAATCCCCAGTAATTATAACAATTAGTGCGTGCAATGCAGTTTCCTTGACCTACTTTCCTTGTAATTAATAAAAGCACTCATCAGTACTCTAAAGTGAAATAGGGTAACTTACGAATTATCGGTCAGTTCCACATCTTCGATCATATTAGAAAAAACGATACAGTATTTTATTGTATTTTAATTTTTTTTTAAATAATTTTTTTATTGGTATCCATGATACCTGCAGGTATCACGGATACCAATAAAAATAAAAATAAAAACTACTATATCGTTTTCTTATGTGACGTAAGATGTGGAATTGACCGATAATTAGTAATTTATTCTATTTGGATGATATTCTTCTGATGTTTAGCATTTTTTTTTTCATGAAATCTGTAGAATTTAGTTAATTCATTGCTATAAGTATTATGCTGTTAGCTGAGATGAAGTACAGCTCTATACCTAGGGTATGATTGTTGTTGTTGGTCCTTTCATCACTACTTTACTGATTTCCTTTATTTCAGTGTCGAATGAAAGAGCATAGTTATGTCTTAATATTGGCGGGACTGATCAGGTATAAATATGATTTTTTTAAATTGCCTCTCAGTGATATAGATGTTATTACTTCAATAATTTCAAATCAAATTCACGTATTATGATTTTTTAATTTGTATATTATAGCACCAAATTTGATAGTTTTATTTATAAATTTTATTTTGTTGACATTGAATATGTTTTCTATGTTATTTAAAAGTATATACTGTCTATATGTATATAATTGCCTAATCTATTGGTGGTAATATATTTCAATCGAATTGAAGATTGTGCGAGCCACTAGATGTTCTCTTTCAAATTAGTCACTTGTTTACATTGTTTACGGGTGGAGTTTAGTTCTAATTTGTGTTGTCTTGCAATAAAGTCTACCTAATTTAATGGCATGCACTGACTCCTGTTATCACTATATAGTATACACCTATACTACATGTACCTGTACATTTCTACAGTCCTCTATACAGGTCAATGTTAAACCAATAGTTTAATTCTTTATTCGTATGGGTCAGTTCCGAGTTATTGAATGGTTCCACATTTGCGATAATATTTTTACGTTATTTGAGATGTTTTATGTGGTTTTGAGGTATTTTCCCGTTATTGATATGGTATGTTTTTCCCTGGGTTAAAGATGATATTTTTCCTTGATTTTAAGTGTTGCTTTTCCCGGGATATAAGAACCCTCTAGCTAGTCACTAGTGGGTGGTCCCTGATCAGTTCCCCAATTAATTGGCAGCTGTCCGTTAGATTTATTAGCAATTGATTAACTTGAGACAATCTGCACCTCTGTTAGATAACACTGTACACTAAGCCCATCTACCTACTGTCACTAAAGAAAGGAGAACTAGAGTACTTATTATTAAAGTACTTTGAGTACTAAGTACTTGAAATATAACACAGTACTTAAAATAAAATATGTAGGTACTTGAAGTTCTTAAAAAAAAGTACTTAAAATACTAAACTACTTTAAGTACCAAAGTACTTATATAACACAAGGGTTGAAACAACCGTCACTCGTTATAAATATATTAAAACAACCATCAACAGTTTTAAATATAGCACAAGGGTTAAAATAACCCAATTGCAACCAATCTTCTCTAGTTGTTTTACCTTTAAATAATTAACTATCTAAGACACTGTTTGTGTTCTCTGTATGTTTGTATCCTATTAGTCTGTTCCCGAGAGTAATTATCACAGAGCCTATTATGTACTTCACATGTGTATTGTATATAGATTGTATTACACGCTATCAAACAATGAACCTTTCGTGTAATTAAACTAACGTTAAAAGTCTATGCGTAAGAAATCTAACGTTAAAAAGCTATATGTAAGAAAGCTATATGTAAGAAAGCTAACGTTAAAAAGCTATCTGTAAACTATAAGTATAAGAAAGCTAACGTTAAAAAACCTATATGTAAGCTATGTATAAGAAAGCTAACGTTAAAAAGCTACATGTGTGAAAGTAACTTATACAAAGCTACGTATAAGAAGATTATTTTGCTTTCAAATTTTAGAAGCGAGATATTTTTCGCTCCTTTGCGACAACGTCGTTATAACTCAAATAGATAATGTTTTCGAGTTATCCATATATTCCATCTTCAAACAGTTTTTTTGTTTTGTGATAGTTACATAATTGTAGCTCAAAAATTGACTGCTAGAGAGGCTAATTAATGTCCTATCGACATAACATAAATGTCATGATTAAAAAAATAAAATACAAAAATATTTGATTTAATAAAGATACTACTATTTCTATATCTATGATATTTGATGTTTCAAAAAAATGTTCCACCCATGGTGTCTTGGAGCTTTTCACAATATTGAGGGTATTTTGAAATGCCTCTCCTGAAAAGTATCTATTTTTGAGGTATGACAACGTTGTCGCTCGTAAAGGAGCGATTTGCAAAAATTCTTGCTGGCTATCAATAAATATTCATTATTTTTCCATACCTTTTACTAAGAGACTGGAAATAAATCACAGAATTTAGGGGAACTAAAGAGTAAGATGGAAAACACCTGAAATTAAGGAAATGGGATAAGTTCTTATTTATCGGCCAGTACTACATCTTCGGTAATATAAGAAAAAACAATTATTACACAGTGCTATCTAATACTTCTGCAAACCCGGGTTTGCAGAAGTATTAGATAGCACTGTGTAATAATAACAATTTTTATATTGTTTTTTTCTTATATGACTGAAGATGTAGTACTGAGTACTGACCGATAATTCAGAACTTAGCCTATCTTTAAAAATATAAAGAACTCAAATCTCTTATTGGGAATAGAACCACTACCCTTCACAACAGTAAGCCAATACACTCTTGGTATTTAAATCAAAAAAATTAGTCTCCATTTATGTATTTATGAAGGATTTGATTTACGTATTGCAGAAACTTTTCGGATCTAGAACGCAATTTAGTTTTATAAACAATTTCCTTTCAATTTCCATCATTTATCTCTCAATGTATCTGTTATTATATGAACTCGCTACAAAGTATGAAATTATAGTTCATACACAGCCTCCACCTCCCCCCCCCCCCCTCCCCCCCTCTCCCCCCCATCTCTAGGGTTAGCATAAATTCTAATGTTTTCTATTCATAGATAGTATCACAGGTGAATAAGTCATCTCTGTATTTGTGCTTTGCGTATTCAAATACTATTCATATTGTAGGAGTAAACACTCTTATCTAAACAGCTGTGGAGAGAGAGAGTCTAAAATGAAATGCATGAGGAATTAACAATGATGGCAAATTCTTTAATGTACTATTTTATATCTCCAAATAGGGTAAGTTCTTAATTTTCGGTCAGTTCCACATTTTCGGGCACGTAGGAAAAAACAATATAATAATAGTTTTTATTTTATTTTTTATCCATGGATACCAATAAAAATAAAAATAAATAATTATTATATTATATTTTTCCTATGTGTCCGAAAATGTGGAACTGACCGATAATTAAGAACTAGACCTCAGTACAGACCCTTAAATGTTTAATAACTGTCTATATATCGTAAATAGTATTGAATTAAACACTATAGTTTGAAACTAACTGCAATTAATTTCACCATATAAACTCTATCAATATCATTGCATTATATATAAAGTAAATTATTACCATATTTATAATGGTTGTTACCATCAATTACTGAAATATTTCTTATTGCCAAAGAAAATAACTTAATATATCATAACAGATTTTATTTTGCAATAGACATCATTTTATAATTAATTGTTTGATGGCAATCATATATATATATATATATATATTTCTTTTATATAATTAATTGCAACCTTTCCTTTTGTTTATATTTTTCTAATGTATTGTTGGTGATAATATATGCCTATATATTGTCCCTTGTGCTTTCTGTTTAATAGGGTAAGTTCCGAGTTATCGGATGGTTTCACATTTTCGATCATATTAGAAAAAATATATAATAACTATTATTCAACTTTATATTCATTAAGTTCTTCTTATGATCGAAAATTTGGAACCGTCCGATAACTCTGGACGTGCCCTATTACTCTGCATTCAGTTGACTATAATAATGCATAGATTATTATTGTCCATGAGATTATTTAAATGAACTTGAAGCTGGTAAGACTATTGGTAAATATACAGTTTAAATATTTGCTATCGGAGCCCTGCCTCTATAATATCTTTTAATTGAAGCCGCCATTTATTCTCGTTTGAATAGTTTTGAATTAGATTATAAATGTGAGGTTTACACAGCAATTGTGGGTGGTCTTGGTTTGGACGTGTCACCTTACAGTGCTCATTTAGACAGTCTTTTAGCAGTATAATTTCTAATTAATTAGAAACCTATTAAAGACCCCCTCAGGCTTTAATCAATATAATTCTTTAACAATTAAAAACCTATTAATGATAACCTCAGGCTCAATATTATTTTAAATCAATTAAAAAGCTATTAAAGATAAGCTTCTTATCAAAAATTGCTTTAATTACCTAACTACTTTTTAAACGTTTAACCCTAACCTACCGACGGTGCCAAATGGTCTAAATCTTCTCGTATAAGAAACGAATTAATTCATTATTCAGCACTATTAACAATATTTCTCAATATAAAGAATGTTCTGTACTATTTTTGAACATTAAAAACATATTTCAGAATTATATTTTTGGAACCATCAAATATTTGTAAACCACATACCATCTACATTTTAATATTCTATCAAAAGTTACCTTCTCGTCTCAGTTTAACAGATTATTAATTTCAACTAAAGACCATTTACTTGATCGCTCCAATTTGTAGCTTTTTCTCTCGTCAAATAATGTTGTTAAATTTCAATCATTGGGTTTGACTGGCATATTTGATTTAATTTTCTGACAGCTATTATACTTTGTTAATGTTCTGTAGGTCGATTTGAACAACATAATAATGCATGCTAATTTACTATCTTTTGTTTGGTATGTTTAATCCCATCACGTCTGTGTGTATGTATGTTTAACCCATTTTTCTCGCACACCCCTTGCTTTTCTCAGGCACCCACCCCCTGAGCATTGTATTGCATTGAAATAGATTGAAAAGCTGCAATTAGAATATATTTTGTTACTTTGACGTGAGAATTTAAAATGAAAAAATACGGAAATAGAATGTTATATTTACATTCTGCAGGATATTAACTGCAATAACTGAACTTATAAGTAACATATAAAACAGTAATTCCAGGCACCACCTACAAACAATCCAGGTCCCAAAGGGGTACCGGACATAGTAAATAAATAGAGAAGTGTGCTAAGTTTCGAATTCATTGACGGTGAACTTAATCCATTCTTCAGAAAAGATGTAAACAAATGGCGTCGCATAGAGTACTCTCAAATATTATAAGTATTATTAGTTGAATATTATAAGTGATTAGAGTGTAGAACGTGATATAAACAATTTTATGTAAGTTAATTTCCATGAAAACGCACATTTAACTGAATAATAGCACAATTTTTATTAAAAACAAATGGAAAATATTCTGTGTGACGTCACTCAGAAATTTTCGGATGTTCCAATATTGTACTTGGTATACTTCTCTCTACCCCATTTTATGAACCTCAGGTTTAACCCCATCTCGTTTGTGTGTATGTTTGTATGTGACCTCTTCTATCAGACAGTTTGGCGGCAGGGGGAATATGATATCAAACATTTCAAGTTTTCAACACTCAAGGTGAATGTAATTGAATTTATTTAGGAATCTTTTACCTCTCTGCTGCTAAAGAATATTATTTTAGAGTTAACTTTTAAATTGCTTAATTAACCTTTTTGTATGAATTAACTGGTTATGCACATAGGTGTGTCGTAACAAGTTCATGACACTACACACGCTAAATGGTGTGTAATATATTGCACACTTTACTCATGTGCTCAGGGTATTTAAAATCAACTTTCCCTTCATAATTTATTTTAAATGTTCGGATGATTGACAGTTATTGCTGCAAATGTTGAAAGACTGAAACCTGAGAATTTGCTTCAGACGTGCTTTCCGTTAAATTCAAGTTAAACAGTTGTCCATAATATTAGTGAGTCGCAATATAAATATTCATAAGATGTTCCATGAAGTTGGACGTTAACTATTTTCTGTTAGAATGCTGTAAGTGAATAGTGTCCTCATTGGAGTACTTACTGTGTCCCTATATTGCTAACAGTGTCCTAATTAGCATACTTACTGTGTCCCTATATTGCTTACAGTGTCCCTATATTGCTTACAGTGTCCTCATTGGGGTACTTATTGTGTCCCTATATTGCTAACAGTGTCCTGATTAGCATACTTACTGTGTCCCTATATTGCTTACAGTGTCCCTATATTGCTAACAGTGTCCCTATATTGCTAACAGTGTCCCTATATTGCTTACAGTGTCCTCATTGGGGTACTTATTGTGTCCCTATATTGCTAACAGTGTCCTCATTGGGGTACTTATTGTGTCCCTATATTGCTAACAGCGTCCTCATTGGGGTACTTATTGTGTCCCTATATTGCTAACAGTGTCCTCATTGGGGTACTTATTGTGTCCCTATATTGCTAACAGTGTCCTGATTAGCATACTTACTGTGTCCCTATATTGCTTACAGTGTCCCTATATTGCTAACAGTGTCCCTATATTGCTAACAGTGTCCCTATATTGCTTACAGTGTCCTCATTGGGGTACTTATTGTGTCCCTATATTGCTAACAGTGTCCTCATTGGGGTACTTATTGTGTCCCTATATTGCTAACAGCGTCCTCATTGGGGTACTTATTGTGTCCCTATATTGCTAATTGTGTCCTGATTAGGATACTTACTGTGTGCCTATATTGCTAACAGTGTCCTGATTTGGAGTACTTACTGTGTCTCTATATTGCTTACAGTGTCCTCATAGGGAGTACTTACTGTGTCTCTATATTGCTAACAGTGTCCTCATTTGGAGTACTTACTGTGTCCCTACATTGCTAACAGTGTACCTCTCTGTGTGTGAATGTATTTACTCATTTTATCATGTCCTATATATTTCCTTACCTACCTCTTACTCTATCTAACAGCTGACCCTTACCTGTGACCAGGTGTGTAGAGGGATATGCTTTACACTTATTGGCTGAGGTGATCTAAAAGTACATGCCAGGTTCTATCGGAGAGAAGAGTCACTGCATTTTGCTAACTTCACAAATTAGTTTACTAAAGTTCTATTATTTTCAAATCTTAAAATTTGGTCGTCGTGTACATAGACCAATTTTAAAATATTTACAAGCTTTACAATTGTTTCTTTTTTTAAATGTGAAATATGTATTTTTTAAATAATTGCAGGTACCCTTTTCTTCGACTGTACTATGCACATATATGCAAATAGAATGTGTACTGGTCTTGAATTCTGGTCCCGCAGCTTATTATAGCCCGATAAAATTGCCGTTATTATTCTACTATCCCTTAAATAATGAATAAATATTATAATTAGAGTTGAATCAAGTGGCTCCTCCCTAGATAAAATGAATTGAATATCAAGGCGTTGATTTTCTCCAAACCAATCGAATTCAAATCGAACCAATGTTGAATTTATTAATATTTACTATGTGGAACTCCTCGTATCTATTTTTATCACAACCTTCAAAATGGGGGTAAACTAGATTGTTTCGATACTATTACGGGAATTTTTATCTATTTTATATTAGCCTACATCTAAATGCATGGTCAATAAGAAAAACGGAAAATAGACATTCATTTTTTATAAGGCGTCGTAATAAATAAAGTTGTAAAACCCTATTTGGGTTTTGACAATATGTACTTACCTGATTATTTATGTTGTACTGAGGGTTTAGTAGAAGGTTAGATCGAATTTCATAGTTTGGTGGATTTAGATAAACCCAATTATTCAAACTAGTACACTACAACCATTGTAATTCAATTAATACAATTTGTTTAGGATTATATTTAAATGCGAGAACGTATTATCAATACATATGTACTGATCTAAAAAAAATTATTTGTGAATTTTCAAAGTCTAATTATGATTTTTTTTTTCAATTATTCATGTTAGTGTGACCCTTAGCCATGATACTGCCACAAATTATTAATTTTAACTTGATAAATATCCAATGCTCTTATTATTCTATAGATTAAATTTATTATATTAGTCAATGAAGCAATTTATTTGACCATATAATAAGGTGTTCTATAGGTAATTGGGCACATACCCTATAAAAATGAATGGAATGTATATTGCTCATTGCTTATTCCACAAAGCATGCAATGTCTATATATTTACAAATTTTGCTCTACTATAATAGTGTATAAGTTACGAATTATCGGTCGGCTTTGAATCTTAGGTCGTATAAGAAAAAAAACTATATAATAATTATTATTTTAATTGGTATCCATGATTTATGAAAAAACGATATAATAAATTTTTATTTTTTATCTGGTATCCATGATGCATGAAAAAACAATACAATAATTTATTTTTAATTTTAATTGATATCCATGAAAAAAAACGATATTAAAATTTATGATAATTAATTTTTTTTATATATATGGTCGAAGATGTGGAACCGACCGATAATTCGTAAGTTTTACTATTGCGCAATGCGCATGCGCGCCTTCTGTGGCTGCATAGGTGTAGGTACCCTTGGTATTTTCTGTGGGCACTTCATCACAACATTGTTAGAGAGATAGTGTCAGTGATAGGCTAAATACACTATCAATTAATGTGCCGCTCTGTTGTTTTTTCTTAAGTACGGAATTGTGAGGAATTTCCTTAGTTCACTCTGTTGTAACCACTTCGCCACACGGTGAAACTGCTTGCAGTCATCGTAAACCTTATCCGCACAAACACATCGGGAGATATTAACTTTTTATTAATGATCTGTTTTGCGCATGCGTGAAATATTTACTAATACTGGATTTCAATTATTTCAAATAAGATTTTTTTTTTGTTCTACATATAAAGAAAAACAATTAAATGTTATATTTAAAATTGAAAGTCAATAAAATTTTAAGCACTTTTCGTTATTTTACGTGCAACTGCCCGATAAATGTTGAAACTGATAGTACATTTTAATGTCTGAGTAAAGTCAACCTTCGTCTCCTATTATCTAGATTATAATTCACTTTACCTTATTTTAAATGTAACCTCACATGTCGCAATCTTGCCCTCCTAATTCTCAGTCTGGAAACCTTTCACAGGGAACTAAAATAGACACCCAAACCTTTGGCCCGTAAATGGAAATCTGCTATGAAAATTATTATTATTTTGCAAAGGTATTTTTTTCAGTTTTCTACAGTGAAATTAAATAGTACTCTCAGTTATGCTGCAATCTGTTACTTCTTATTGAAATATTAAGTAGTATTAAAATTAAACATGAGTCTGGCTATTTGTATATTTTTTAGCATGTGTCAAACTATCAATATTTTAACACTATTTGCAGTCTTAGAGGATAGCCTCTTCATTTTCCTCTCCCATCCGTGAGTGCGGTCACTGGTGCTTGTGTCCCTTTTCGTCACATTCCTTAGTATGTGTGCATTCACGGAGTAGCTTTTCCGTATCCATGAGCAGAGTCACCGACTGGTCAACTACTTTCCTTCAAATTCCCTTGTATTCATTTCCCTTTCGACGTCAGCTATACAGCTTTTCGTTGCGTTGCTGATGTTAAATCCCTTTCTAAATTCAAAAAGATGTCTTACCAGAAAATCTTTGCAGTGATTATCATATTCGAAATGATTTCCAGTCGCTTGGGTGTAAAAGTGAATTTTAGCCATCCTAATTCTTAGATCGTACCACAGTTTTCGCTGTAAGATTTTAATCTTGTATCGGAAAAGAGCGTATAGATGTCTATCTGCCAGTAAAAGCATATAAAGATGTCTATCTCTTTGCTAAGGCCTATAAATATGACTATCTATGATAGTGAGATGATCTGTAGATCTTTATCTCCTCACTCAGCAAAGGTGATCTATTGGTGCTGACCTGACGCTGGGGTTACACTCACATTTTCCTCGCATTAACCTTTCCCATTTTTACACTTATTAATTTCTTGATTTTGTGAACTCGTGGTTAATTATTTTAATGTTAGAATATTGTCATTTCTTCAATCGCACAATGTACATATTATAGTTAGGTTATTATTTTTACTTAGTGTTCAGCTAATTGTTATATTTTCTATCTTCACACACATGACTCACTCAAAGGTTTAACTTGCAGATAAACTTATAAAATGTATGATATTTTAAATTATTTAACCCTTTAGAAAACATTCTTTATCTCGTGATATTTTTATTGTATTTTGTTTTTTCTTACTTCCTTTGAAAGACAATTACGAAGCGTATAGTTTTATGATATATTACACGCATGTCCACAACATTCTAACTAAACAGTAATGTGGGTTAATTTCCGAGTTATAGGACAGTTCCACATATTCAATCATATAAGAAAAATGTTATTCTTTTTTTATTATTTAATTTTCATTATAATTGGTATCCATGATACCTACAGGTATCATGGATACGTAAATTCACTGAAATACGTACCTGAACCTACGTAAGACCTGACTCTCCTTCAATTAAGAGCGATATAACTACCTTATTGTGTAGCAATGGGTGGTAAATATATGCATGTTTTAGCCCCTCACTGTGCCATTGTGAGTTAAATACACCTCTCGATAACATCAGATATTACCTTGTTACCTGCACTGATTGCCTGCACACCTTGCTATAGCTTCAGTCGCTCATTTAATAGAGTCGTGTGGCGCTTACCCTTTTTTTCGCGCCCGTGGCTCTCATTTGTTTCATATTGTTTGCATGTCGAATTAAAATGGCTTGGAATGGGAGAAATAACTTCTACAGTGAATGTCATATAATTATTTTACCTCCAATGCAATATAAGAATTATGCTGTGAGTCTGAAGGTAGGGAATTACGAATTATCGGTCAGTTCCACATTTTCGATCATATAAGAAAAATATATTTCTGCAGGTATTATGGATACTAATAAAAATAAATACTAATTACCATATCTTTTTTTCTTATTTGACCGAAGATGTTGAACTGACCGATAATTCGTAACTAACTTTAGGTTAATTTACGACATGTCGTAATGTCCGACACGCTATGCAGTCTCACCACTCCCTTCTCGTAAAGTTGTATGCATTGCTACAGATCATATCTACCGCACGCCTGCCGAGTAGAACCTTAATGTCCCGCACACACGAGCATGGTAAACCTCGAACATCTGGTGCGTAGAGTGTGGACTTATTGCTGTGACTAGTGTGAACTTGATAGGTTATGCATTGTACGCTAGAATTAGCTTTTATTTACATAGGGTAAGTTGGAATTATCGATCATCTAAGAAATAACTGTAGCTATAATTTGATATTTTAATTGGTTTCCATGATGCATGCAGGTTTCATGTATACCAATTGAAATAACGAGTTCGAATGATAAATTATATAGCTTTTTTTCTTTCTAACTTGATCGAAAATATGGAACTGTACGATAATTCATAACTTCACTATGTCTCTATAATCACTATACTGAGTTTCAACTATTAATTAACAGTTCATTGTAACTCACAAGTCATTGTAACATATAACACAGTCATTGTATTAACATCTGAAGCTTCTTTCTCCTAAAGAATAGCTGCCCATCGTATTTATTCAGTGGTATTGTGAACGAGGTAACAATGGTACATAAAGAGACAACATGTTGTGGTACAATGTCACACATGTACTCATGTTTGGGTACTTATCAACATGTCTGCGGTACTCATGTTTGCAAAGAGTACTCACCAACATGACTGCGGTACTCATTTTTGCAAAGTGAACTCACCAACATGACTGCGGTACTCATGTTTGCAAAGTGAACTCACCAACATGATTGTGGTACTCATGTTATTATTAACTCACCAACATGTCTGCGGTACTCATGTTTACAAAGAGTACTCACTATCATATCTGCGGTACTCATGTTTACTAAGGGTACTCACTATCATGTCTGTGTTACTCATGTTTACAAAGTTTACTGACTTTACTCACCAACATGTCTGCAGAACTCATGTTTGCAAAGAGTTTGTTCTCCATTTTGTTTTAGTAGCTACTTCACTTAGTCTCAACATTTCACTATTAAATATCATAGAGTTAAAACTATTTTGTGGTTCACTGGTAGCTACTTTACCAGCAGACTGACAAAAAATGAAGTCAATAATATTGTATATTTTTTTATTTTAAAAAGTTATTATGATTATTTGAAGCTTTAAATTTGTATGTTGACTTCAATCACATCAGTCATTGCATGTTCACTGTACATAAAACATAAAATGATCTATAATTATTGTGCACATTGTATATACCTGTATTATATATATAATATGATGTTTTATGCACCTTCTATGTATAATAAAGATAGCACACTGTACATGCTGTTTTATGCACACTGTGCATGCTGTTTTATGCGCACTGTGCATGCTGTTTTATGCACACTGTACATGCTGTTTTATGCACACTGTACATGCTGTTTTATGCACACTGTACATGCTGTTTATGCACACTAAGCATGCTGTTTTATGCACACTGTGCATGCTGTTTTATGCACACTGTGCATGCTGTTTTATGCACACTGTACATGCTGTTTTATGCACCTTCTGTGTATAATAAAAATAGCACACTAAGCATGCTGTTTTATGCACACTAAGCATACTGTTTTATGCACACTGTACATGCTGTTTTATGCACACTGTACATGCTGTTTTATGCACACTGTGCATGCTGTTTTATGCACACTGTACATGCTGTTTTATGCACACTGTACATGCTGTTTTATGCACACTGTACATGCTGTTTTATGCACACTGTACATGCTGTTTTATGCACACTGTGCATGCTGTTAATGCACACTAAGCATGCTGTTTTATGCACACTGTACATGCTGTTTTATGCACACTGTGCATGCTGTTTTATGCACACTGTACATGCTGTTTTATGCACACTGTACTTGCTGTTTTATGCACCTTCTGTGTATAATAAAAATAGCACACTAAACATGCTGTTTTATGCACACTAAGCATGCTGTGTTATGCACACTGTACATGCTGTGTTATGCACACTGTACATGCTGTGTTATGCACACTGTACATGCTGTTTTATGCACACTGTACATGCTGTTTTATGCACACTGTGCATGCTGTTTATGCACACTAAGCATGCTGTTTTATGCACACTGTACATGCTGTTTTATGCACACTGTGCATGCTGTTTTATGCACACTGTACATGATGTTTTATGCACACTGTGCATGCTGTTTTATGCACACTGTGCATGCTGTTTTATGCACACTGTACATGCTGTTTTATGCACACTGTACATGCTGTTTTATGCACACTGTACATGCTGTTTTATGCACACTGTACATGCTGTTTTATGCACACTGTACATGCTGTTTTATGCACACTGTACATGCTGTTTTATGCACACTGTGCATGCTGTTTTATGCACACTGTGCATGCTGTTTTATGCACCTTCTGTGTATAATAAAAATAGCACACTAAGCATGCTGTTTTATGCACACTAAGCATACTGTTTTATGCACACTGTACATGCTGTTTTATGCACACTGTACATGCTGTTTTATGCACACTGTACATGCTGTTTTATGCACACTGTACATGCTGTTTTATGCACACTGTACATGCTGTTTTATGCACACTGTACATGCTGTTTTATGCACACTGTGCATGCTGTTTTATGCACACTGTGCATGCTGTTTTATGCACACTGTACATGCTGTTTTATGCACACTGTACATGCTGTTTTATGCACACTGTGCATGCTGTTTTATGCACACTGTACATGCTGTTTTATGCACACTGTACTTGCTGTTTTATGCACACTGTACTTGCTGTTTTATGCACACTGTACATGCTGTTTTATGCACACTGTACATGCTGTTTTATGCACACTGTACATGCTGTTTTATGCACACTGTACATGCTGTTTTATGCACACTGTACATGCTGTTTTATTACATCCTAAAGCTGCAATTTCTGTTCAAATAAGGAACTCATCACAGCAGTGCGCTGTATTGTTTCTATATATTTTTTTTCTGTTTTATTTTAGTCAAACTAAAATTACTCACCACCATTGATCAGTTATTTAACTCATTCTTTAATTTAATTCTTTATTTAACTCTTTTGTGTCATTAATTTTGTTTGCATGATATATTGAACATAATTTATAACGCTATTTTTGCAAGCATTAATATCAATGATTTATATTCCTTTTGACCACTAATTGGTATCCATGATACCTGCGAGTATCATGGATACCAATTAAAATAAAGAGTTAAATTTTAAATTATATACTTTTTTCTTACATGATCGAAAATGTGAAACAGTCTAATAATTATTAACTTAACCTTAGGTTATCTTAATGTATTTTTTTTTTTCGTGGTCATACAGTAGCTTCTGTGAAGAACTGTACATTTGGCGCGTCACTGTACCGCACCTTGACCCTCAAAAAGTGCCACCTGTGCTCAGTTGTCGTACCTTCAAACAAAACACAATGCTAAGTAGGGAAACAACAAACTGTTGGAAACTGAGCTACACTGATGCTAATCTGATGTTAGCATTTTAGAGTTTGAAAGGGTGGTGTGGTCCGATTCATCGAACAGCTGAACATTTTCGATCACGTATATGAAAAAAAATGTCATTAAATACATTGTTTTAATTCGTATCTACGAAATCTATTGGTATCGTGGATACCAATTAAATTAACTATTTAAAATGTTGAATTATTAAAATAATTCTTATTTGATCGTAAATGTGGAACCGTTCGATAACTCAGAAATGATCCTATTACTGTTTGTTTCATCACTACAAATGATGAAAATAGATAAAAAAAGAACTAATTAATCTATGTGTAAAGATGATTATAAGTAACAACAACAATCAGAGAGAGGTGCTAGAGCTGGTAGCTGAAATTCACATCATTACAGTGCAGTAAGGGATATTCCTGACCTCTGACATGCGAATCCTCTGCCCAAATATTGACTGTTTGTCTTTGCATGAATTATTATTTCTTGTGAGAACTTAAGTTGTTTGAGCAGCTGTGAGATAAAGGATAGAAGATTTAATGTTAGTACTGACAGTTTGTGTGTGTTTTCAGTCATCACCTATAGTTTGTAATGTATCTTTATCCCATTCGCTCCTGTTGGGTCATAATCGTCCCATATTGATTATAAACACTAGGTATTTTTTTTTTTTTTTGTCCATTAAAATTTTTGCCTCCTGTAAATATAATATTGAGTAAAACTTCAATAATGCCATAATAAGTATTAAATGTGAATATATTTAACTTTGTTTATTCAAAAGTTGTAGTAAAAACCGAAAGGGTTAACGGACGTAAATGTATCTGTGTACCTTGTGAACTTTTTCCTGCATTTCCTGTAGCTAGGTACATCATAAAGTGTTGGTAGAGATCTCAATCAGGGTCAAGATAGTGAGATGATAATAGAAAAAACTAAAAAGAAACTGACAGATGTTTGCTCATCAGAAATAATGTCAATGGTGTACTGCCGTAAGACTAGCCAATTTATAGTACTGCTGTTATTACTGATATTATTGCAATTTATTGCACTGCTGATATTATTGCAATTTATTGTATTGCTGATATTATTGCAATTTATTGTATTGCTGATATTATTGCAATTTATTGTACTGCTAATATTATTGCAATTTATTGTATTGCTGATATTATTGCAATTTATTGTATTGCTGATATTATTGCAATTTATTGTATTGCTGATATTATTGCAATTTATTGTATTGCTGATATTATTGCAATTTATTGTATTGCTGATATTATTGCAATTTATTGTATTGCTGATATTATTGCAATTTATTGTTTTGCTGATATTATTGCAATTTATTGTATTGCTGATATTATTGCAATTTATTGTATTGCTGATATTATTGCAATTTATTGTTTTGCTGATATTATTGCAATTTATTGTATTGCTGATATTATTGCAATTTATTGTATTGCTGATATTATTGCAATTTATTGTATTGCTGATATTATTGCAATTTATTGTATTGCTGATATTATTGCAATTTATTGTATTGCTGATATTATTGCAATTTATTGTATTGCTGATATTATTGCAATTTATTGTTTTGCTGATATTATTGCAATTTATTGTACTGCTGATATTATTGCCATTTATTGTACTGCTAATATTATTGCAATTTATTGTATTGCTGATATTATTGCTGATATTATTGCAATTTATTGTATTGCTGATATTATTGCAATTTATTGTTTTGCTGATATTATTGCAATTTATTGTATTGCTGATATTATTGCAATTTATTGTATTGCTGATATTATTGCAATTTATTGTATTGCTGATATTATTGCAATTTATTGTTTTGCTGATATTATTGCAATTTATTGTATTGCTGATATTATTGCAATTTATTGTATTGCTGATATTATTGCAATTTATTGTATTGCTGATATTATTGCAATTTATTGTTTTGCTGATATTATTGCAATTTATTGTATTGCTGATATTATTGCAATTTATTGTATTGCTGATATTATTGCAATTTATTGTATTGCTGATATTATTGCAATTTATTGTTTTGCTGATATTATTGCAATTTATTGTATTGCTGATATTATTGCAATTTATTGTATTGCTGATATTATTGCAATTTATTGTATTGCTGATATTATTGCAATTTATTGTATTGCTGATATTATTGCAATTTATTGTATTGCTGATATTATTGCAATTTATTGTATTGCTGATATTATTGCAATTTATTGTATTGCTGATATTATTGCAATTTATTGTATTGCTGATATTATTGCAATTTATTGTATTGCTGATATTATTGCAATTTATTGTATTGCTGATATTATTGCAATTTATTGTATTGCTGATATTATTGCAATTTATTGTATTGCTGATATTATTGCAATTTATTGTATTGCTGATATTATTGCAATTTATTGTATTGCTGATATTATTGCAATTTATTGTATTGCTGATATTATTGCAATTTATTGTATTGCTGATATTATTGCAATTTATTGTATTGCTGATATTATTGCAATTTATTGCACTGCTGGTATTATTGCCATTTATTGCACTGCTGGTATTATTGCCATTTATTGTACTGCTGGTATTATTGCCATTTATTGTACTGCTAGTATTATTGCCATTTATTGTACTGCTGATATTATTGCCATTTATTGTACTGCTGATATTATTGCCATTTATTGTATTACTGATATTATTGCAATTCTTTATATATACTATATAGATATTCCATTATTTTTCCCCTGACAGTAAATTCACTGCACGATGCTGTCCAATGGTTTTTCTCTCCATTAGAGTACAATCTAATGGATGTCAGAGTACTAATGTACATCTAATGGTGATAATGGGCTGTACAACATCTGATACTCACCGCCTTAATTGTCAGTTTGATGTGTTAATTGCAGTTCTGTGTACCTGAGTAAGATAGTTTTGTCTTAATTGGTATCCATGATGCCTACAGGTATCATGGATACCAATTGAAATAGTTTAAAAATGATTATATTGTTTTATATGATCGTAAATGTGGAACAGTCTTTTAATGCAAACTTACCCTATCTGATGACTGTGATATCTTTACTGCGGAATGATAATCTGATTATAATGTAACAAGAAGGAATTAATTGATTTATTGTTTGAATAAAACGTTGCTTTCTCAACTTTTGGACTTGCGGTACAAAATGTGTTCATGCAAAAAACTATTCCCGTTTTACATGTTAGTTATAAATAACCAAACCATCTACAATCAACATGGTCTATATTTTGTTTTCATCATTCTCTAAGGATGTGCATCATAGTAACTAGTTTACTGGTGCTGCAGAGACTGTTAACAAGTGCTTATCACTAGTGTGTCATTGTGACTAGTCAACAGCTAGTTGACAGGCGAATAACGCTTCACATTAGCATGCATTTCTGCTGACTCATCATGTGGTAGCTGATCACTAGTAGAATAGACTGGCTTGTCGTGTGGTATTGTGGAATAGAATGGCATGTCGTGTGGCATAGAATGGCCTTTCGTGTGGCATAGACTGGCATTGTGGCAAAGAATGGCATGTCGTGTGGCATTCTGAATTTCTATCTCTATGACCTTATAGAGGTATTATCTTGATACACATAATTTAAGTACAGAGAAAAAATGTAATACGAAAGAAAAAAATGTTATTATTATTTAACTTTAATTGGTATTCATGATACCTGCATGTAACATAGATACGGATGAAAACAAAAATTAAATTACTCATCATTCTATAATTTTCTCTAATATGATCGAAATTGTGTGAAACCGCTCGATAACTCTTTAACATTCCCTAGATTTGTGGAGTTATGTTTTCCAATTAGGTATTTCAGTTTGTTGCCCCTTTTTTAGTTTATTAAAATAGGTATCTATATCTGCAAAAGAATTACACTCAAGATTCTCTATATTTGTTAACGCTACTTGCAGTTTTTGAGGATAGCGCTAGGGTTATGCTCTTAATTAAACTACGAGCTCTTAGATATTTTTGCTAGGTAGGCTTGTAGGCTTTCGAAGCGGACGTTCAACCCCTACTAAATCAATTATAAAGAAACTATTGATTTACCTTCAAAATCATCATGTAAGAACTATGGATTTGCCTTCTAAATAATCATGTCCATTAACGCCTCCATATGCTTTTTTCTTGCCGTTTATAGTGTTTCAGTTGGCGAGAGTTGAGATCAAAGAGGAAGAACTGCTGCCTGCGCCTTGACCCCGATAGAGCAAATGTTTGCCCCTATAAGGGTCTGGGCCCGGGGCAACTACGACCTACACTAATTAACCTGAGCTGTAGCACCTGATGCAGATTACACGCTATTGATTCATTCACCAGAAAATTCATTATAAACAAAAGAGAGTTGGTAAATTGTTCAAATTAGAGTGGCAAAATGTTCATATCTAATATTGAGTAATTCATTTTCCTTACTGACTGCTTCTTGAAATCCCTTGTATTTAATTCACTTTCGACTTTAGCAATATGGCTTTTAGTTCTGAAACAGAACCCCCTAGTAAATTAATAGGCAATCTTGGTAAGAAAAAATAAATTAGGAATAGTCTTCAAACCAATGTTAACCCTGTTCCATTTCAAGCTACCTAAAGGGCCGTACACACGTAGGTTTTTTAAGTCTTTCCACCTGACTTTTTTGCTAAGCTCCTCCTACTTTTTCCACGAGAATATAAGAAAAAACTATATAACTTTTTTTTAGTTGGTATCCATGATACCTGCAGGTATCGTGGATACCAATTAAAATAAATAATAATTATACGTTATTTCTTATATTTTCGTGGAAAAAGTAGGAGGAGCTTAGCAAAAAAATTGGTGGAAAGACTTAAAATATCTTACGTGTGTACGGCCCTTAATGAGACTCAATTGAAATACCATTTGTCTAACACTATAAATAATCATGGCACTGCCTTAATTCAAGGACTGACACAAAGTCATAGCAGTTATTTTATTTGACTTCCTGTGGTATGTAAAGAACGAAAAAAAGTTACTCTGCAATCACTAGATATTTGAAGCATAATAATATACCTAGGGTATGTTCTTGTATTTGAATCTGTCAAGGTATTATTCTTAATGTTCACACGACACATGGTAAACATTAGCTTCTACTTCATTGTGCAGAAGTAGCTTATATGTCCTAGCTATCATTTCCTCTGACAGGACTGCATCTTCCCAGTGATCAGATCTAGTGAGTCTATCAAGTTTCACCCCCTGGTGTAGCTTTACAAAGTGCAATCATTCGGAACAAAAGACTCTATTGGGCATACTTAATTCACCTACATTGTGCCAAAGAAAACAATGTGGATTTATATATGAATGGTGAATTTATATAGTGTTAATTATGTATAAATGTAGTATTAGATGAAAATTTATCGGTTATACTATTACATATAATTGATCAACATTTTTTAAAACAAACTGAAAAAGGATTTCCATGAACACTTCAGTCAGATTTCTTGTAGTCTGGAATTTTATAATTGTAAATAGTATATCAATCAAATCATTTAATTAATAATGAATGTTAGGTCAAGAAAAAGCTCAGTGAACTGAGATGTAGAAAATCTACCTATGCTTTTATCTTTATCTGATAAGGGAAGTAGAGAGAGCATGTTTGTTTATTGGCTTGTCGGTGAAGACACAGTGCGACAATCACACGAACACAGGGCCCATTCAACTCTGACAAGGACAAACAACATTTAGCTTCTATAATTAGTGCATAATATAACAGGACATAAACAACCTCAGCGTTATCATGATGTATGACTGGGGTAGAGCGCTTAGAGGGTCACAGTTCAATTACACAGGCAACCTCTATGATAATTAGGCCCAAATACTATGTTGCTCGGCCCTTAAAACGTGACTTACCTTTTTCAACCGCATTTACGTTCAGGCTTTCAAAGTAAACTCAAGCATGAAATTTTAATAAGATTTATTTAAAAAAACCCATGCTCAGTCAATCAGTGAGAAAATGAAAATAACCCGGACACACAGGAAGTTAGAAATATTTCAATATTTGATTACTTAAATGAATAGGGAATTTTTATTATCTTTTGTGGATCAAATTAGAACGTTGAATTCAATTGTAAAATAGAAAAATCTAGAAGTTCTAAATATCTTTTTTTTTTTTTTTTTTTTTTTTCAATTCGCACAGTATGAGATCTATAGCCACATTCCTAACTCCATATGAATATAATTCGTATCTATAATTTACACGTTCTTCAAGACTCTTTCATTTTGCGACATTTTAGATTTAGCCATACATTTGACACAGTCCAGGCATGGTTAATAATCCACCCTTGCAAGTAACCACCAATTAAACTTTCAATAAACACCATCGTAAATTTCGAGAACGTTTACACCGCTTCAACTGTCGAAGGCAGGTACCTCAGATTAATAACAACGATCCTTAATTACATAGACAATAAGGATTCAAAGATCCTATTACTTTGAACCAACAATTGAACTCAGCAAACAAACACGATAGCTGTGATGGTTACGGAGATATCGAACACAATGTAGGAGATTTTAGCAGATTATGGATAGTGTCTCTAAATACGAGGGTTGGTTGGCGTGTTATGCTGTCCAAGCGTTGCCCTAGCTACACTCACTGTCAACACTGTGGTCAAACCTATCATTCAGCATCTAATCTAGCATCTCAACTGCAGTACACAGATTTTATGCGCATGCCTAATAGTTTCCTAATGAATAAGTAAGTACGAACACCCAGTGAGATTGTAGGGGCTTTGTCTCGAGATGATTTAGAGACCAAAAAACACCGCTACGGATGCAACATAATAACTAGATAGGATAAAAAAGACAATGCAGAGAAACACAATTGGGACCAACCGTCATATAATTTATATAGCAAAACTAGAGACGAGGGGTATCCGACAACAAAAAATAGAGACCATCTATATTTATAGCTGAGATTTTATAGTGTGGAAAGTAAAATTATTGGAGAAACTAGTGAAGATTTTAACAACAAAAAATAGACTTATTTATATTTAGCTAAGATTTTAGTGTCAAGTGAAATTAATGGAGAAACGACTGAAGATTTTATACAAACCTATTTTTATTTGAGATAGTAGAGAAATCTTCTGACATACTTATTACCTATCAAAATCATTAATTAATTATTGATGGTTTTAACGTTAACTTAAGAATCAAATGCCATATTATATTAATTACAAGAGATTTTGGAGAAGTAGTCAGACAGGAAAGTGGTTTCATGAACAATGTCACCTACAGCCGTATGTGACAATTCTCATAATGCAGAACAGTTACTGTCGTTGCAGTACCAATGAATGTACATGCACCAGTGACTGCATTCACGAATTGAAGAGTAAAATGAAGAGGTGATAGTAAATAAGTCTACGACCTAACATAAAACAATCAAAGATGTCTTGATTCAAGAGCCCTAGCGCTAACCTCTGAAACTACTAATATGAATGAAAATAAGTAATCCATATTCTGAATTAAAACGGTTCAGAATCCTTCTCTGTTTCTTTCATCACACATATATAAGCAATTCGTATTTAATAAATATATATATTTTTAATTAATTAGACTTATTGATACTTTTCTTTAATAATTCTTATCAATGAATATAAAGTAAAATAATATTATTGACGAGCATTTTTGAGAAAAAAAATGAAAAAACTATATTAAAATATTATACATATAATTAAAAAAGTAACGGAAACCTAAATAACGAATTAAGTGAATTAACAATTTAGTTAAATAATTAAATATATTTTAAATATAAATAAATATGATATAATAAGTCCTAATCTGGGCAAATAGTTGTAATTAGTCAGTTTTTATGAGGTGGTAATCACCCCAGTAGCAGTGAGTTAACAGTTATTAAGACTAAGTCATTTACCAGTTAAAGTCAGTGAGTTAACAGTTATTAAGACAAAGTTATTTACCAGTTATTAAAGTCAGTGAGTTAACAGTTATTAAGACAAAGTTATTTACCAGTTATTAAAGTCAGTGAGTTAACAGTTATTAAGACTAAGTCATTTACCAGTTATTAAAGTCAGTGAGTTAACAGTTATTAAGACTAAGTCATTTACCAGTTATTAAAGTCAGTGAGTTAACAGTTATTAAGACTAAGTCATTTACCAGTTATTAAAGTCAGTGAGTTAACAGTTATTAAGACTAAGTTATTTACCAGTTATTAAAGTCAGTGAGTTAACAGTTATTAAGACTAAGTCATTTACCAGTTATTAAAGTCAGTGAGTTAACAGTTATTAAGACTAAGTCATTTACCAGTTAAAGTCAGTGAGTTAACAGTTATTAAGACTAAGTCATTTACCAGTTATTAAAGTCAGTGAGTTAACAGTTATTAAGACTAAGTCATTTACCAGTTATTAAAGTCAGTGAGTTAACAGTTATTAAGACTAAGTCATTTACCAGTTATTAAAGTCAGTGAGTTAACAGTTATTAAGACTAAGTTATTTACCAGTTATTAAAGTCAGTGAGTTAACAGTTATTAAGACTAAGTCATTTACCAGTTATTAAAGTCAGTGAGTTAACAGTTATTAAGACTAAGTCATTTACCAGTTAAAGTCAGTGAGTTAACAGTTATTAAGACTAAGTTATTTACCAGTTATTAAAGTCAGTGAGTTAACAGTTATTAAGACTAAGTCATTTACCAGTTATTAAAGTCAGTGAGTTAACAGTTATTAAGACTAAGTCATTTACCAGTTATTAAAGTCAGTGAGTTAACAGTTATTAAGACTAAGTCATTTACCAGTTATTAAAGTCAGTGAGTTAACAGTTATTAAGACTAAGTCATTTACCAGTTATTAAAGTCAGTGAGTTAACAGTTATTAAGACTAAGTTATTTACCAGTTATTAAAGTCAGTGAGTTAACAGTTATTAAGACTAAGTCATTTACCAGTTATTAAAGTCAGTGAGTTAACAGTTATTAAGACTAAGTCATTTACCAGTTATTAAAGTCAGTGAGTTAACAGTTATTAAGACTAAGTCATTTACCAGTTATTAAAGTCAGTGAGTTAACAGTTATTAAGACTAAGTCATTTACCAGTTATTAAAGTCAGTGAGTTAACAGTTATTAAGACTAAGTCATTTACCAGTTATTAAAGTCAGTGAGTTAACAGTTATTAAGACTAAGTCATTTACCAGTTATTAAAGTCAGTGAGTTAACAGTTATTAAGACTAAGTCATTTACCAGTTATTAAAGTCAGTGAGTTAACAGTTATTAAGACTAAGTCATTTACCAGTTATTAAAGTCAGTGAGTTAACAGTTATTAAGACTAAGTTATTTACCAGTTATTAAAGTCAGTGAGTTAACAGTTATTAAGACTAAGTCATTTACCAGTTAAAGTCAGTGAGTTAACAGTTATTAAGACTAAGTCATTTACCAGTTATTAAAGTCAGTGAGTTAACAGTTATTAAGACTAAGTCATTTACCAGTCATTAAAGTCAGTGAGTTAACAGTTATTAAGACTAAGTCATTTACCAGTTATTAAAGTCAGTGAGTTAACAGTTATTAAGACTAAGTCATTTACCAGTTATTAAAGTCAGTGAGTTAACAGTTATTAAGACTAAGTTATTTACCAGTTATTAAAGTCAGTGAGTTAGAGGCTGAACTGTGTGGATAAGCGCAGTGAAGCGTGACTGTAGAGATGATATAGCAGATACTATAAAAACTATGGTATGCTACGAAAAATACTATACAAATTATACTATAGCAGATACTATGAAATCTATGGTATGCTATAACAAATACTATAGCAGATACTATAAAATCTATGTTATGCTATAACAAATACTATAAAAATTATATTATAGCAGATACTATAAAAACTATGGTATGCTATGAAAAATACTATAAAAATTATACTATAGCAGATACTATAAAAACTATGGTATGCTATGAAAAATACTATAAAAATTATACTATAGCAGATACTATAAAATCTATGGTATGCTATAACAAATACTATAAAAATTATACTATAGCAGATACTATAAAATCTATGGATTGCTATAACAGATACTATAAAAATTATACTATAGCAGATACTATAAAATCTATGGTATGCTATAACAAATACTATAAAAATTATACTATAGCAGATACTATAAAATCTATGTTATACTATAAAAATTATACTATAGCAGATACTATAAAATCTATGTTATGCTATAACAAATACTATAAAAATTATATTATAGAAGATACTATAAAATCTATGGTATGCTATAACAGATACTATAAAAATTATACTATAGCAGATACTATAAAATCTATGGTATGCTATAACAGATACTATAAAAACTGCACTTCCTGTGAACAAGGTAAATCTAGTGGAGTTGGGGAACCTTTCTGAAAAATATAACATTTTGTAGATTCATCAAAATATAAAGGTAATTAATTTTAATAACAGCATATCTCAAAAAGGTTCATATCGCTCATTAATTTTAATAACAGCATATCTCAAAAAGGTTCATATCGCTCATTAATTTTAATAACAGCATATCTCAAAAAGGTTCATATCGCTCATTAATTTTAATAACAGCATATCTCAAAAAGGTTCATATCGCTCATTAATTTTAATAACAGCATATCTCAAAAAGGTTCATATCGCTCATTAATTTTAATAACAGCATATCTCAAAAAGGTTCATATCGCTCATTAATTTTAATAACAGCATATCTCAAAAAGGTTCATATCGCTCATTAATTTTAATAACAGCATATCTCAAAAAGGTTCATATCGCTCATTAATTTCAGTAACTTCATATCTCCAAAGAAAAATATGTAATTGAACATTTTCATTGCTGCAATCGTTATTTTATTTGGTATCCAGGATACCTATAGGTCTCATGGATACCAATTAAATAGCGAGTTTAAAAGTTAAATTATATTTTTTCTTGAATGATCGAAAATGTTAAGTTTCCGATAACTTGCCCTACATGAGTTTTGTTTACGTTTCTCATCTAATTTGCCTATGCATTCTCCCTGTCCCATTATTTGGCAGGCCCATGCAATCAGTCTGCCATCTCCTCAGTGATGGAGTGGTCCATATTTGTTTGTTCATGATAAGCTAAAAAAAAAGCCTGAGTTGCTTATGCCGTCAATATACGTACTAACTATTTATCATAAACCATATTATCATAAACCATATTGACCATTAATGTTAGGATAGCTGATATGATCTCTTAACTTGAATATTATGACAGTTATATCCAAGGTGATATCGTTAAATGGTTAAATAAAAACTCTTAAAAGTATTCATGTAAAAATGGCTTATGAATTTCTATATAATTATGTATTGTATGAATTTATTGATTTTTTTTCTAATAAATTTCCTACTCTTTATATACTAAATACTGAAACTTGATTAGGAAGATCTGTTCTCAACGAATGTCACTAATTTCGAGAGGATTTTTTTTTAGTTAACTACCAATGTAGAGTATAAATTTAATTGTTTTTTTTAATAGTAAAACTACCTGTTGAAATTCTATTTCAATAGCGTTAACACTGTATTATTGAAACACAAATTGATGTCGTTTAATGACTTTTAATCTAAACAACTTAGCATTCTAAGACAAAATTCCCGAAATATACGGTAAAGAAAAACAAATTGAATAAAATCAAATTAAATGACAGATTTCAATTGTTCTGTTGTGTTTTTTTTTAAATAACCTATTGATATACTCAATCGTTATTTACTTCTCACCATGTAATAGATTCTTTGCCCTGCACAGTTCTACACTTTATACATGTTTTGATAAGAGAAATTGTTTGGTACGATGTTTTGTGGTGCAGCTCATTCGTGCGTAATGAGGTGCATTTTTCAGCAGATAATAGTGATTTATCGACTGTGTGTTCAATTACGAGTCCGACGGTGCCTTACAGTCTGCTGCTCTGGAACCTGTTTAGTGTGTACCCCCTTCTTACCCCTTCTCCTTTTACACCTATTCACCCCCTTCTATAATTAGCATATAATAGAAGTGTAAAAAATCGAGGCGAAAGTTTGGGAAGTTGTACGGATTCTTCTACATTTTCATATCTTCGGTTTCTCTTTTTTACTCAATGATATTGAATGTTGAAATTTGAAGCTTTTGTATATTATATGATCATAAAGTCCGTGTGTACCTACTTTCCTGGACTGATTTAAATGTCATTTACCTGTCTAAGTTTCGTGTACTCAGTTTTAAGTTTCGTGTACCCAGTTTAAAGTTTCGTGTACCCAGTTTAAAGTTTCGTGTACCCAGATTTAAGTTTCGTGTACCCAGATTTAAGTTTCGTGTACCCAGATTTAAGTTTCGTGTACCCAGATTTAAGTTTCGTGTACCCAGATTTAAGTTTCGTGTACCCAGATTTAAGTTTCGTGTACCCAGATTTATGTTTCGTGTACCCAGATTTAAGTTTCGTGTACCCAGATTTAAGTTTCGTGTACCCAGATTTAAGTTTCGTGTACCCAGATTTAAGTTTCGTGTACCCAGATTTAAGTTTCGTGTACCCAGTTTTAAGTTTCGTGTACCCAGTTTTATGTTTCGTGTACCCAGATTTATGTTTCGTGTACCCAGATTTATGTTTCGTGTACCCAGATTTATGTTTCGTGTACCCAGATTTATGTTTCGTGTACCCAGTTTTATGTTTCGTGTACCCTGTTTTATTTTTCGTGTACCCAGTTTTATGTTTCGTGTACCCTGTTTTATTTTTCGTGTACCCTGTTTTAAGTTTCGTGTACCCTGTTTTAAGTTTCGTGTACCCTGTTTTATGTACTCGTTCAAGTTTGGGCCATGTCACACGATCGTTTTTGGAGCGTTATCAACGCTCCTTGTCCTTGATACATAGATATTTTTTGACTAACAAAAAATATATCAAATATTTTTATTTGTGTTTTAATATATTATTGTTAATTTGTTCATAATAGTATTACATTGTTTTAATATTTACAGTCATTAATAAGATAGTTTAAGTTCCGATGCATTTTAGCTTGAAATAATAATTAAAATATAACTGAGTTATTAAAATCGAAATGAGGTTTATCTTTAATGACACAAATGCATTATCAATTTATTTACAACAAACTATCAAAAGAGTGTTTTGGATATCAAAGTTTAATAGGTCGGCTAATAATATAAAAAACGAATTTGTTTATATTTAAATGACTTTTTAAGTTTATATATAAATATATGTACTTTATTGACCAGTATGACCACTGACCAGTGCTAAATAAATAGTTATACGTATAATTAGAGAATATTATCACTAATATCATCCATTTATTTATTTATCAATTAATTCCATACAATAAATTTCTCATCATTATTCATCTCGTGTTCCATTTAGTTTATAACATTATACTTTTCTATTAAAAACAGCTAGAATGGTAGGTTCGTGTATATTAAATCACTGAGACTTTATCTTCATATAGCAAAAAAGTTGAAGGTTTTTAAGAATGAATTCTATTTTGACAATATATACTTCTGCCGTGTATTTTTTACCTCAGAGATAAACAGGGACTTGAGATTCCGTCTTCCAAGAAAAAGGCGGCACTTACAAGCTGCCGAGCTCCGCCTCATAATATTCGCTTGATAGTTTCTTTGTCTTTTTGTGAATGGTTTGACAATGTGTGTGTGTGTGTAGATGTTTGTGTGTGTGTATAATCTAAGGATGTTTGTGTTTTATGAATGAGACCGCTCCTTAGAACGGGTTAGGATTAGTTTCTCATCTTAGGAGGCTGTGTAGTGAATGGATAAGCTCTATCATTTCTAGTTAGAATTAATTCACCATCTCAAGAGGAATGCTGTGTTTTGGAGCTATTAATGTGCTAGACTTTGATACTAGGCTTTAGTTATATATTCATTATATTGCATAACTACTCCAACACGATATGGTACAGTCGTCACTTTGTCTTTATTAGATAAAATTCACTGTCATACTTTTTATATTCATGATGTGAAATTTGGAGTATTATTTATTTGTTCATTACCTAAGGAAAATCAAATTCATCTTTGAGTGTAAATTTATGAAAAGCTAGATTTGATTATTTCATTTATATTTTCTATTTACTATTATAAACTTTTATCCAATGGTTGTACAAATAATTCACCAACTATTCAATTAATTCACTAGCTATTGTTCCTTGGGTTTTCCTGAAGTTGTCTGTGGTGAATGGAAGAGAAGGATGGTGGCGTCCCTTGGACCCTGAACTGTTTTAATTTGATATATATTTTTTCCATGTTAATCATTTTTATGATGCTACTTGCAGTTTTAGAGGATAGCGCTAGGGTTATGCTCCTCAACTACAAGGTCTTAGATATTTGTGTTAGGTAGGCTAGTGAAATTTATTATCACCTTTTCATTTTCCTCTTCCATCCGTGAGTGCAGCCACCGGTGCTTGTGTCCCTTTTCGTCACATTTCTTGGTAAGTGACTGCATTCACGGAGTAGCTTCACTGCATCCATGAACATTCTCACCGACGGTGGTAGGTGACTTTTTTCATGGGGCCACTTTCGTTTAAGACTGTTTCTTCAAGTTCCTTGTATTTAATTTCCCACTGACGTTAACGATATGGCTAAAGTGGATGTTAAACCCCTACTAAAATTAAATCCCTAGTTATTCAATGAAATCATAACCTATGTTTTTAATTTATTTCTTCCAGTTAATTATATATTTTTTAATTGTTTTTTCTTTTTCTCAACAGGTAAGTGATACCTCCGTCCGGTGTTAGAGGCGACGTTTAAGTGAGTATTTGTGTAGTACACTACTCTGCCTTATCTGCCGAGGGTGAAGCTATTTACTTTAATTATCACTATTATCTCAGTTTTTCAATGAAAACTGCAAAAGAATGAATATATTCGTGAACAACAAAGATAACACTGGGCTGAAAAATTGCCAAGAGAGGTACAGAGTTTCTTAGCTGAATCTTAAGTTTAATTTGTGGGCGCTGATTCGAAAAATAGAATTTATTGTATATAATCGTGTCAAATTTTTACGCTATGGAAATTAGGGGACAGATATGAAAAAATATCTTGCAATAATACCATCTGTATTATCACATATAATGCAAATTTTAACTATATGCTATAGCACACAATTCTCACTTGATGGAGGAATATGGATAACATTTTTAAATCTGCAAGCAAATTACACCAAGAACAGTCTAATAATACCCCAACCTCAAAACTCACGAGGGGCAGTGTATTAAGTAATGGTGAATAACAAAGATAATAAGTAGTCGTGAAAAGCAGAGAACAAGTACTTGTGAATAACAAAGATAATTCTCTATATACTCGTGAATGTTAAAACAGAAAAACAGATATTGCTGTTGGCAAATCAAACAGGTGTGAGATGTTAAAATATCTCATGAATATAACATTCAACATAGCTAACATTCAACAACTTAGCGGACGTTTCCTTCGCGTTTAGAATTTTAGATCATGCAAGGAAATCTCATACAATAAATATTAACTTTTATTTTAATTGGTAGCCATACTACTTGCAGGTATCATGTATACCAGACTACCAGTGGTTCTCAAAGTAATTTTCTCCCACCCCTTGCTCTTTTCTACATTGTATTGCATTGAAATAGATTGAAAAGCTACTATTATGATGTACTTATTTGGTCACTATGATGTTAGAAAAGCTCTAATAAACTTCATGTATATTCTGCATGATATTAAATTTAAACAGCAACCATCAAGCTTTAAAAGTTTTAAGTAACACATACAACAGCAATATCAGGCACCCCCTATACACAATCCAGGCCCCAAAGGGATGCCCGGCACCCAATTTAAAAATCACACATATATACCAATTTAAGAAAAAGTAACTAATATATTCATTATATATATATATTTTTTTTTTGAGTGAAAGAAAATGTAAAACCATCCGATATCACTGACTTACGATAGAGTGGGTACCCCTTCCCTACCTTCGATCAATCTTCCTCTCCATGTGATCCATCTCTCTGTCATCACTAATTGACATGTTCCTGACCAGTACACCTGTGATGTTAACCCACGAGTAACTAATACAGAAGAAATAGATGTACATCATGTAGCTAGAGGGTTGAATGTTGGAATAGAGCACGTGACTATACGATATGTTCGTAGTTTAGCTAGAACCAAGAAATTAAAGCAACTTTCCGAAAAAAGCTGCTCGAGAGATTTACATATTCATAATATGTTGGTATGAAACCGTTGATGACTTGACTTCTAGATTATGCCCTATGTTACAATATGAATAAAGTACATCTTTGTTTATGTAATTATAAAATTACCTAGTATGCATAACTGCGTATATATTTTTTTTTTTTGGTGCATGCATTCATATCTTTGTGCACTGTTCATACAGTGATAAATCCAATGATATATTATATCAATGTACACACTGCATCTATAATATATTAACTATTTAAACTCTGATATATTAGGTAGGTGGTGTAAATCACTGATTGTCTAAATACCAAATACCCACTGTCTTAAAGAGTAAGTAAGTCCATTAATCTCTCATCTGCTCGGTAATTGATGTACATAATAATGTCTATAGGTAAAACATACCTTTTAGCATTTCTAGCGACTCTATCTGTTGTTAGTGTGTCTAAACATAAAGGCACTCATATAAACAATGCATATGCATTAAACCATTAAACTGTCGACAGGCTGGCCTTCAGTATGCTGTGATTAAATGTGACCAAAGACGCATCGTTGGTATGCGGTGGTGGTGGTGGTGATGCAAAATTATCTTTTATTATTGCTTTGTGTTTAAGATTAAACGATAAATGCTTTTCTCGATTATTTTTAGGCATTTATTAACGTCTTCAATATTGACGATTTGTTTATATTGAAACGAGAGATGCTTGCATGTTACTAACCCTTACATATTCTCTTGATTCTGGTACTAAGTATTGTTCTAAAGTGATGTCACTTCGATAGTAAGTATTAGTAATTATTAAATCTATTATTAATTACCACAATTAATGTTTCTAAATTATGTGAGTCAGCCACATTAATAGGCTGACTCACATTAACATTATTAACTGAGACAAAGTGCAGATCAATTGCTAGGATATGATTGTCTTCTTCTTGGTGATCATTTCGCTTAAAACCTCATCAGTACTTCACCGATTTGCTTTTTGTTTTAAATGTAACAGCGTAGCTATATGTTTATATCGTGACGACAGATTTTTGAAATACTTAAAATGTACGCTTATTGATATTTAGTTTTAATTTGTGTCAACTTTACCTGGGGTGTATACTTGAGGGGTTCCATTTTCTATTATTAGTATTTATTCCACAAAAGTGAAGAGAGCAACAGCTTTCTCTTATTTCTAATGCCATCAGACTGATCACCTCTGAATTAACATGACCAAAAGCAAAGCTGGTGAATTATATCATAACTGTATTTCAACAAATGATTTTTTGTTAAATTCATAACATAGCTAAATTTTTAGCTGTTTTATGTTATCAGTGTTAGGAGTTTAGTGTAAAGAGAGAATAGGATAGAACCCAGCATACTGCCCTGAGGAACGCCAGGAACTAAATCTGCATAAACACTAATATACAATAATGGTACAATATATCATCTTTAAATATGATTATCTCTGACATTGCAACATAACAGTAGTGTTCTCTAGGCAGATAATAATACAACTAATTTGAATTGTTTTGGCTTCTCATACCCATTACCTCACAAAATATTTTTTACTCATTGTGCAAAGGCTTTTATACTCAGTTATAGTTGTGTATGATAATCGTCCAGTGTTTTGCTATTAGTGTCATTGATGTTAACTGCCTGAATTATCTTCATTGTTCAATACCTGCTAACTACGTGTAATATCATCAGTAGTTGCTGATGCTAATAAAACTCTGAACATTCATTCACCCATTGATTAAATGAAATTATCGGCCAATCTCCATCTTGGTCACAAACAAGACAGTGCAGTTTGTACTTAACTGCAGGCGGTAATTAAGCTACTGATTGGCTGAAGATAGCAACCACTTGGTGCGCTACTGGTGCTGCAATTTACTAGGTACTCTATTGGCGCAGCAACTTACTAGGTACTCTATTGGTGCAGCAACTTACTAGGTACCCTAGTGGTGCTACTAACTAGGTACTCTATTTGTGCTGCTACTAACTAGGTACTCCTACTAACTAGGAACTTTATTTTTGTTTTAACTGTATTGGATAGTTATCTCAACTGTCTCCTAATCTGAACATCTATAGTGTCTCCAAATCTCATCCTCTATAGTTTTTCCAGTGTGGGATTTAAAATAGTCAGCTGTATTCAACCCATAAAGAACTGTTCTCGCTATCCTATTGAGTATAACTATATGGTTAGTCTTACCAGAGTTAACTTTAACAAAATATACAAGAAGTGATCATTTAAATTCATAAGGCACAATTTCTCAGTCGTAAAAGATTGTTTTTTAATAAAGTCCAGTTTTTCTCGCTATCAATGTAGATGAACTTGATAAGCGCATTGACGACAAGAAATGGATGTTTTTTTTTAACTTTTCTTAATCTACTAGTGATCTCTATGTATTTTCTAGATATTTATAAGATAAACTTTAAGTACTGCCTATGCAAGTGATAAAGACCTTACCGCCACCCTATGCAGGCCGTTTCTCTCCCTCTTATCTCAGCAGTTATCGCATAATTTGACTTCTGCACCAAAGAATCTCCTGAAGAGTCACTCGGAGACTTTACACCGCATCGGGCTAATAGATTCATGATTTAAGTTCAGTGAATATATAAAAGACTATTAAGGTTCTACCTTCTAAATCCAGTAGGTTATGGTTTGCTTGCAATTGATCGATCTTGCTTTTTCTTGAAAATGGAGTATTTATTCTAGTGTTTTGGAAACAGGTAGTGTTTATTTATTTCTTTTATTTTGGTTCGATTTTTTTTAATTTTTCTCGTGGAGAAAACCATTTCAATATAAAAAAATCGCCAAGCGAAAACCACTACTTCATAATGATCCTATATAATTAACAATAATTCAATGCTGCATGTATTGGTCCTAAGAATTAGATGTATGTTCTTTAGACCGCGTTAAACAACGTATAATCTATCAAACAAATGCTTCTTATATCCATGTATTATATGGTTGGTATTTTGTTCGTTAATATTTATCCATATTGATAAATAGTATTTCAATTAGTTTTGAATTTTATGAATTCAAATTCATTAATCGAAGGTTTATCAAAACTATGCCAAACAAAAAATATGTAAAATTCGCAAACATATAAATTTATAAAAAAAATTCCTGAAGATCCTTGTATGGGGGAAAAACTCACTCCACCAAAATTTATTAGAATATTCGAAATATTTTCAAGGTTCAATTAATACTGTGGTCTCTACAATCAGATTTAATAGATCAGAGATCACGAGGAAGAAACTATCCTACCAATGCCATCACTCCATAAGCTTCTTCTAAAGCACAGCTCTCTTCATTAGTTTGTTGATAGTTTAGCATTTCAATTTGAGAAGATCCAAGAGCGCAGTGTTAAGAGCAACATAGGAATTGATTAGTTTGAAGTTGATAAGAATGTTAATTGCTAATTGGCTTCAGGTGGCCACTGCTTGCAAGGAGACTGGATCTCAAGTTTGGAACGAAGGTGAAGAATAAGTAATTTATCTGTTATGTAACCTGTTATGATATTGAAAAAGGGTTATTTATCTTAGATAATAGTATTTTAAAATCATTGTGCATTATATGTTACATTTTTGTCTCTCGTTCAAAAATAGTACATAGATGTCCTCATTTCTCAAAATGACTACCTATCGAAGATTAAGCAAAACATTTCTTTCCATTATTTCTAATGTTGGATATATAGATTAGTCAATGATATACTTATTTCGCCATAAATATCTAACGCTCATAATATACTAGCTACAACTTAGACAACTAAATTGTGATCTATAGGCAGAGATCTTGTACAACGGTATAGAAAATTTGAATAGTATCCATATTGGAAAGCTCTCTATATGTATACGCATTTTTAAACCAAAACTTTTCAAATAAACCTGTCTTCATTTTCATTCGGCATGAGAATTTTTTTTTACTGCAATTCTTCATTCTATTAATCTAGTAGAAACATAGTTTTTTATTTAAAAAAAAACTAGGGTTTTGCTGAACATATGCTTATTTTCTTATACATCTTGATATAAAAAAACTTCTCTAAACATACAGAAATATTCAAAGTACATTTAGTTACTATTTACTTCACATATGATTCATGTTAGTATAGCGAAAGCCTAAATTAGATTGTAAATCATCCATGGAAAGGTAACACTTACTAGATAATTCTTGCAGTGATTCACATCATTCAAATTTATGATAATGATCTTACTGAAAATGGTGTTGGTACAATCAAGTTCACAATCTCCATCTCCTCATCAATCAGACCAGATGGGATGAAAACACACTGCCAGAAACGGGGTGAGGCGTAATAATTCTTTTGCTTTTGATTAAATATTAGGATAAATTTAGATTGGAATTTTAAATTTGGGACTATTTATTATCCTGTTTTGGTAGGCATTGCCTAACCTGTTCTTGATTTCGAAAATCTCCATTTTATCACATAATTCCGCCAAGTTGTCTGGTAAAAGCTGTCTTTAATTATGAACTAACTTGCCTGGTGGTAACTTAAAACAAGCTGTGAAGCATGTGTTCATGTACTCTTTGTAGTTTTCTATTATCATGCAGTTGATATCTCTTAAATTATTTTTGTCTTGAAATTAGTTGTCTCTTGTTTTTATAATTATTTTCTGTATCAAATGACAAATTACGATTTATCATAAAATTGAAGAAAAAAAATTTAATATTCTCAAATATTGATATTCAAAACTTCCTTTCTTTCGTTCTACCAGATTGTTTAAAATTCTTCCTACGAATATCTACTTTGTATGGCTGAATCAGTTGCCAGATTACACCTGTATTGTGTTTATTTTCTATGAGACAGGTATAGAGAAATTGTCTCAGTAAATACTAGGACAGTGCACACTGCAGTGCTGCTAACCATTCTACGAGCTGTAATACATTATACTTAGGATAAACAAATTGTGAAACGTATTGCTAAAATCTAGAGATTGGAGTCCCGTTTATGATAAGTGTCTTAACAGAAATCTAATTATAAAATGGATCTCAGTTTGTCCTCGGATAAACTTCTTGCAGAATGCGAAAATCTTATCAATCAAGAAATACCCCGTATCGATGAAACTGACTACCTACCAGATATGGTTTTAGGTTCTAATTTTTCTAGCTGTTCTTCTAGTTTTGAATCGGTGAAATGGTTTTCGTTGTCTAGTTTCAACTCTGTTAGCAGTGTCGACCTTTCTATTTCCCACAAACTTGACATAACTACTTCCTCTTCTAGTGATGAGTTTGACGGCATTGGTGATGAGGATGCTGAGTTGGCACCTTGCCCAGCTGCAGTAGATAGTGATATTAGCGATGGAGTGAAAATAGACTTGTTGAATGCAGGCAGTACTACGCCAAGGAAGTCTTCCTCCCCTCCTTCTGATACCATTGATCAGTCTGAGTTGAACATTAGTACTTTGAAGGTTGAGAATCAGGCATGTCATCTGTCGATGAGCTGCCAAGGTAATTTGATTCACAGGTTGACAGTGGAATATAAAACTTCCGTATAGAAATAATATTTATGAATATGTATTTTCAGATCAGTCGATTGGACCATGCATTGGATATCACGAGAATTGTGATAATTTTAGGAATTCATCCTACTCACTCGTTCCAAAAATGTACTCATCTCCTCCAAATGTTTCGTTAATTCGATATCATCCGTATAAAAGTTACTATACCAATTGGAGAATAACGAAACGAAGAAAATCGTACGACTTCGAAACTTATTTCTATCTATATTTCTCCCAGTATTTTTACATTAAAGTATTTGAAAATCAAAGCAGCTATTTCTTAAATTTTCATAAAGTAGACTGTAATATAAATGAATCTGATTGGAATAGCCATTGTGTCAAATTATTATACTCAGATTGCATGTTAGATGTACCATGTTGTAGTCTAGACTGTGACAACCCCTACATTTTAGTGAAGGAGTTCATTTCTGTGAATGGCTGTAGAAGTTTAAAATGGCAGATGACGTTATTGGGAGTTGGCGTCAAGCCCAAAATAAAACGTGCCAGTGTATCATTTGACGGCTTCAAGGGTAGTAAACAGAGTGAATCGATAAGTGGTAGTTATACCGACGTTTTAGAAGTGGTTGGTTGTGTTAAGGTTTTCAAACTTTTTGATAAGTTTTATCACATACCTATATTTGCTGATTCATTGTATAAACATGGAGATTCTGATATAATTCTCACGTTCGATGATTTTATTTTCGAAACTGTTAGTTATTTGGATAATATGGCTGAGCTTCAACGATCTGCATCTGCTGCCTCGCATTTCAGCAATGCGCAGCCCAAAAGTGAATATTCTAACAAAATTACTGCTTTCAAGCTGATGAAAAACGAAAAAGAAAATGTGAAGAAATTGCTTCCTTTTTTTGTTGAGAAGAGTAAGAGTGAACTAAAGTACGTACCATTTCGTTCAAGAAAACTGGCACAAGCTAATCTTCAACGTCGATCGGAAGGATATGATTCTAAGTTATTCCGAAGATCTTCTCTCCAAAGTCCTCGAACGAGCAACAAATCAGTTAATGAGGATAAAGATTCGTCCACCATGAGATTGTGTGGAACATCTCTTGGTTCAAACGATTCATCAATAGTATGTGCACCTAAAAAACTATCTGGTCAAGTTTCACCTAATCATTCGCATTCAGTTTCCCCAGTTAGAACAATTGACAACCGTGAAAGTGCGAGATCAGCTGGCACAGTGCCAGGTGGTGTGAAGTCAAGTGAACGTGATGCTCAAGTTGATAAATCTGACTTGTGTGATGAAAATTTAGTAAAATGTGAACATATATCCAGTGTTAAAATATCTTGCAGTAAAAATACTTTTGAAGGGGATTCGGGCTCAGGTGGTACTAATGTATCTGTCATCGATTCCAAAGCAAATGTCATTGATGGAAATAAATATGATTGTGTAAATGTGCTTATTGAAGAGCGTGATAATTTAGCAGTTGGCGATTGTGTAGATAATATTGCTGAAGAATTATCTTTACAAGTAACTCCAAAATGTGAATTAAATAGTCTTAATGATCAATCCACCGAACTTATTGATGAAAATAATGTGAATGAAAATAATTATTTGTGTTATTCAGCTACAGTATCAAATGAAGGTATTCTTCCACCTACTCTATCAAGTTGCAACAATGATATACGTGGGAACGATCAAAATTATGAACAATCGAAAGATAAGCTTGCTGATGTATTAGACACTGGACAAATAAATGATTCTATATTATTAAATGAAAATTCTATTAGTTCCACCGAAAATAGTTGCAATTATCCGTGTTTGAAAAATGACATTGAAATTATAACTGTTGAATCTAATAAATCTGCATTTTCAATTCAAAATTTAGTTGGTGACAATGAGGCTCGTGTTGACAACAGTGCTGACGAATTGACTAATGATTCAATATATCCTTCAGAAGGAAAATCTTTACAGTCACAAGATGATTCTTCACCTTCTGTAGGCTACAATGTCAATGGAATTATTTCTGAATCAAACAGTCGTGAATTCAATATTGTTGTAGCTGAAGAAAATAACCAGTCTACAAATAGTGATGATTTGAGTGATATGAAACCTGTACCTACAGATTTTGAGCACGTACAATCTAACTGCAGCAAAAATAATAAATCTGATCCAATTGTTCCTTTCTCTGAAATTTCATTGCAAACTCCTGTTACAAATTCATCTCTAACTGAACAGATGATAGAAGATAATCTTACAGAAGTAATGAGTTTCACTGAAGATAATCCAGTACCGAAAGATATCAGTGACAGTAAACCACCTCAAACAGCTGTATGCAATGTATCTCCTAATTCCAATTTGAAAGACATACCATTTGTTGATGATGGTATTAACACGACAGATAAACTGCCTTATAAACCTGAAAATTATATGGTTCCTGAAAATAGAAATCAATCAAACACTCATCAGAATAATAATGCAGATTCTGATTCAACCTATAGAACTGAATTTGAAAAGTTTATGAAAAAGTCTAGTAAAGGTGAAAAATTAGTAGAACAAGCTGCTCATATCGCAAAGCTTCAAGGAGCTTCTTCTTTAACTCACAAGCAAGTTACATTTCCTATCGATATAGTTAAAAGAAGACATACTCAAATATCTGCTCTTTTTGAAAACCCAAGAAATGATAGATCCTCGCCAATATCTAAATCATCTTTACGATCTAAATCATTCAGTCTGAAACAATCGAGAAGCAGAAGAAACTCTTGTGAGAAACGTTATAGTAGTACTCTTCCATCATCGAATGTTGTGAAAATTGATGCCTATGATACTCTAGCGAATGTGATCAAATCCGAAAATGACCAATTCAGTGATAGTTTGAGTCCAGACTACGATAATAATAAATCCCTTTATGGAAATATTCATGAAAATGTGATAGAGATTGGAAAATCTGGTGATAGTAATTTATCTGCACCTTTTTCGAGTGAAGAACCAGAAAATTTATTAAAATCTAATGATTCGTGTAACGAAGCGCAAACCGGTTCGTCAGTATCTAGTGTAACCAATTCTTTATCTCATGTTACATCCTCTTCAGAACTTAAATCAATTAGTGACGTTCTGTGTCCTGCGCCATCTAATAATAGCTCTCCTGAAGATGTTGTGCATTTATATACTAAAGATATCGCTAAGTCCTTTACCAATACTGTCATGGTAGATTTAGAATATGTTGATGCTGACGCTTCAAACGATGATACGCCAGATTGTATTGAAGAAAACCCACGTTTTGTGTCAGAGTACGTCAGAACGACCTGCGAAGTGATGCCAGCACCTGAAAACAATACTCACATCACGGAATTGAAACTGGACTATGTTCAATCTGGTTTAGAAGAAAAATCTAATAATTTCATATCAGATACACTAAAATGGCCCGAATATGTTGCAGATAAAATGATACTAGAAATATTGGATTTTCCTTCTTATAATTTGATCAATGATTCATCAGCCCTAGTTACTCCATCAGATGTTGAATCGAGTTTTCCGTTATCAGTTGAAGACAAAGCGATCGATGATGAAGTTAAAACTGACTGCTCATCTCTTGTACTTAATTCACCTGTATTTTCAAAAATTCTTGAACGTACATCTCCTATTCTGGTTCCAGATGAAGTAACCGATGCTGTCGAAGCTAAGGTTGAAATGCATGATCAGGTTAATACTGAAATCTCTAATATAATTCCTGAATGCTTATCACCTGGAAGTGCAACTGATACTGATGAGCTGTTCAAATCCATTAATTACATTGTTCACGAACCATTTGTTCCGAAACCACCATCGAATGATATTGTAGATGAACTCCAATCCATGACCAGTAATGAGGATTTGGATTCGATGGATGAAGATATGAGGCGATTGGAGGAAAAAATAAAGCAGTTTGAGCAGGACCTCGAAGAAGATCTTGAGATGTCCATTCTTAATGACAAGAAAACATCTAACAAAAGTCTCATTGATCAAACAAGACTAATCTCTTCACCCCTTCCGACATTTTTCCCTCCAGTATGTATGAAGAAAAGCAGACATCTCAGTTTAATGAAGAAGAAAGCACTCGAAGATTATTTTGCATCATCTGAATCTGAATCAGAGTCATCAGCAGATGAATCTTCAAATTCGTCAAATATTCTTTTCCCAAGAAGGAAGTTTAAATTGAAACCTGGTGATAGACGGTGCTGGTCAATGGAATTCAAGAAGAATCCTCCTAGAAAAACAGTAAAATCGGACAACATCAAGAAACTGATAGCAGATTCTATTAATGAGTCTGAAATTATAAGCTCTGCTCTTAAAATGAATCAGTCTAATAATTCGATGGATGATTTTAAAATGGTTGGAACTTATTGGAAAGAAGATGATATGGCATACCTTGATTCTGAAGATCTTGCTAATTTTTACGCGAATGATATTCCATCAGGTGTATGTTTCATTTTCGAGGATGATTCTGACGAAAATTTGTCTGATCATGATACTGATGCATTAATAAACAGCACATTAGAAATTCCAAACGGTGAATTTGAGAATATCCAAAGCGAAGAGAATTACGATATGATAACATCTATTGAATCAAATATGCCACAATCCGTAAAATTTGTTCTGCCTGTACAGAATAAGTTTGGTACCTACATTCCTCCCGATAGCTTAGCTTCGTCAACCGACATTAGCTCGAAACCGTACGATTTGTTAGATTACTCCGATGAAAATATGATAGATGAAACGGGATCATACAACTTAGTGTCAGGAATTACAAGACGGGAGCTTCATCTTCCCGGTGAACCACACTTTCCCAGTGATGTTGACGAATGCGCGGAATACAGATTATTCGAAGAAAATGAACCTCTGCCTGAAGTTGCGTTCAATGATGTCTGGACTGACGATGATTGGAGGCCAACACCTATAGCTGCTCCTGTACCACCTGAACGTCTTTCATCAATTAACGCCGTCACTTCTTATTCTTCAAATGTTTTTAAAACTGAAAAAGCAATTTCTACAACTTCTATAATTACTTCAAATGAAGACGACTCTCCAATTTTGTATCCAGTACGTTATTGCTCTCTGAATACAGCACGTGAAATAAACCATTCATGTGATTTTGATCTCAATAATGATATTTCATCTTCAGATAGTGATGCCAAGCAACAACTACTGTACTCCGGAGCTTCAAAAGCCGATGAAGCTGAAAGAAGCCACAGAAATTTGATGACTGATGATCAAGATTCGAACACGACAGACTGTTACTTGAATGTCGAAATCTTGGATACGAACCAAGCTATAAATGAGGGTATAAGAAACATTCCAGAAAACAATGAAAACCTCACATGTGTGAGCTCTTTGCCAGTTTTTGAAGTAAGTTACTGCAGTAAGTCCGATGAAGATATGCATGCTCACCTCAACCAATCTGTTTTGTTCATGACCAAGTCTTCTCCAAGCGTGTTTCCCTTAAAATCTCCTGATGAAACAGGTTGCTTAGAGTTTAGTTCTGGAGTTACCTTTTCATCCTGCGTGTTCAATTCACTAACAAGTTCATTCAGTTCTGACAGTGAACAGTTGTGGATTCCATGTTCTCGCTCATCTCGAGTGACACTGCCCAATGACGGATCACAAGTGTCACATGTAGTACATACGTTTTCCCTTACGAAGAGATCTAAATCTCTTCAAACTCCCTTCTTACCCCTTTCTCTGTCGCCCTGTTTTAGTTGTCCCTCTTTGGTGTTCAGTCCATCTCCTTCCTACTCTGTCCCACTATTTGTAGGGTTGTCTTACAGTGCATCCCAAAGTGACTTAACCTCTGATTTCTAAACAATTTAGTCTTTAGTTGACCTATACTGGTATTTTTTAAAGTAATGGTTAAAATTAAATTCAGAATAATGTATTAGCTACGGCTATCTAACCAATTTAGTTTATTCTTCTAACTCTCACTATTTCTATTTTCAGAAATGATTGCCACCAAATATTTCTCTCAATTCTTATCTTACTGTACTGAATAGTTTAGTGAATTATAATTGTATCTTCATGTAGTTTTATGATTATATTAGTAGTTGTTATACTGTTTTATGAAGAATATATTTTCAATATATTGTTTGAACCTTCCTATTTGATTATCCCTCTATTAGGATTTTAATTAAATATTATTTAGGTAATAATTAATAAGAACATTCAGAATTTATGTAGTAGGGCAGCTTTGAAGGAATGTGACGTCATGTTAGCAGAATTAATAACACCCTCTAGGGTTTACGATTAGAAAAAAAGAGCCCAAAAAATTGCAAGGCTTGATAATTACCCAGCATGGGGAATATAAAACATGAACACAGGTTGGCTTTATTGAGAAATAGACTCATCTGATAAAAATGGTAACAATTACGGAATGCATCTTGATGTAACTGCAGAAATTATTACATCGGTGTATCCTTGATAGTGACATTGATGTTTGAACTTGAAACATAAGAACAATAATAGTAAAATATGATTGGCTTGCGGTGACGGCTAATTGGTGATTATAAACCATCAATTATTTTCCTAGATATGAATAATTTAGTTTTCAATATTTTAAGAGTCTATGCTTTAAACATTCTGTCTTCGAATTAATAAATAGATAATAACACGTCTCTGTTATTAGTCACGAAGTTTAATTCAATAATCTCTATATAATAGTTTTGAACTTATTTAATGATATATAATTTGCTGTTCTCAAAGTGGAAGTTAATGGTCTAATAATATGTTTGTAGGTGTAGCGCTCTAGTATAAAAAAACATTAGTATATTTATGACCAAATTCCTGTATTAATACCCCTAAACGGAAAGATGGATACCATATCATTTTTTATATGATTTACGCATTTTTATAATTTGAATTGACGTAAAATAGATACTGTATGATTTTTTTCTTTACCATAAGAGTTCATCCCCTAGTGGAATATTATTTATATTGACTTTTAATAGATATTATATAAATGTTCTTGTGAAATATTATTTGTATTGACTGTAAATATTCTATACCGTAAGAGTTCATCCCAAGTGGAATAATATTTGCGTCTTCTTTTTGAGACGAATTATTTGTGAATTCATATAATTTATTCCGCAATTTGGAAGTCGCTCTGAACCTTCACACAATTCTAAAACATCGGTCTCGTTAATATTAATAATATACATTTTGAAAATTCTATTTTTCTGAAGCTACTGGGTTAAATTCTGTCATTGCATTATTTTAGATTTAAGCAAACTAAAGACGTTAAGATTCTTGCTGATAACGATCATACAGTTTATTATTTTAAACAGAGATACCATACAGCTCTTACTCCTCATAAATCTAGATTGTTAGCAATTCATATTGACTTTATTTATTCTATTAACACATTAAACATCAGTTATTGAATCTGTTGGACATAGGGACTCTCCAAAGAATCACGTACGACTCTGATGGTGGCTCAGGTCGAGACCGAACAACTGGGGATAAATTGAGAAGTCGTGTAAGTACTAAAAGGGTCTTCGCGTGCAGTGATAGTGCAGTGCAAATTGAGTTGTAATCAGTGGACAAACTAGTAGCTGTTAGTTAACTCAGTATAGTAATTATAGGAACAGAGACATACTTGTCACCTTGGAGTCTATGAATGAATTCTGCTATTTACATTAGTAGCTACTAGATTGTTAAGAAAAAGTGAGTGGCTATAGGTGTCTGAATAGAACATTCACTAAGAACTTTTTTTGTAAAATATCAATCACTGTTGATAGCAAGATATATGTGCTATACATATATTTTATGTAACAATTCTTATAAAGAGAGAATATAAAGATTGTTGTTTATTATCAAGCTAAATGATTTAATTCAGGTATCAAATATTAAAAAAAACATCAAGTTGATTAAAGTAAATATTGAGGTAAGAGAAGGGATATTATTTTTTTGAAAGAAATGGTTAATTCTAATGCGATGTGGTCTCTCTCTCTCTCTCTTTCTTTTGTGTGACAATAGAGGGAATGGTTTCTGTGCTATAAACATTGGCAGACACTCACGTGACATTCCTATGGTGAGAAACCTGCCAAACATACCCTCTAACATCTTACATTTAAAAGAATAAACTAATACTGTTGAGACAATATGCATTTAAAGTGATAGATCTTAAGAATATCATAGACGATATGAAATGGAAGAGAGTAATATATACCGCTTGTTTTGAAAGAATCAGTTCAATTTACCCCATTTAAAATATAAAACTTATGACTAGTTTTGTGACAATATGATTCTAAAATCATGGATCCCAAGCATATAGACGAGATGAGATGGTATTGAATACTGTATATCGCTGGTGTAGAACCATTCAGTTTAATTCTAACTGTCTATAATAGTTTCGGGATCTACGATTTAAATATAATATTGTCACAAACCTACTGATGACAATAATACACAGAGTTTAAAGTATTATACAATGAAATGTTTTCAAGAGAATGATGAGTATAATCATTTTGGTGATTCTTTTTTTTTTCAGAACAGAGTAATAATTTTAAAAAGAATCAAAATAGTATAGAATCAAAGCCTCTTGCATAACAGGAATAAAATCATTAGCGATCCAAGTACAACTATACGAAAATATAGGTCTTAAATCTTAGTTTCTAATTTCAATTTTCCAATAAAAACTCATTTCAAAATAGACCTAAAGTTTTTTTGGTCTTTAATTGACCGTTTTGTCCAATGAAATGCAGAACAAGTTAATAATTGTGTCTCAAATAGAGATGGTATCAAGATTCCACTCCAGATCTACTGATTAGAAGCACCTGTAATTTCTTGCCCTTAATTGCTGGCGTGGCTTGGTGTTTTACTTCGCAATCCACGATTATCACATCAAGTGTCACAATAAGTTGAAGCGATGGGATTAACCATAGAGGAGTACCTAGGATTAAGAGATAAAAAGAATTTACTTCAGATAAGGTAGAATTCAAGTGGAAATGTACTAGTGCTGTTATTTTAGAATTAATAGAGGTAATTCGTATAGTTCATCAGCAAAGTTCAAACCTATTTAAGTTTTGATTGCTTGAACTTCTGTTGAACATCCTTTGAGTTTGTTGTGTAAAATTGAGTTAGATTGTCTTTATTGGATACGTTGATAAAATAAATTGATTAACTGCGTTAAGAAAATATAATAAACATGGTAAAAATGAAAAAGGGAAAATACATAATCCCAATTTAAACAGTTCGGGGCCCAAGGGACGCCACCACTCTTATCTTCCATTGAATATTCTGAAATAATTAAATGATTAGTAAGTAAGTATTTTAATTCGACTGTGGTATACATACAGACTATTAAGGGCCGTACACACGTAGAGTTTTTTTTCAGTCTTTCCACCAGACTCTCTGCTAAGCTCCTCCTACTTTTTCCACGAGAATATAAGAAAAAACGATATGATTATTATTTATTTTAGTTGGTATCCATTATACCTGCAAATAATTATTGTATAGTTTTTTCTTTTATTCTCGTGGAAAAAGTAGGAGATTAGCAGAAAGTCTGTTGGAAAGACTTAAAAAAGCCCTACGTGTTTACAGTCCTTAAGAAAGTAAAATACTTAGATTTATTTGTGGTTTTGACATCATCAGTGCCTCTTTTCCTCATTAGAACACGTCTGTTCTTATTCAATCCTCCTCATCAAGACATCAGCTGAGGTAAAGAACTACCTTCCGTGGATGAGGTGCTATGGTTTATTTCTCCAGGTCATCCCCAAATAAATCACTGTCTATATACGGTGGGTGTGGGGGCATTAGCTACATTTATGGCTATTTTGGCTACATCGATAGCTATTTTAGCTACATTTATGGCTATTTTAGCTACATTTATGGCTATTTTAGCTACATTTATGGCTATTTTAGCGTGCTTCTAAAGTTCACCAACAGTGTCGACTAATGCAGGTTTTGGAGTAGCTTTGATATATGCATTGAAGACTCTAAAAATATAGAGTAAAAAGACTTAAAATGTAGGGTAAAAAGACTTAAAATATAGGGTAGAATCACCAGATTCGAATTAAATACCAAATAAAAATTTCGATAGGTTATGATTATAAATCTCATCTAAATTTAAAGAATATTTTCAATATTTTGATTCGTGTTTATAATAATAACCTATAGAATTTTCATCTGTTGTTTAATTACTATCTGGTAATTTAAATTGTACTCTATATTTTAGAATTTAAATTATGAATTCTCATATTTTTTTGATGTAACTAAATTAAAGTAAATTTCTCCTGCTGTGAATCATACGTTTACATTATTAGTTCAAATGATTGACATTGTGTGGCTTTAAATATATTTTTATTTCAAGCTAGAGAGGCTAAACATTAATACAACCTTTAAAATCTAGAAGAAATACCAGGAAATAATTACAGTCTTATAATTATGAACAAGGTTGACCTGAATAGTAATAATTAAGAATTAAGTTTAGTTGAAATATACCTATAATTATCGAATAAAACCAAAGAAAGTGTAAGATTATATACTGAAGAATTGGTATCTAAATGTAGAACGTAGCAGATGAAATTCATCTATAACACAGTTCAGTGCGAATACATGCAGCAATGCTACAATACAGTCATCACATTCGGGTTAAATAACTGATATCAAGTTAGGTAGTTTTTTTGGTGTTAGTCAACATAGCCTGAGGTTCGACATTGATAGAAACATCTGATGTACGAGATTAAGGAACCGCATAACGGTGACCAAGTGTCCAGTCACATATGTTGGTACCGGTAATTGTTAGCGGTTTGTGTTCGGTAACAGGTGATAACTCTACCAAACACATGTTAGTACCGGTAATAGTTAGCGGTACTGTTCGGTAACAGAATAACCCTATTGAAGACCAACCATCTAGAGGTGTTCAGATATGTAATCAGACCTCATTATACCGCTACTAAATTAATTAATCATGCATAACAAATGCCATCGGATTTTATTGTATATAGTCGAGAGGAATTAAATTTTTAATGAAATCTGTTCAGAACTCATGCATATTTTTCGTATACCTTGCATTAGTGAATCGTAGAAAGTTGCAATGTTTACAAGTTACTCATCTTTCTAAATTTAGCATGAATACTTAGCTCACCAGATGAAAATAGTACCAACATTATCATACGAAGTAAAGTATGACTGTGATGCTAAATAAAGAAGTTATTATCGCACTCTGACCATGAGAGATGTCATTGACTGCTCTCGATACTAAAATATTTATCGCGTCGCTGAATTCATTTTCTGAAGCTTATTAAGTTATTAATATCGTGTTCAGTTTTTCTTAACACTATGTTCATGGTAAATATCACCTTACTTGGCACTTTATTGGTTGATTTTTATCATCTAACAATATATTCAGCGTGTAAGTTATGAAGTATCGGTCGGTTCCACATCTTCGGTCATAGAAGAAAAAACGATGTAATAAAAATAAAAATATAATTTTAATTGTTATCCATGATACATATTAAGTATCATGGATATCAATTAAAATAGAAAATTTAATTGGTATCCATGAATTTACTACATCGTTTTTTCTTATATGCCGAAAACGTGGAACTGACCGATAATTCGTAACTTCCCCTACAGTCTTAGAGTAATCGCAAGCAGGTTGTGACCATGACTCACTAGTTCTTAAAGTGCATCCAAATGAGACGCTTCTTCGATGGTGAGGGGGATAAGGTATCACGCTCTAGATCTACTGGACTCCTGTCTGGTTAATAGTGGGTGCGGGTTGGTACCAGACAACCCTACCTCCTACTGGACTCCTGTCTGGTTAATGGTTGGTGTGGGTAGGTACCAGACAACCCTACCTTCTACTTGGCTTCATCTCACAAATTAATCGTTAGCTACTAAGAGAATGAGAAATAAAAGTATTGCTAGTAGCGACGAATATGTAGGTTCATTTCATATCCTCTGGCAAATAAATGTCACTATATTTAGTTTCCATGTTGCAATCCTCTATTTAAGTAAATGATAAGTAAAAAGCTAATAGATATTTGAGGTATTAAAATAAGCAAATAACTGCATGATAAGGGCTGAGTGTTGTGTAGAAGGCATGTAGAGTTGTCTAGCAATTTGCCTCTTGACAGATAGGTACGTGTCCCGTATATCATAGCATCGTGTGTACATTTTATAAGATAATAATGTGCTTCTAATTTTATAGTGAGGGATGTACTTATAATACACGTGATACGATCTATATATGAACTTCTTTATTATTTAATATCATGCCGGAAAATTCACCTCATTATGAAACTTAGGCCTTAAAAGGAGTAAGAAGAATTTTAAATTCAGATTTCACAATTTGACAAATGGGTTTAATGTTACAAATTGGCCCACGTTTTTATGAAATATTAAGTGTTTATATATGAATTGCTCTTTAATTGGTCTTAATTATAACTGGTAGAGGGTTTAATTCGATATTTCAACGAACGATGAGATCTTTCAGGAATGTTTTTAACGTAATTATAACAAGTTGTTATTCGAGAAATGAGATTAAGTTAATATATAAAAACATTAAGATCATATCAACGGAAATACTTTACTCTAATAAGTTAATAACAGACTGTCCACGTTCTGAAATGTTTGGGAGATTTTAGATAAACTAAATAATATTAATATTTAGAGGTTTTTAGATTTGTTTTTCATTCTTCACCTTGATTTGACGCCAAGCTTTTGTGCTCGGCACCGTATGACGTAACTAACTGTTCTCTTACGATGAAAAAACCGTCGCATGAGATAATAATATATTGCTGTATACTTTACTGTTGACTATTGAGAAAAATTGTATGACTGAACCTCAGTTATTATTTGATAAACTTCGATTTACTGTACATAAATGAATGATGAAATGTTATAGAAACATCCTTCCTAGCCACTACACTGTACGCTAGAAAGATCTTACCTGGCCACTTCTTATCAAGAATTATACATCTTCGTGTAACTGTTACTCTAGTTAACTTTACATTCTAAATCTGTGTACGAAATTAGCTTTATTTATTTGTTAGCTGAGTAGACAAATCATACAAGTAATTAATTCCTCTCCTTCTGTCCTCAGGCTCGATCGGAGGAGCAAGTGGCAGCCTCTGGTTCCAGTGAAGCAGTGTGGCTCCTCCACAGGGATGGCTTCACCAGTGCTCAGCTCCTGGAGGCCAAAGAGGAGGAGGAAGGCAGTGGAGTCTCCATCAGACTGAAGCACAGTGGAGAGGTGCTCAAAGTCGAGGAGGAGGATATTGAAAAGGTAAAAATTTCTGTGGCAACATTTACCGGCGGTAATTAATGATTACCTTTTAAAATCCTATATAAACCTATTGCTACACCAACCAACACATGCAAGTTTTAAAACTTAACATGAAAAAAAAATCGAAGAGAATAAGCTTTTTAATGAACTCTAACACGTTTTGACCATGTTTGATCCAATTGTAACGTGTGTGAACATGTTCAAGCTACCTAACTTTACCAGTTTTATTAATAGTATAAATTTCTTCAGTGAGAAGCACATAAGGTAACAAAGTACTTACTACTTATGATACATTCACTTAAATGTCCTAACTTCCCACAATCTGTCCCCTGTCATAAATAGATAATTGCTGTTGTTTCACTTGCGACTCATTGTTACCTTCGCCAATTGCGCAAGGTTTTATTTTGGTCGGCATTTGTTTATTCTCATCATTTGTTCCCCACCAGGCCAACCCCCCTCAGTTCGACAGGAGTGAAGACCTAGCCTCTCTGCGCCACCTCAACGAGTCATCGGTACTTCACACCATCAGACAGAGGTGAGTTGGCATCTTTATTAGAATATAAAAGTTAAATAATAATAACTTTTATGATCGGAAATGTAGAATCGTCTGCTATAACTCGGAACTGACCCTAAACTCACTAAAACATTTTATATAGTTGGTGGTTAACGCTGGTTATTTTTCTTACTATGCCTTCTAAACAAATTATTATATAATAAGTGGACACACATTTTTAATTAAAAATTGAGAAAACAGAAATTGCATTGACTTTTTAAATTCTATTTTCTCAATTTGTTCCATCTTAATAGGGTATATTTTTTGTGACAATATTATGTGCTTTAAAATATATTACACAATATTCCTTCGCTTTAACCGAGTGTTATCTTCTCCACCAGGTTTGGTAGCAACCTGATCCACACGTACGCAGGTGGTAGTATGGTTGTGGTGAATCCTATGAGTCCTCTGGCAATATACTCCGAGAAGGTGAGGGTGAAACATGACTTAGATATCACTAGGGTAGTGACAATATGCTTGCTTTAGAAATCATAGATCTTGGGAATATTATAGACGAAATTAAATGGTATCGAATGCTATAGACCGCTGAGGTAGAACCATTCAATACTCTTTAATTCACTCCGTCTATAATATTGATTTATAAGCATATTGTCACAACCCTAGATATTACTAATACATGACAATAGTTCGCATCCGAAGGATTTCAGAAAATGTTGAAATTCGATTTAATTTAAATGTTCCGAAAAAAAGTATTAAAAATGGATTGATTTTCTAATACAAGGTTAGAATAAACTGTTGATAGTAATTATTGGTGCTAATTATTAGGAACCAGTACTAAAGCTGGGATAATAATTGGGAGCTTTTTTTAATTAAACATAATTAGCTAATATTTTTTGATTAGTATAATTATGTAATAACAGAGGACAGGTTGTGGATGACTTTGTTCATGGAGTCACTTTCCTTTTTGACTACTTCTTCCAGTCCATTGTATTAATTTTTTGACCTTTGCGATATTTCTTTTGGTTCCGAAACAGACGTTAAACCCCTACTAAAATTATTAATTATCTTCGGTGTCGAAAAAGACGTTAATCCCCTACTTAATTAACCAATTCTCTCCTTTCAACAGGTCACCCAGATGTTCAAAGGGTGTCGTCACGAGGACATGCCACCCCACATTTACTCTGCAGGACAGAGCGCCTACAGAGACATGGTCAGCACCAGGACAGACCAGAGTATAGTCTTCATGGGCAGGTCTGGATCGGGTAAAACTACCAACTTCAGACATGTTCTTCACTACTTGGCACTCGCTACACCCTCCACAAATTCTATTCTAACAGGTCAGTCCACCTTTATGTCTCTCTAAATGGCCGTACACACACAGGGTTTTTCAAGTCTTTCCACCGGACTTTTTACTAAGCTCCTCCTACTTTTTCCACGAGAATATAAGAAAAAACTATATAATTATTATTTATTTCAGTTGGTATCCATGATATCTGCAGGTATCATTGATACCACCTAATATTTATACGATTTATATAGTTTTTCTTATATTATTGTTGAAAAAGTAGGAGGAGCATAACAAAAAGTCTGGTGGAAAGACTTAAAAAACCCTGCGTGTGTACGGCACCTTAGAGATAAACAATAACTGATATAAAGAAGTTAAACCCCTAATCTTTAATATTTGATTTCTGTTGCTATTTTTATTATAGTGCCTCAATCGTCTCATTCGTAATCAACAATAAGTTTCATAGATTTTTTTTAATTAGTAGAATGATACTAGAATCTATTAAAATCATCAATTCCATTTAAACTATTCCTCTTCAAATGCTCTCCACAGCCTATCTTATAATGTTTTCCTCCACAGTTGAGCGGCTGAACGCCATCTCTACTCTTCTGGAAGCGTTTGGCAACTCCCGCACTCTCCTCAACACCAACGCCACTCGCTTTACTCAAATATTCAGTCTGGACTACGACCACACGGGACAGATAGCCTCTGCTTCTGTGCAGGTGAGGGCCTTTGTATATGGGACTGTGGAATGTATTATGTGATATTAATATATCTTTGATAATAAAAATCACACCCCATATCACAAAAACGCAATTTTTACTTTTTAGTAATAAATACTTTACTGTCGAAAGAGTTTATGATAATTAAAATAAAACGTTTGATAACTTGGTATCTACTCTAACCGTTCTGTATATTCCTATTGGTAATAATTAAGGGCCTCTAGCGTTCGAATTTAGAGGGTTTTTTTCACATTTAAAAAAAAAAGGCTTCAGATGATGAATAATTCAGATGAGAATGATTGACTATGTAGCTGAGTCACATACACGATATCGTTTGTAGCTTTTTTAATAATTCATGTGTAATAATACCATCTCCTTTCAGGTGTACATGGCAGAGAAAATGCGGGTGGTGCGTCGCCCCGAGGGTGAGCCCAATTATCATATATTTTATCAATTGCTGTCAGGAGCAGACGATACCCTCAGAAGTCAACTCAGTCTGGATAATCTCAGTGAACCAAACCTCTTCATGACCCCCCTACAACGGGTAGGTGTAGACACTTGCAGTTATAGCAAAGTGGGTACCGTCTAACCCTTTATTGTTCTAGTGGTCATATTTACTCACTGAAAAGGAAATTAACGAAGTTACATCTTGAAAACCGGTAATTGAAAGATTATAAGTTAACATAGGTCATTGAAAACAATATGGTTTATTTTGAGGCCCACTTTCCTGAATACTGCGACCTTGCTCTATAGTTTAATTAGTTCTTTAATTTGTTGAATATTATTTGGTTCATCATTATTATTAGACTAGAGAATAGACCTGATAAATGAATTTATTTTTGTTCTTTGAAATAGGTTTCTTAGTAAACCTCAAATAGCTACAGTTCTTTTTCTGATTCAACCCATTCGCTCCTGTTGGGTCATATTTGTCCCATATTGTTATCTAACACTGAAGTGAATTTTCTTCAGTTAAAAACTTAAAATGACTTTGATGTACGAATAAGATCTTGCTACAATAAATGTTATGAATGACCACATCTTTTCGTAATTGCTTAATTTATTTTACACGTAGCTAAATAAAATAAAAGAACATGTTGAGTTAAAAGTTCATTAATGTCATAAGAAGTATGAAATGTGTAGATATTATATATCTAACTTTGACTATTTAAAATGAATGGTTAAATTTCCGCCATTAAGGAACTCTCTAACACTACTCTTTTTCAGAGTGAAGACAAGCAGAAGGCTGGCATTGCTTGGGCTCGCATCAGAGCTGCTCTTGACGTGCTGAAGGTGAAGGAGAACGAGCAGAAGGCGCTGTGGAGAGTACTAGCAGCAATATATCACCTGGGGGTAGCAAGTACTAGTGAGTGTGCACCTTTAAATGTGTTTGTTTCAACTCTCTGTACTGATGTTGAAAGAACATTATTCTGATTAAGTATATAGAAATAATTAATTTTTGCTAGGGTTATGCAATTTAACTACGATTTTATGATAGGTTACCTTCATTTACTATCACCTCTTCATTCAGTCCAGGGGGGTACGTATATGGGGGGGGGGGGGTCTTATGTCTGTACCTCTCTCTAAATTAACACAAAATTTTCCTTTCTCTTACAGGTACACTAGGTACTCACAAATGTCAGTTTGCCAAACCTGCCTCAGCGGATGTTGCAGCAGCTCTACTGGGAACAACAATCGAGGAGCTTACTAGAGCCATCTTCATGAGTGATAAGTCGCAGCCACGCACTTCCTTCAGGTGAGTGATGTGAAATAACGTATTGTAACAAGTTGAACGTGATGCAACAAGTTTAAACCAACATGTTTTAACGTGATTCAACAAGTTGAAACGTGATGCAACAGCAGTTTTAAACGTGATGCAACTAGTTCAAACATGTTGTTACAAGTTTAAACGTGATGCAACAGCAGTTTTAAACGTGATGCAACTAGTTCAAACATGTTGTTACAAGTTTAAACGTGATGTAACAAGTTCTAACGTGTTTCAACAAGTTTGAGGCATCAAATGCAAACATATTAGCTATGAAAAGTTCAAACATGTGCTTTTCACGGTATATTTTTCACCTCCATCACTAATCTGTGTAACAAGGATGCAAGTGGTGTATATAACTACTTATTATTCACTAATTTCACTTTATTCATTTGATTTTTTTACTTAGTGTAAGTTCCAAGTTATCGAACTGTTTCACATTTTCGATCATATAAGAAGAGTGTATTCAATAATTATTATTAAGTAGCTACCATTTATTTCAATTCTTCAATTCATGAATACCAATCAAAATATAAATTATTTAATAATTATATATATATATTCTTATTACATGATCGAAAACATTGATCCGTCCGATAACTCTGAACCTAACTTAATGCTGAAACACAAATTTATAATTTTGAATAGCTTTTAATTATTATTTCCTTAATTCAAGCTAATTTTATTAATTATTTTATGTTATTATATATATATCTTAAATTATTTGCTAGCCTATTATTCGTTTAATTTACTAACACATTTAATCTGATTGTACATAATAAGTACTTGATTCTTTTTATTCTAAAACTCTCGTCACTCACTCTAAATGGCCGTACACACGCAGGATTTTTTCAAGACTTTCTACCAGACTCTTTGCTAATCTCCTCCTACTTTTTCCACAAGACTTTTGAATCATATAAAAAAAATATTAGTATTACTTATTTTAGTTGGTAGCTACATGGCCGTCTAGAGTTTATCAGGCCAGCTCATCATGGCGTTTATAGTTCAATCAGCTGTTCAAAGTGGTCCTACGATATCTAATTACTGTCGCTAAAATTTATGGATAAAGATGGACCGAAACATATTTTCTTCGGTTTTTATGCCATTGCGCTCTTCTTGTAGGTTTTTTGGCCTTGTGTTTTCTATGATATAACTTGAGGAATGTTCCAGATTATTTGCCATCAAATTTATGTGAATTAATTTTGAACTTATCACCTAATTGTTAGGATTCAACCTTTCTACTTGTGTAGTTATGTTAACTAAGTTACCTAGTATGTTAATTACGATTGATATACCTAATTAAGTGGTAATTTAGTATTCTTTAGCAATACCTATTCCATATTTCAGAGGCTGGCAAACTGTATGCCAATTTACAGCTAAAATTTTCGCAATACTTCTGATCCTAGCCAATTTGGCTCATATTTGATGATTTCAAGCCTAAATTAACATAAAATTTATTCAAATTTTCAAGTCAATTAGATCTATCTAAGTTTTAACATTTGAAATGGAAGCTAATTGATTGGCTTAACTGGCATACTCTGTAATTATGGTCTAGGTTCAGCCAGTTCAATTTTATATACATAAATTTTATCAGTTACAGATTAAAATTCAGGGAAAAAATTCTTCAGTCTTATCAATTATACCTTCGGCAATATTTTCATTCCCTATTAAAACTTTCGTCAGACAACTCTAAATTGGTTTAAATTGCATTACGATGTGAGGACAACCACCATTTTGATTGAAACGCTATCGAGCTCTTGTGTATGTAGACGAATTTTAAATAGATTAGTTATTATCAGGTCAGTTAAATAACACATATAGTAATTGAATAATTGTAAATCCATTGGTATAGTTTATTTCATCATCACACAGTTATAAATGGCTTAAAATAGTCCAATTATAAAAACGGATGCATACTAAGTTCGCCATTTGTTTTGATTTTTAGGACCACTTTGAACAGCTGTTATTATCGGGAATATGGCCTGATCAACTATAGACGGCCTTGAAGGCTATCCCTGATGCCTGCAGGTATCATGGATACCAACTAAAATGTACAATAATTGTATCGTTTTTTCTAATATGATTCAAATGTCTTGTGGAGAAAGTAGGAGGAGCTTTGCAAAGAGTCTGGTTGTAAGACTTAAAAAATCCTGCGTGTGTACGGCCCTTAACTCTCGTCTCACTCATTCTAACTCACTCAGCGTTATAGAGGAGGGCAGTTCGGTAATAGTCATGGACTGCTATGAGCCGGACACTTACGGAAGGTAAAGGAAATACCCGGTAGTTAGTTTTCACTCACGGAAGGTAAAGGGAATACCTTGTAGTTAGTTTTCACCTTTGGATTCTATTGTAGTTAAGGCAAAGTTACAATTGCCTGATGCGATTCCAAATTAATGAAACATTATATTGTAATACTCTCTTTTTATTGTTTTTTATTGAAATTTTCATCAGGTGTTCAATTCGCATTTGGTAATTGTGACTTTACCTACTGTCTTTCCTTGATTTCTTTTGTCCACTTCTTCCGAAGAGAAATTTTCAATGACTTTCAACTCATTGATAAGCTTTTAACTTATTACTGTTATTATGCGTGTTGTAAATGTCCTTTAAGCTGTTAAATAAGTTTCACCCCATTTTACACCTGTTGTAAAATAGTTTGCCTATTGTATAAATTATAAAATTTAATTTTTAATTACTTGCATGATTGAAAATAATTAACTAACTCCAATGCCTTTTAAATTAAGTTTATCTCTGTTTTTTGCACGTGTAATCATTGTATATATACAGTATATCTCTTTACTGTCATGTTCTAGGGTTTGGATCAACTGTAGCTAGGGTTAAAGGGGGAGTGAACGTTGAAATATACGGATCTGTTTACTTTTATGGTCCGGAAAAATATTCCGAGGGTTAAAGTAAACCAAGCCCAAATTCGAAGCGTAAAAGTAGATATCCAAAAATACATTTTCATGTGGTGTGTTTTATCGTAATGATAAACTAAGTTCTATTTAAATGAATAATTTATTTTCAGGCTGTTTAGGTAATTAATTATTAGCACTATTAATTTTTATATTATTTATTTGTTTACAAATTAGCTTATATTGAAACGAACGCGCACTCTCCCTTTAAATTTATCATGTTCTTTTAATAATTGGGTAAGATTAATTTGAATGTATGGCTTAACAATTTAATTCTTCTTTTTGATTAATACAATTAATACATTGTTAATTAGTGCATCAATATTTAATCTCCTATCATAAATTTTAAAAAATGCACATGAAATAAAGACTTTCATCTAAATAGCAAAATAGTTATACTGATAATCTTAACGGTTTCCATTACTTCACTCCAAGGACCGGGTCCCCCTCAGACAGGTCCTCCCCCCGGGGGTGCAAGCAGTGGGAGGGTATAGAGGCTCTGGAAGGAATGGCTGCCGGTCTCTATGCAGAAACTTTCAATGCTGTCGTGATGCTAATTAACAGGTAAACCTTTATCTTTGGATAATCTATTACACTGCCTATGTACCACATACGGTACACTTCGTAATGAGAGAAATAGGTGATATTCTGTGATATCGAACAGTTGCATATCTATTTTCGATCATATAAGATTTTTTTTTAACTCATTTTATTGATTGGTATTCAGGATACCTGCAAGTATCATGGATATACCAATAAAAATAACGAGTTAAAATTATTCATTTTTCTTATATGATCGAAAATAAGTAACTGTTCGATATTTCAGAACTCACCCCAACTCTCTTATTACGAAGTGTACCAACAGAAGGGGTACAGTAGGTGAGAAGTTCCCTAACACTGTTTGTGTGTTGCAGGTGCATTTCCAGCTCCGCCAACACAGTAAACTCCATACTGGTGGTGGATACCCCAGGGTTCCAGAACCCAGGGACTTGTGGTAGATCTTCAGGTGCTGGCTTTGCAGACCTTTGCCACAACTATACACAGGAGAGACTGCAGATGCTGTACCATGACACTACCTTTACTGCACAGGCAGATAGATATGCACAGGTGAGAGAAGTAAAGTAAAAGTAGAGGTGAGAGAAGTAAAGCTAGCTATCCATACTCCCTTTTATATAACAACACACACTATTTCATTCATCTTTCCTTTTTCAGGAACACGTTGATCTTGGTGAAGTCTCAGGCTCTCTGTGCTCTCCCTCTGCTCTCATTGCTCTCATAGACAAGCCAGCAACTAACAGTGTAGTGCGGAGCTCTCACTCCGACCTCAGGGAGGCTGACAGGAGGGGCATGTTGTGGCTACTGGATGAGGAGGCCATTTTTCCCGGAGCTTCTGACCAGTCTTTCATAGAGAGGCTCTTTTCACACTACACTGAGAGAGGTATTTGATGGGGGGGAATAAACGTGTTATTGGACAGTTCAACATCTTCGCTCATATAAAAGAAAAAGGAGATACTAATTATTATTTAACTCATAAATTGGTATCACGATACCTTCAGGTATCATAGATACCAATTAAAATAAAATTATTCCTAAATTACCTTAGATTAATAACCTCAAATTAATTTTTCTAATATGGTCGAAGAAGTGGAGCTGATAGATAATTGATAAACCTAGAAATAATTTCATATTATATCTGTACGTATTTAATGTTTCCTCTCTCCGCAGACCACAATGAGATGCTGCAGAAGGGGCCCAATGCGTCGGAGTTCATCCTACAGCACCACCAGGGCACCAACCCGGTGCTGTACAGTGCCAGTGGGTGGCTGAGAGCTAGCAGGGAGAACCCTGTGATAAGACATGCACAGATACTGCTGCAAGAGAGCAAGAAGTGAGACAAATGTTATATTGAACCAAGCAGTTAGCTATATACTGGACATCGAAAAGTGAATGTTAACGTAACTCATGAATCAGTCTGATATTTAGATTTTTTTATTAAAATGTTATCATTTATTTTCCGAATACTGTGAGTGTCTGTGTACCATATATTAGATCTAATGTTAGGGTAAGTTCCAAGTAATTAAATGGTTCCATTTTGTCGATCATAGAAGAAAAAAAATATATATTTTAACTCTTTTAGTAGCTATAATTGGTATCCATGATACCTGCCTGTAGCTACCATGAATTCCAATTAGAATGAAAAAGAGTTAAAATATTAAATTAAAAAAATATTTCTCAAATGATTGGAGAGTAGAACAGTTCCATAACTCCGAATTTACCCTGACATTCAGTCATCATTTCTGAAGTAGATTAGATCGTCTTTTTAAATGATTAATTTAATAACATTAACTACCAATGTTGTGATTTTCTCACCAATGTCGTGTTTTTTCTCAATGTTCCTCAGGGAGAGCGTTAGTCGTCTGTTTGTCGCTAGCAGAGGCAGCGTATCTACCAACAGTCTCGTCAATGGACCTTCTGCTGGCTCTGTAGTGGGTAAGTACATGGGGTGAATACTCTATTACCGGACACCCACAGTCACTAATATCAGATTGACATAACCCATTGACTAAATAAATCTTAAATTACATATAACTACATACCATGCGTATCTAAAAATAAAGATATCTCTAAACTGTTAAAATAGTTTACATTATTATTGTTATCATTAGGTTTCTTTAGTTTGAAAATTGTCACTTTAAAGAGAGAATGTCAGTCTAATTGATGCTGTACTTCGGTATGTTTAGTAGCTATATTAGTTTAGTACTTTTTAGTACTCTCTTTACCTATAGTGTAACTAATGTTGCCCCTCCCCCCTCCTACAGGCATAGAAAGTGCTCAGAGCTTGCGCCGTGCGTCCTCTATTCGCAGGGCATTCACCACAGGTACTGCAGGTATCAAGAGACGCAGTGTGGCTCTACAAGTTAAATTCACAGTGGTAAGCAAACTATGAGAAAATAAAATACTATTTCTAACCAACACTGGGAAAATATAATACTATTTCTAACCAACACTGGGAAAATATAATACTATTTCTAACCAACACTGGGAAAATATAATACTATTTCTAACCAACCCTGGGAAAATATAATACTATTTCTAACCAACCCTGGGAAAATATAATACTATTTCTAACCATGATGACTGACTAGATTTTATTCCTCCCTGTTCCATAGCTAGGTTAGGTTTTTCATCTCTCAGCAACACATTACTCTTCAATTTTCACTGGATGGGTTTTCAACTCTCATTTTTCTTTAAGTTAATGATAACATCATACATTGTGTTTAGATAAACTTTTCCTTAGTAAAAAAAGTTAATAAGCAATAACATTATGGTATAGAATCATAGATTCGTAATTTCTGTACAAGATGGTATATGTAGCTAACCGAAAAATGAGCGATTTTGAGTTATAATATCTAATCAACAATTTTTGAATTATGACGTTATTGCAATTAATGAGCGTCATTTATTTTATAGCCTCCATATCTTTTCCTTGTCATTTCATCTAATTGAATACAATATCCTTGAGCTTTGTGTTGTTTTTCACAGGACGGTATAGTAGACAGTCTGCGTCGCACCACCGTCCGTTTCGTGCACTGCATTTCTCCACAACACTACGCAGGTCTGTGTGAACTCAGAGGCTCTACCCCTCGGGGCGACTCCTTCATCAATGTACCACTAGTCAGGTCACAGGTATGTTATTTCTAATATTTATATAATGATTAATATTTAGTAAAAAAAAGTTATTCAATAAAAAAAATTTAGAAAGATTTTAAAATTTTAACTGATTGATAACTTGAATATAACTATCTAATTTATTATTATAATATTTTAATACAATAATATTGAGCACAAGCTACTGTTGTTATACTACCTATCTTACTGCTACTTTAAAATCCCTTTTATTTTTCTGTTTGATAGGAATTCAGCCATATATATAGTTCTATTTTTTGGTATAAGAATCCTCTTGCTAAATTACTATTTTTTTCTATAATTTTTAGTTACGAGGGTGTCAGCTGATCGAGGCGCTGAGACTCCACAAACAAGGCTACCCAGAGCACATCTCCTACCAACAGTTTAGAAGACAGTTTGCCGTACTGGCCCCACCACAACTCAGAATGGGTCCGACGACGGACCATCGTGCTGCTGCTGAGGCAATTCTCAAGAACCTGGAACTCGATGAGACTAGTTACAGATTGGGACTGTCACAGGTGAATAATTTGCTGAAGATGAATTTGTTCTAGTTTTCAAATCGTAGGGTCAGTTACGAATTATTGGTCGGTTCCACAATCACATCTTCGGCCATAGTTATAAGAAAAATGATATAGAAATTATTAAATTATAAATTAACTAATTATTACTATATCGTTTTTACTTATATGACTGAAGATGTGAAATAAACTGATAATTCATAACTTACCCTGAATGTATTTAAAATACTTTTTTTGTCTAAAAAATAATTACACTCATTGGTTAGTACACCGGAGGCAGCTGTTCTTTATAGTTGATTTTCCCCTTTAGGTTCTCTTCAGAACGGGAGGTTTGGGCAAGCTGGAGGAGCAGAGGGACGCAGTACTGCAAGATACTGTCACTCGTATTCAGAGTACTGCCAGAGGAGTATTGGCTAGGAGGAGACTGGCAAAGAGGAGGGTAAGAACTGTTGTAATTTGAAGAGTAACTATCAAATAACTAGTGTACTCTCCCGTTAAAAAAGATATTTTTCAAGTACATCAAAATATTCAAGCAGTTTATATTTGTGATGCAGCTTGCCGTACACAATATATAAATTTTCTATCATTCCTAAGAAGCGGACACCAAATTAATAAATGAATAAAAACACGACAAAAACTATTAGGATATATAGACCATTGAATTGATTAAAAACTCTCTCTTTTACTGATTAGGTGCAAGAGACGGCTATCCGCTGCATCCAGAAGAATGTCCGTAAGTTCATGGGTGTGAGGGACTGGCCCTGGTGGAGACTATTGGTCAGACTCACGCCCCTACTTGATGTGCACAGGACTGAACACCAGCTGCGTGAGGCCAAGGTAACCACCATTGCTATACTCTGTTAGAAGGGATGTGTTTTACATCCTTATAATAGCTACTTACAGTTTTTAAATTAAGTAATTAGGGAGAACGTTTCAGTACTTGAACACGTATTAGTATTCGGAATGTGGGAGTTAACGTGCTAGGTCATGAACTAGCTAATCTGTTCTTTAGAAGTGTTTGATTGACATACCATGACTCATGTTAACTCTCGCTTTTCAAGTGCCTAGCTACTTTTAGTGACCGACAACTATATTTGTGCTTGTGTAGCTAGCTAATTTTTAAATGTTGATCAATTTTTTAGTGTGATACAGAGTTTGCAATACACTATATTCGTTTACTGTATTATATGAAAGTGCTCGGGCCCTATCATATAGCTAGAGCAGTTTTTATCCCAGACTTTCATTTCTAACGAAAATGAACTGAATATTGCTGAAGATCAACGGACCACCTATCATATTTATAACAAAAATAAATTGATAATCACACATGATAGTCTGGTGCAGTGATTAATGAATGAACTACATTGAAACGCCACTTTGATAATAATAGGAAACTATATAGATACTGAAAATAGTAGAAAATCTCTCGAACCAAGAGAGGCTCTCGGTGAACCTACCTCTGGTTCATATGTTCATAGCGAATCACTCTGGGTAACTTTGACTCTGTCACTCATTCTTCATATGATCTAAAGTTTTTCACTTTGTTATTTTTCAGGGAGAGTTGGAGACTCTCAGAGCCAGGGTTGAAAAGGTGGAGAAGGAGAGAAATAGTCTCCAGACAAACAATGACAAACTAGAGTCTAAGGTAAGTCAGACTTCATATTTAAATACCTTTGTTACTTAAGGTTAATAATTGTTAATTTTATAGCGAAATAGCTGTCTCATAATTACTTCATTATAGCAGCTATAACATCAGGAATCATTTAGTTACTTCTTTAAACATGTTCAAACTTTTTTATACATGTTCAAACTTTTTTATACATGTTCAAACTCGTAATAACTTGTTTTAAACATGTTCAAACTCGTATTGATTTGTTTTGATCATAAAGTAGGTTTTTAGCTATTAGTAATTACCATACTTTTTACCATGGTGACAATTTGTTAGTTTGGCATAGTATGGTCATGGTCACCAACGTGAAGATGATACAACGTACCAACGTGAAGAGGGTACAACGTACCAACGTGAAGAGGATACAACGTACCACAACGTGAAGAGGGTACAACGTACCACAACGTGAAGAGGGTACAACGTACCACAACGTGAAGAGGGTACAACGTACCACAACGTGAAGAGGGTACAACGTACCACAACGTGAAGAGGGTACAACGTACCTCAACGTGAAGAGGGTACAACGTACCACAACGTGAAGAGAGTACAACTGTTTAATAGTATAATTTACCAAATCATTCCCAGGATATCATCGAAACTCATAGCTACTGTCATTGGTTTCAACTCCCAGAATGCACTAGGTAGCTACTCTGCACTACCTCCTCTACGTGTAAGGCAAGTAAATCATTATTATTTTTCACGCACTAACTAAAATTGACTAAATCCTTTTTTCTATCCTCAATCACTTGTATGATGGGGGTTTTCAATCATAGTAGTTGAATGGTGACTCTGACTTCAAACTTCTATACTGTTCAATGAATGGCTGCTCTGCAACATCAGAAGCTTCAGTTGCTGGCTCCCTCATTTTATATTCTTCTAGGCTCTGACTCTGCCGTAAAGAATGCACTTTCTGCTGTCGGGACACTAGTGTGGACACGTGATACTGCACAGGCCCTTTTTCTATGTCCTATATCCACCACAAAGCTGGATGGATATTTTTATCGGATAAGTCTTGCTATGGTTACCTAACGAGGCTCGGGGTTAGGTGAAGACTTCCCCTGGCCTTGAACCTGAAGGCTCCTAAACTTCTTGAGACTCTCCCGTGAGCAATTGTGAGTGACAGACTACTAGAGAGACTTAGAATAGATCGTCATAATCTCAATTCACCGCTCATTTACTCGGGAGATTCTTCCCAAACTCCACCTAAATCCAAACGTAAGATGCCTCTGTTCTCAATCCTCATATTACTCTTGGTCTTCAACCCCTTAGTAGGCTGTCACTAAATTTACCCTCGCCAATTCAAAAATATCACCTCCCATATGTCCTACGAAACTCACCTCATCTATAACAGGGAAGAAAAACACTTCAAAACTTAAGAAATGCGAAACCTCCAAAGCTCATTATTTCTAAAAAGTTAACCACGGGAAACCTCTGGTCTAGAGAGAACAGTTGGGAGTTGATTACCCTCACCAAATTCATTCTATATAACATGTTCGCTTTAACTCTCTTAAGGGTTGTACACACGTAGGGTTTTTTAAGCCTTTCCACTAGACTTTTTGCTAAGCTCCTCCTACTTTTTCCACGAGAATATAAGAAAAACTATATAATTATTATTTATTTCAGTTGGTATCCATGAAACCTGCAGGAATCATGGAGCTTAGCAAAAAATCTGGTGGAAAGACTTGAAAAACGCAACGTGTGTACCTGTAAAGCAATAACTATCATTGTCAAACAATTCCTCCAAACCACGAACACTCGAGCAAAAGGGAAATATCTCATATGGCACTAGCTACTTTATTTCAAAGTCGCAAAATGATTAGCTTTAAATAACGAACCGGTCTGCTTTAAAGTTTATCTGCCATTCATCTATTATAAAATAATGCAATTGCTGTTATTATGACTTTTCTCTAGATAGGTCAGTGACCTTTAACCTGTACATTAGTAACCTCTTGTGATGTACATTAGTGTGACAACACTCGAAATAGAAAACACTTATCTCTTGCCACACATTATTGCAATTATACTCTCCCTTCCTCTCTCTCTTTTTCGTTTGTCTTCCTTTATTCCACTTCCTCCCTCCCACTCCACCATGGTGCCCTCACTCCACTCCACCATGGTACCCTCCCTCCACTCCACTCCACCATAGCTCTACCTCCACTCCTGGTTCTCCCTCCCTTCCACTCCACCATGGTGCTCTCCCCTACCTTCCCTTCACTCCACTCCACCATAGCTCTACCTCCACTCCACCATGTTTCTCCCTCCCCTCCATTCCACCATGGCTCTCCCTCCCTCCATTCCACCCCACCATGGTGCCCCCCCCCCTCCCTCCACTCCACTCTACCATTGATCTCCCTCCACTCCAACATGGTTCTCCCTCCCTCTCCTCCACCCCACCATGATGCTCCCTCCCCTCCACTCCACCATGATGCTCCCTCCACTCATCTTTAGTAGCTGTGTCAAGTCAGTGCTGTGCTCAGGTGTATAGCGCCAGGTTAATTATAGCCTCTCCTCTACCGCTACTAACATCTAATGCTGTCTCTCACTCTCTCAATACAGTGCACCATTGCTTTCTTAGATAATACTATTAGTAGTGGTTATTCTATTCATAACTATATTTTACCCGTTATCAATAATCACTATATTGATATTTTCTGTTAATTGTCAGCATTTGTAGCTTCGGTAATTCATGATAGTTACATTTAGACATAATTTGTTACTTATTCAGAGTAACTAGTTAGCCTAGTTCACTATTTCAGTTACAAGACAGATTGGCTTCCTATTTCAGTCACTAGGTGTGACTAGTGACTGACATGCTGGTTAGTCATCAGTAACAATGGATCACTATGGTAGATACTCGTACAGCTCCTCCGTCTACAGACCTCAGTACCCCTCTGTGTACTCCTCCCCTACTAACACTACAAGCTCCTCCTCCTCCGTCTTTCGACTGCCACCCTCTTTCCCCTCCTCCTTGAGAAGCTCCTCAATTGGTTCCTCTTACACCAGGGACTCCTCTTACACCAGGGACTCCTCTTACGCCAGGGACTCCTCTTACACCAGGGACTCCTCTTACAACAGAGATTCCTCTTACAACAGAGACTCCTCTCTACTATCACCCTCAACTTTGAGGAGAAGGAGGAATAGATACGATGACACACTCTCCACCCTCTCCGAACACAACTCCTCTTCCTCCTCCGGTTCGTACCCCTCAGCACTGAGTCCCTTTAGGAGGAGCAAGAGTCGAGAGATTCCTGTGGAGATAGTCAGGTCTCCTCCTTCAAAGAACAAGCTAGGGCGTAAGATAGACTCTTTCTTGCGCTCCAGCAGTCACTCAGTGGATAAAGGCTGCCCCAAAGGAAGTAACAACTCCTTAGACTTCTCTGATAAACCCCCTGGCGGACCTCCTGCTGGGGATGAGACCAGCGAGTCCCTTGACAATCTTGACTCTGACTCTGATGACGGGGCGAGTCTCAGTGAGGCAACTTCTGCTGACCTCAGTAAGGTAAACTTTGAAAACAAATACTATTGAAGAAAACCAAAATTTTAGTCAAACTGAAATTACATACACTTTTTGTAATTTCTTTTTTTCTCTTTTTTTTGTTATTATCGTTGTTTTCTGTTCTTTTGCTTCTTTATCCATTTCCTATTCGTTTCTTCTTCCAATGTATGTTAGTTTGTGTGAATGAAGTGTGACTGCAATGGTATTTTGAGTCTTAAGACTATCCCCTGAGATCAGATTAAGCCACTTTAAGTGGAGGTAAATACTTCACTCAAAAAAACGCTCAGTTGTTGTTTTTATTTATTTGGTCAACTATTTGCAACAATAAAAAGGTGTCATTACAAAAAATGTGTAATAACAAGAACAAAAGAAAATTGTTCCCTCTTTTTTTACTCCATAGCTAAGCAAAATATTTTTTTTTTTTTACTAAGATTAGCTGTTTCAAGCATTCCTTTTTAACCTCTCGAAACTACCAAGATGTTCTATCAGCAGTAAAATGTTGTAACGTTATAATAATTGTGTAAATACTCAACAACCTCTTCTGAATAATTGTCTATATTTATTCTTTATTGAAAAAAATCATTATATACAAAAAAGTACATTTTTCTTAATGTATTACTGTTGCATAATATATTAATTTTTTAAGACAATTTTTTCCATTATAAAACATTGTATATATATATATATATAATATACATAGGGTTTTTTCAAATGATTCTTCATATTAATGTTCTTTGATATATCTTGAAAATGTTCTTTTTCAAGTTTATTGATCAAGACAGATAGTTTACAATATAATTATAGTATACTATGCAAGATATACTATATAGTCTACAATATCTACAGTAGATATACAATAGTCATACGTAGCGTCACTTCTACCCGATGTACATCTCTCGTTGTGTTGCATAAGTTACGTGCTGCCACTGCATGAGTATTGGCTTGAGGCCAGTACTGACAGTGATGAGATGCAGTAGCTACCGTCAGTACAATAGTCTCTCTACCGGGTAAACTTTTTAAAGATTGTAATGCTTGCAATATTCTCTACTATTTATCGTCTCGTTGTGTAATGACCGAATGGTGACTAAAGCTAAACTATAATAACTAATTGATAGAGTTACAGACTGTACTGTATGTTCTAGTGTGACGAATCAGTCTAGTATTTCGATAAGTTAGTCCTAATGGTAAGATTTTAATGTTTGGCACGAATCAAACCGTAGTGTTAGTAAAGAAACAAATGATAATTTATTAATGTCTGAATTGTCTTCATTTAAAATCTTCACAATAATTTTCTCAATTATGATATTTGTATTATACTTCAATTTGTTTCAGCAATCAATTAACTCAACTCATACGAAAATCTTATCACTCCAATTAATAAAGTTTTTGTTATTCAAGTTCCGCTTGACATCAATGTAAATATATTAATAGTTTATTGAAACCAAACCTGAATAATCGCAATGTCAGCTATTGTTTCAAGAATAATTATAGCATCTGATTGAATAGATAAATAGTTATTCAAAACAAATATTATGTTGTATTACTACTTTGAGACTCTGTCAACCTAGAAATTTTATTGGTATTACTACTTTGAGACTCTGTCAACCTAGAAATTTTATTGGTATTACTACTTTGAGACTCGGTCAACCTAGAAATTTTTTTTGGTATTACTACTTTGAGACCCGGTCAATCTAGAAATTTTATTGGTATTACTACTTTGAGACCCGGTCAACCTAGAAATTTTATTGGTATTACTACTTTGAGACCCGGTCAACCTAGAAATTTTATTGGTATTACTACTTTGAGACCCGGTCAACCTAGAAATTTTATTGGTATTACTACTTTGAGACCCGGTCAATCTAGAAATTTTATTGGTATTACTACTTTGAGACCCGGTCAACCTAGAAATTTTATTGGTATTACTACTTTGAGACCCGGTCAACCTAGAAATTTTAATGGTATTACTATTTTGAGACCCGATCAACCTAGAAATTTTAGTGGTATTACTACTTTGAGACCCGGTCACCCTAGTACTATTCTCCCTTTTCTCTTGTTTCTCATTCAGAGACTCTGGTTACCTGTGCCAATTATTGTCTGTTCAATAAATGCGATATAGAGTATAAATAGAGTCTCCGCTAGTGACTTCCTGTAAATGAACTGTAATATAGTAACTATTTCCATTGTCTGCCTTAACAACTAAAATAAACTGAACCGGCGCTAAACCTGACGATGGCTTACATTTCTCAGTGACGCTTATTGTTCGAATTACTCTTTATTATAACTTTTATCAATAACTGTTATTGTTTTTTTGTATAGAGTTTGGGTTTCATTCCTAATAGTTTCTTAGTATTTATTCTTACTAGTTGTATAGTATTCGTTTTTTAGAATTTATACTTATTTACTGTTAGTTTATCAGTGACTGTGACTTATCTGTTTGGCAGTGACTGCAGTGATTCACTGCAAAGAAGTAAAAACTTTACCATTAGCTTATGCCAAACGTCAGAGAGTTAAATCCGTAAACTAACCAACCACCAAATTATCCAATAAACATGTTTTCACGCAATGCACCTAAATGTGTACCTTTATTTATTAGATCATAATCTTCACTTCAAGGATAACTTTAATAGATTCTCTCCGGAAGATGATAAAAATACACACCTGCAGATCTTTTGATACTGAAAAAGTATAAAAATATACACGTGCAGACATTTTGGTACAGAGAAAATTATAAAATAAGCGATACTTGACGTACATGTTACCGTCTGAAATTATGTCTTCTTTTAAAACCTATGTAAATTAAACGCTATTTTAACTGTTTAACGAATTCCACCAAAAGAAGTTATTCTCATGTATTTTTATCAGTTGTCAAAAATTGAAGCAAAACTTTGTAAAATTCTATTAGATTACCACTGATTACTTGAACGAAATAATATCTTCTTATTAGGCAATCAATTTATCATTACTATTATCAATTAATTTAACGAATGAATGAGGTGAAGATTTAACATGTTATGAAGTGTATAATTGGACAGTGTCATCTTGCTCTCCTATCTTTCCTCCTCTCCTCTCTTTCTCTATTATTTTCCGTCTTTTCTTTCTTTCTCCTCTCTTTTCCCCTCTTTATTTCTTTTCTCTTTCTTTGTTATTTTTCTTTTTTCCTTTCCCCATTTCTCCCCACTCTTTTACCCCTCTTTTCACTACTTTCCCGTCTCTTGCCCATCTCTCATTAGTGTGTTATGGTCAGTGGGAGAGAGTGCCAGACTGTGTAATTATGTGTGCCCTCAAATTGTGTCTATTTCACCCTTACTCTCTTTGTTATTAGCTTCTGTTTTATTGCGTTACATCCTTTTGAGTTTACTTTTGGATCTGTTTTCCTTGTTTGTTTCCGTTCTTTTCATTTCACGTCCCTTCATTTGTTTCATAGTTTACTCTTTTCATGACTGGTACGCAGCTTCCACGAGATGAGGTGAAACCCGAAAAGAAGACAGACATGTCTACACGTAGGGCTGAGATCATTTCTCGCATCTTTCATGCTAAACCAACACAATCAAACTCCTCCAGCTCATCATCGGTAAAAAGAAACACACAGACGCTAATACCTAACATTTCGTCATTACTTAGTCATCTGAAGTAAACCTCTCTAAATCACCGTGTTTGACTGATAAAATTAATGTTTTACTAACTGTTCTTCAAGTATCACTTTTAAAATTAGTCATCATCTAGTATTTCTTTTACAATTAGTCTTTCTCTAACTATCCTTTTAGTTTCCCTTTAAAATTAGTGAGTTATTAGATGATGAATACATTCCCTTTTGCTCACATACCTGCCCATCACAACTTGTGTAGCCTAGCCAACTATTCAGGGCCACCCGTCTAGGGTAATTCACTACAATATAACGGCAATTAGTGTATTAATGCATTGGCAAAATATACTAGACAACTTCTAAGAACATAAAGTATGGAAAATACAATTAATTTGGTATTGGCAAAATATACTAGGCAACTTCTAACAACATAAAGTATGGAAAATACAATTACATTTGGTTAACCTCTAGTTATAGTTCAATACTTAATGTAATTAGTCATAACTATAGCTATCTGCACTTCTACCATAATATGAATTTGGTCGATTATTACTATTAACGTAAATTTTTATTTACCAAATATTATACTGAAAGGATTTTTTAATCTAAGGATTTTACATCACTGTGGATACGTCACTGATAGAAAAATAATGGTTATATCCGAATTATCGTATAAAATGGAATGTCTTGCGTTCGAACCTTTTTTAATATTCCTTTCACACTCACAGATAAATCATGGAAGTTAATTTGATTGATTTAGATATCTAAAGTATTTCCCCTGTAGTTAGTGCTAGTTGATTTATCAGCTTATTGCTTTGTCATGAACTGCTCTGCGAGATCACTTAATAAGGATGCCTCAGGTGTGCTCTTGAATTGCTCACTACTTACCTTTATAATTTGCATCTGAAAATGTTGATACAATGCATATATTTAATTGTAAATCATTATGAAGAAGTTCTTTACCGTACTTTTGTCGACAGCTAGACGATCTCAGCTCCGACGACAGCTCGAACGAATATTTTGATGTTGTTCCGTTGGGTATCAATCGACCTGTACAATTGACAGCGCAGAAATCTAATTTATGGAAAGATAATCTGAAAGAGAAATCTTCAACTACAAACCATCAGCTTTGTAATGGTAATGCTAAACCTCCAGATACTGTAAAAACTGAGGAAACCGGTTCAAAATCCTCTAAGGACTTGCCTCTTGGAAAGAAATCAGATGTTACTGCTCATTTGAATGGTAATACTGAGTTAGAATCTGTGAAAACAACCACCAAGGAGACTCTTAGGAAAGACGTTAATAAAGTATCACTTGAAATCACTTCGAATGGTATTCTGACTTCCAAATGCGAGGTAAAAGCTTCAGAAAATATTGAAGACGTCAATATGCCTCATAATATCAGGAAATATCCTGCTCCTCAACCTCCAGGAGGGTCTCTTTCTCGTCAGTCCTCCAGTGCATCGATTACAAGGAACCAAGTTAATCTAACTGAAAATACTAATTTTCCATCTGGTGTTCCTAGACAGTTATCCAGTGCCTCGATCGCTAGTAATGTTAGCACTCTGTCCCGGAAAGTTCAAAGAGCACCATCTATCAAGAAGTACCAAGCTCCTGCGCCACCTCCTGAAGAAACAAAACCTAAATTTCCTTCAGAAGAAACGAAGCCAAAAATCCTCTCAGGAAACACTAAGTCTAAACTCCCTTCAGATGTCACGAATGATGCAGAAAAAATCGAACATACTAACGATGTTGATACAAAATCCTTAGTTAATGGTTTCTCGGATAAGGATACAAAAAGTGAAAACATTTCCAAATCAGAAGGTAGTAAGAAAAAAACTAAAAAGGCTAAATCTGACAAGAAAATCTCAGTCTGTGAAAATACTTCAAATAATGATATTTCTAAAGATTGTAATATAATTGAGTCAAAAGATGAGAAAAAGGAAAAGGTAACGAAGACAGAAAATGGTGTTAATAACCAAGATGGCTGTGAAAATAATTCATCACCAGAGAAGTCTAAATCATCTTCGAAGAAAGGTTTCACTCAAAAGAAAAGCGTTAGTGGTAAACTGGCTTCTCTAGCAAATAAATTTGAAGTATCCGAATCATCAGAATCTATGAGTGAAACAAAAACGAAAAAATCTTCTACATCTAACGCAACTTCTACATCTATGAAAGAATTAAAGACAAAAAAATTATCGTCTCTGACGAACAAGTTTGAGAACTCCGACTCCTCAATATCAGAATCTTTAAATGAAATAAATTCTAAAAAGTCATCAGATATTAAAACTGAACCGAACAAGGAAGTCAAATCTAAGAAATTCGTCCCAAAGACTCCCAAATCCAAACTGGGTAATCTTGCTAGTAAATTTGAATCTTTCGAACCAGATGCTCAGGCAGCTAAACCTTCTACTAAATTGCAGTCCCCCTACACTGATCCATTGGATATTGTTGATGCAAATACTGAAACAAATCAACTTGTATCAAATAAGAAAAATATTGGAGGAATTAGTGTTAACAAATTTGGAGGAACTGGCAAATTCCCTCCCGTCAGTCAATTCAGAAAAAATTCTAAACCAAATAATGAAACGGAAGAGAAAAACGATAAAATTGAAAGTAAAAAAGATGATACTGATAAAGTTGAACCTAGCAAATCTAAAATCAAGGAAGATAAGGTTGTTGAAGAGGTATCTAATCTGAGTAAAGAAAAAGTGCTTGAAGAAGTTGAAACTAGTAAAACTATTGATTCCAAAAATCAAACTTCTAGTCTAAGTAATGCTCTTAGTTCTCTTGAAGGTGATAAACCAACTGAATCAAAACCTAAGGAAATATCTAATGATGTTCCTACCGATTCAATTCCCAATATTAATCTTGAAAAAACTAAAGACGTTAAAACAGATATAAAACAAAGTTCTTCTGAACAAATCGTTACTCCTACTAAAGTTGAAACACCTTCTTTAATGTCGGATAGTTCTGGCAAACCATCAATAAATATCATCTCTGATCATAAAACTTCCAACTTAATACAGTCTCAAGAAAGTACTTTATCAAGCTCGCTCGTTCCTCAACCACTTGAAAAAAGTATTTCTATCAACACACCTTCTACATGTGAAACTGACGTGGTCGTTAGCACCAATAATAGAATTGGCGTAAAAATTGGAAGTTTGAGTGAAGCGCCCTATTCGAAGACTGAACTCTCGACATCTATTTTGCCCTCCATATCAGTTCAGTCTATCATCACAACCTCTTTGATAACTTCTGCCGAAATGGAAACACTAGCCAGCTCATCTATTTACAGCAGATCTCCTTCTCTTGAACCAATAGCAATATCTTCAAGATTAGAACTATCACCAATAACGAGTCCTGTTGCAAACACCAGGCCATCTTTTCCGCTTTTGAGTACAGCCATATCACCACAATTTATGAACTCTTCTATCTGTGATGGTGATGCTAAACAATCTCTGCTATCCAGACGATCCATGTCCCCTCTGTCAATGCCTCCAGCTCCCATATTTACTCGTGCATCATCGGTCTCTCCAATCGTTAACGGCTCTCTCAGTTTTCCAACCAGTTTGAGAGCAAAGTCCTTGGCCCCAATGGAAGAACTTTCTGACCATTCTTATAAACCATCACCAGTTTTCAGTTCTGCTTTGAGAAGTGTTAAACAGAGGCCTCGACCAATGTCATTTGAAGCCCGAATGGCGGCTCTGAAATCGGGTATTGAACCTGTTGCAGATGAGGAGGATGATGACGAACCCCAAACTGCTTTAGACAAGTACAGAAAACGCAAACAGTTAAGAGATAATGCAGCTAAAGCCAAATTAGATTCTCTCCTGAGTGAAGCAAAAGAACTTGCCGAAATAACTCCTAGTAGTTCAAGTGTAGATATTGGAACCACCACTGCCTGCAAAGATACTGCTTCAACTGGTTCAGGTGATGGATCATCAAGATTCAAGATAGATTTGTCGAGCATAAAAGATTTTTTGCGTAAAACAGAGGAGGAGATCAAGCAGTTGCCAAAGTACATACGAGAGCCATGGAGTGTGTCAAGTTTGCTCGGTAGAGGAGATAGGTGTGCGACTGAGCCTCCTAAGAGTGTTCCTGTAAGACCTTCCATCTCGAAGCTACAGACCACTACCCTGGAGAATGAGGACGTTAGCTTACCAACCAATCGTGAAGGTGCTCGTGCCCAAAGCCCCCAAAGCCCTAGAGTGAGCAGTGATGATGAGGTATTTGTAGATGCCAAAGATGTCGTCACTCCTGGCGATACTTTGATGCCACTGCAAAGCAGAAGGTGAGTGTATTTCTTAACTCGCCTTCTAGTTATTGAATGTCGAATTAGAGTCAGGTGTATAATGATGAACTTCTCGGACAATGGTGCTTGTGGTACCTGTATATTCTATGATATCTTTTCCAGGTGTCGGTCTGTGACTCCTAGCAGAGTGTTGGCAAATACAGAGGCTATCCTCAGTCAAACAGACAGGATCCTCAAGAAATCCCGGTCTGGTAACTCGCTGAGAAAGTCCTACACCAGGTCACTCAGTGCAGCCAATGGGGACCGGGTGAGGCCCCCAAAGGGGGTGTGACCCACCGTGTGATGTTCTCACTGAGAGTGTTTAACTAACTCCCATAGCAATAATGTAACTAGTTTGTGCTGTTTAATACTATGTTACTTCAGAAAAATAACTAAAAGACTAAACGGGTCTATTAAGTGTGAATACTGAATAGTGTGAATCGAGAAAAGTGAACCTATTATACTAACTATTAATTAACAATAAAAATGTAGCTACTTATATACTATAGTATTTTTTAAATCCTTATCATATATTTTATTTCGTGTGCCCTAACTTTATTATTTTTACTTACAGAACTAAAAGGAGTTGGAGACCATGACCAAATACTTGCCTAACTCACCATCTAGTTGATTATAACATAGTGAACTAGGGAGAACATTTTATATAGTGGTGTTTAAAGTACATAGGGATAACATTTATTTTATATAGATAAGTGATGGATAGGCTTCACTCCTAATAAATCATTAACATTCATTTTCTCCACCAGCTGTCAGAACTAATGTCAGACCTGGCGGAAGAGCACAGTACAGCCCAGTTAGCTGGCGAAAGACTAGAAGCTGAGCAAGCTGATAGGATGAGACTGCAGAAAGATCTAGAAAATGCTCAGGTTAGTGAACTGTGAGAGAAGTTGCCTGAAACTTTTTTTTAATGTTACTTGCAGTTCAGGAGGATTGCGCTAGGGTTATGCTGTCAACTACGAGGTCTTAGATTTTGTGTGTGTTTATCCACTGGGCGTTATTTATTGCTACAATTTTGTAGAATAAAATGCCCTTTGTGAAATAGACTACTAAGTGTTTTTGTTCTCCTCAGGATGACCTGAAGTCTATGGGTGAGGACAGACAGAGACTGGAGTCCGAAAAGTCTCTCCTGAGAACTGAAATGCTGTCTCACGCTGCTTACATTCACAATGGAGACATGGGAGCCACTGATGACAATGATGCCTCACTCTACAGGTAATTGCTTAACTGCCATTATAGGGTAGCTACTTTAAATTGCAAACACAGTGTAATAATTGTGTCAAAACTTCATGTACCCACTTGTCTTGCAGTACTCAGAATGTGGGTGTTCAGAGGACATGTCAAATAAAGAGAAATTCTAAAATTCACATTGGCTTATGATCCATGTAACCATGTTAACCTCATTTTCCTAGCACTGTGAATGTGACGGTTATTTCAACTTTATCCTAGGACCTAGTGTAATATGCGTTAAAATAATTTATGTAGATTTTATACAGTACTGATAGACTTCCAGTTATTGTTTATCATATAGTTCATTTTTCTCAATTAGTGCCCATTGCTCTGTACAATGAACTCTATCTCTATCCCCCTCTCAGGCGCAAGTTCGACTGGTCCCAAAGAGAAGTGGAGAGTCTGAAGACACAACTGAGACAGCACCAGAAGGATGAGGCGGAGCAGAACGGACTGCTGAAGAAGCAGCTGGAGAAAAAGGTGAGCGGTCTCATTCTTGAGTAGCATTTAGAATTTTGACTCATATTGAAAAGATTCATACTCAAAGGGAAATCCATATTATCATAAGTTATTTAAACTCAAACCTTGAAGTTTTTTCAAGTTTAAGCTTTCGAATGGAGAGATTTCTATTCATCATCAAGACAAGAAGTTAGAAACCTGGACCTAACCATTTAATTTTTATTTAAATTGGTATCCATAGTACCCGAAGGTATCATGGATACTAATTAAAATAACAAATAAATGATCATTAAATGTATTATTAAGTACAGATTTTCCACTCCTTCTCCTGATGATGAAGAGAAATCTTTCTATTCGAAGGCTTGAACCTGAAAAAACTTCACAGTTTGAGTTTATGTAACCTGTTTGGAGTTTGATAATATTACCTCTATTAGCTACTAAGTTAGCTATGCATTGACTGTGAGACTGTTCATCAGGTTGCTGACGCTAGGGAGGAGACGGAAGAGCAGCGGCAGATAGCGGCACAGATGAAGAAGAGGACTCAGAAGCTGCAAAGTGAGATGAATGACTTGAAGATACAACTGGAGGAGCAGACAGCTAGGAACACACTTCTAGAGAAGAAACAGAGGAAGTGAGTGGGGGAAATTGGTAGTGCTGTGGGGGGAAATTATACCATTAGTAAACAAAATAGCAGAGTACCAATGTCCCCGAACTGTTGTAATTTGGATTTCTCGATATTTTTTTATTTTATGCTAGCTAGCTACTTGGAATTGTAAAAGATAGCGCTAGGGTTAATTATGAAGTCCTACATTTTTGAATAGGCTTCATTTACTGTCACCTCTTCATTTCCTATTCCATCCGTGAATTCAGTCACCTGTTTTTTCAAGTAACTTTTCTGCATCCATGAGCTGTCACTAAATGGTGTAAGGTGGTTTTTCCTTGGTTAAACAAACTGATAGCATCTTAGAGATAAATTCACTGAATTTTCTTGGTAAATAGATAGTATCATATAGGTTTTTCTTATGACAAAAGATGTGAAACCGACCGTTAATTCGTAACTTACCCTGATTCATAACTTATTCCTTACCCCCCTCAGGTTCGACAGTGACCTTTCCTCAGGTCAAGATGAGCTGAAGGTGGAGAGAAACAACAGAGAGAAAGTGGTGAGGGAGAGAGATGCTCTCACTGCTGATAAATTCGGACTGGAGCAAGAGATATCCGTGAGTACTCTTTAGTTCTTACTCTTAAGGGCCGTACACACGCAGGGTTTTTCATGTCTTTCCACCAGACTTTTTGCTAAGCTCCTCCTACTTTTTCAACGAGAATATAAGAAAAAACGATGTAATTATTATTTATTTCAGTTGGTATCCATGATACCTGCAGGTATCATGGATACCAACTGAAAAAAAATAATAATTATACGATTTACGACATTGTTTTTACTTTTATTCTCTTGGAAAAAGTAGGAGGAGCTTAGCGAAAAGTCTGGTGGAAAGACTTGATAAACCCTGAGTGTATACGGCCCTTTAGTCATTACTTCTTACTCTTAGTCGGGGGAAGAGATATCCATGAGTACTCTTTACTCTTAGAAGAAGATTTTACAATAAATGAGATCTACAATAAATATTCAGAATCACCTCATTAATATTGCACCTAGTAAGCTCCGAATTATCGGTCAGTTCCACTTCTTAGGACATATAAAGAAAAACAATATAATAATAATTATTTGATTTATTTCACTAGGATTGGTTGACTAAAAACAGCTAACCCGGGTTGGTTGTTTTTACTCAACCTATCCTAGTGAAATAATTATTATTATTTCGTTTATTCTTTAATGACCGAAGATTTGGAACTGACCGATAATTCGGACTTACCCTAGTCATTCTCATGACTTTAATTCATTAGTTTATGTTGACTCTTTATTTTAATGTTGACTCTTTATTTCAATGTTGACTCTTTATTTCAATGTTGACTCTTTATTTCAATGTTGACTCTTTATTATGTTGACTCTTTATTAAAAAATCACCAATAAAAAATATTTCAATATTTTCAAACAGTTAATTAACATTAAATATCAGTCATGTGTTAGTAAAATATGTTGTAAACCTACTATAGTCCGAATAAGAATGGAAAATAAAGTAAAAGAGAATTCAGGTCTGAAGCCTAGAAATTATCTCTTATACAGTGACCAAATATACTATGAATTATGTGGTTAAATCTTGAAACATTCGAGTGCATTAGAAGACCTTCGAATGTTTATAATTTAGAACTACCTACTTTGACACAAACCTTCATGATAGCTTCTACTTATTTTGAAAACAATTTCGATAGATGTTAGTGACTTAATATAGCAAATAATATTTATTACACTCACTCGCACATACCGTTCAATTCTACCTCTAATATACACAATTCTTTTCTTTTTGTAAACTTGTATACTATCTCGTGAATACATCCTTTTGTCTTGGTAAAAACTTTATTTCCCCCCACCCAATACAAATAACCATCAAAAGAATCAAATTTAGCACTAACTCAACCCATATGCAAAATTAGATCACAAATCAGTAGCTAGTGTGATAAAATGTGTACTTTAAGTCTGTTCTACAGTGTGTTTCATAAAAAGGTTCACCATTTTATAAATGTTATAACTTTCGAACGAATAAATCGATTTTGAATTAGTTTGAACTTTTCGACGTATAATTGAATTGTCTATTATGTGTTAGGTTCCTAAATATAAGTTTCATAAACAAATCCTTGCGAATATAACAAAAGGCTGTTATATTTTTTTACACAAATATCCTATAGTTTAACTCTTTAAAGAACAATATGGAAACAGTCATTCCTACCTATGCAAATCACGGCTTTTTTTTCTAATGCTACACATTTATCCTAAGGGATAATTTCTCACTTGAATTATTATTCTCGTATGTATGATTTTGTGGTGAATTATTTTTGAAGCCCAGTGACCAACTAATCCACTGATACAGAAAGCTGCCTCATCTCCAATAATCATTTTTTGATAAATGTTCTGGCTGTCAGGTACCTAAATAACCGCGCAAATGTCAATCGATGTTGTAAGTCAGCTTCATTAAGTTTTTGTCTGATTTGCATCCAATATGGATACATTTTCAATTCCTTGCGCATTCGATGAAATGACGTAGGTGATATTTTAGTATTATTTCGAAAAATAAATTGTACATCGAATGGATCAAAATTTCAAACGGAATCAAAATGGATCCACTCATTAAAAAGTTATAACTGGTAATCTACTGGTAATTATTTTAAAATACCGGAAAATAATTAATTTATATGATTATTTATTTAATTCCTATGTCAGATATCGCTAATTTTTGGCTTCGTATATTATCTTGTTCAGAAATTACGAATCTACATCTTTACCTTTGTGTTATTGTTTAATAAATATTTTTACATGGGAAAAATTCATTTATACTCAATAGATAATGTTATCATTAATTTAAACTAAATTAAATAAAACTACAGTGAAAATGAACATTTTTGAGATATGCCATTTTTGAAATAAATGAGCGATATGAACATTTATGAGATATACCGATATTGAAATTAATGAGCGATATGAACATTTTTGAGATATGCCATTATTGAAATTAATGAGCGATAAGAACATTTTTGAGATATGCCGTTATTGAAATTAATGAGCGATATGAACATTTTTGAGATATGCCGTTATTGAAATTAATGAGTGATATGAACATTCTTGAGATGTTTCGTTATTGAAATTAATGAGCGATATGAACATTATTGAGATATGCCTTTACTGAAATGAATGATTTACTTATATTAAATCTTTTCAATAAGACAAAAACTTTTCTAATTTGGATTATGAAGAATTATTTATTTTAAAATCTAGAAATTAATCAATGGAACTTTTATTTTATATATATAATTTATTTCTACATCTATATATTCTTTTAACTAAGTCATGAAGTTTTCACAACCCGTTAACTGCGAATTGTAACATTCGTGCCCTATTGTTACAGCCAATGGTTCCTATTGTTTACAAACAATTCGCATTGTTATTAACATTTTCCAAAACACCTCAACTTTCACGACTCATAAATATTATGTTTATTTTTAATTCACAGCATTTAAACATTCCTTTTTTGGTTTTATTTCTTTCCATGCTATACTATAACTTTAATTTGTTTGTTTGCTATTATTCCGTTTGCAACTGTACACACATTCTCTCCATGTGTGAATAACTGTGTACTTTTACCGTGTGTGTGTGCGTGTGTTTGCAGCGAAAGGTGTACCACCGGTGTACCTATGACGTGTACGTACGTTTGTGTGTTTTGACCCTGATGTGTTGGAGTGCTTCATTAAGTTCATGGCTACTTTATTTGGTATAATCGTACTCTTTTGGTACATTCGTACTCTTTTGGTACTTCCAATGAATGACAATACACCTCTAAAGGGTAAATGGCAGTACATTTTAAGTTATTTTCAGTACTTTATTGCCTAGAAGTCCTACCTCTGGAAGTTGCCTCCTTTCAGTGCCTTTTTAGCAGTGACTGAGTGTGGGTGTGTCGTAGTGACTCTCTCCAATGATATTTACATTTCTTTTTCCATGTTCATAACCTTTACTCATATGCCACTATTATTCATTATATGATAAAAAATATAACTTGCTAAACATAAGAGATATTTTTTTCCGTATTCCCATTCCGGATAGCTTTAGGAATGCAATTCATACCTACTTCTCAGCAGCAAAAACAAAATTACTAACACTCTCTATTTGAAAAACTTTCAATTTGCCCATTTTCTTGCAGTCTTTGGTAGGAAATTGAAAATTTCCTCTATGTAATCTATCGGTAATTTGGAACTGACCTAATACCCTAGCTTCAAATATTCGATTGTAGCTATGTGCAATATAATGATCTGATTACATTAAGTTATGTTTTAACATGTCATTATTTATTTTGTGATTTTTTTTCACAACTTTATTTCATTAACATTTAACAGAAAGAAGAAAATGTTTGCAATTAATAAATTAGGAGTCTTTATTTACAGAAATAATGTAGATCATAGCAAATAAGTTACCGTAGGAATGGCACTGTCACCATTACCCCGTAGGAATAGCACTGACACCATTACCCCGTAGGAATAGCACTGTCACCATTACCCCGTAGGAATAACACCATTATCTTATCGTTTCCTATCTTGAGGCCTAATAGTTTACTCTTTGACCCATACTGTAAAGTATGACGGGATTTGAGGAATTAATTTTAGGTCTTAGTCCTATTTAATTCCCATGTAATTTTCTGGGCCCAAATCACAATAAAAAAATCCTGGTTCTGAGGAGACATTATTTTCAGTTCCCTGTTTGAATCCCTATTCCATTACAGAATGATTTAATATCTTTAAAATGAGAGATTTGAGTGAACCTAAACTAGGCTTTAAGGCCAGACTTGCCCTGTGGCAAGGAATGGGGGAACAACAAACTGAGAACAAAATAACTGAACAGAACACCAAGAAGAACAATAGGCAGAACACTACCAATCGAGAAACAACTGCCAAAAGAAAACCAACTGCTAGGGCCCACATGAACAATAAACCTAAAGCTGCTAGCAACATTCTATCAGCCAAAGGGATCTATCAGCCTCCTGATGATGGTGCTGATGACTGTGCATCCATGAGCATTCGTGATGACCCTGGTGAAGAGGCTACCATTGCTCCTGAAAAGAGTGCTAACGACGCTACTGTTGATGAGACAGACTCTAAGAATGGCATTAGTAATTACCACTATTCTCTGGAAACTAATAGTGATGTACTTCCATCTGAGTGTAAAAATGATGTATTCGAGTCTACAAGTGATGTATTCGAGTCTACAAGTGATGTATTCGAGTCTAAAAGTGACGTATTCGAGTCTAAAAGTGATGTATTCGAGTCTAAAAGTGATGTATTCGAGTCTAAAAGTGATGTATTCGAGTCTAAAAGTGATGTATTAGAGTCTAAAAGTGATGTATTAGAGTCTAAAAGTGATGTATTAGAGTCTAAAAGTGATGTATTAGAGTCTAAAAGTGATGTATTCGAATCTAAAAGTGATGTATTCGAATCTAAAAGTGATGCATCTGATTGTAAAGCCAATAGTGATGTACTTGATTGTAAAGCCAATAGTGATGTACTTGTGATGAGTTCCAAAGTTCCTAGTGATTTAATCTTAGCCTCCGATTACAAGTCCAAAGAACAGTACCACTACGAAGACTGGAGCTACAAGGTGTGTTAGTTAAGTTTTACCAATTTAATTTTACGAAAAAAGTGCTGTCATAACCTTTAAGACAGTTTAAAAATCATGCTGTAAATTTATTCTATTCAACAAACATCATTGTTAAGTTAAACATATCAATTACTGAAAAATAATTACACCTTCCGTGTAATCAACCGAAATTCATATGAATTATATTTTTAATACCAAGGAAATGCAGATCAATTGGTTGGTTCCCATGGCACCACAGTGGTCCATTGCTCCAATCGTGAACCACTGTCACGCACCACAGCATATCACAACAATGTCCACACTACAATACTCTCTAAAATATGCGGTCTGGTTACCAATCTACCACACTACTTACTAGTAACTAGAGACTTTGTACCAAACGCAGCATAGAAATGAGTTCATGTCTAGTGCTGAAATATTGCACAGGATAAAGAATTTAAATACTCAGTGTGAGATACTCGCATGTGAATTAATATAATTTATATAAGAAACTTAGATTATTGTACGGTCGTTTATTGATTGATACTTAAAATAAAGTTGCCATGTGGTACATGTTTCATGTTGTGCGATGTGGTTTATGTTTTATGTACTGTTATGTGGTACGTGTTTCATGTAGGACTGTTGCCACGTGTTATGTGGTACATGTTTCATGTACTGATATGTGATAAATGGTCCCTGTAGCTACTGATATGTAGTTCATGTACTGCTATGTGGAACATGTACTAGTATCATAACTGCACCTCCTTTTCTTAATTATTCATTACAAGGTGTAATTAAAGACAGTGAGTGATGGTACATGCAGACTGACACGATAGAGAAATTAGTAGTGAGAAGAGGAATGCACCCCATCACTGAAGGGGTACTGTAAGCCCACCAATGAAGGGTTTCTATCACCCCATCACTGAAGGGGTACTGTAAGCCCACCAATGAAGGGTTTCTATCACCCCATCACTGAAGGGTTTCTATCACCCCACCACTGAAGAGTTTCTATCACCCCATCACTGAAGAGTTTCTATCACCCCATCACTGAAGGGTTTCTATCACCCCATCACTGAAGGGTTTCTATCACCCCATCACTGAAGGGTTTCTATCACCCCATCACTGAAGGGTTTCTATCACCCCATCACTGAAGGGTTTCTATCACCCCATCACTGAAGGGTTTCTATCACCCCATCATATCGAGTTTCTCTCGTCAATATAACAAAGCTTCAATGAATTTTACTCAATTGAGGAAATACTAAATTTGTTTCTTTTTCCACACTTCACTGATAGTGTGTTTATTTTTTACATTCAATTGGATCTTTTCTCTTCCATTCAATGTAGCAATTTCTTCTATTTCTAACATAGCACTTTTTCTACTTAGTCTCGTATATATTTACTTTTTTGAGTGCATTACTGTAACTATGCACTCTGTACCAAACTACTAAAGTACACTAGCAATCATAACTGCTGCAGTTTGTGCAATGCACTTACTGAGGAATGCAGTAATTACCTCATTGTGTGTCACTAATAGTGAAAAGACTTTCTGTTTGTGATACCAACTTCCTATGCAGACTGCTATGTGTTCTTCATTTTTCATCCTAACTACAACGTGTGTCTTTAAAATTTTAATGTTAGAATAAATAGAAATTAATATTAATTTGAACTTCTCTGATATCTTGCTTAGGGTAATTAGGTATTCCCACATTCACTGGTTAATTCATGGAAACACTGTTTCTTTAACGATAAATTAAACACTCACTGTGACATGTTCTATCAATCTACCAATATATACAACAATAATACGAAATTGCTTAACGGTCGGAATAACTTAACTCTACAGTTTTACAAATTTGAGGCTTGAGTTTGTAAAGGGCGTACACACGCAAAGCTTTTTTAGTCTTTCCGCCAGATTTTTTACTAAGCTCCTCCTACTTTTTCCACGATACTTTTGAATCATAAAAGAAAAAACGATATTTTTTATTTCTTTTAGTTGGTATCCATGATACCTGCAGGTATCATGGATACCAACTAAAACAAATGACAATTGTATCGTTTTTTCTTATATTCTCGTGGAAAAAATAGGAGCTTAGCAAAAATTCTGGTGGAAAGATTTATAAAACCCTGCGTGTGTACGGCCCTTCAGACATATTTATTAGCAAGTTCTAAAATGTGTGGAGCCACACCTCAAGTCTCTAAAAGCATTTAAAGTGTCTAATTACTAACAACACCGTAACGGTAGTGGTCCGTTAGGGAGAAAGTGCAGACGCTACGTGTCTCTACTTCACTTCTTGAAACACCTCTAATTATTCTATTGAAAGTTAGACAAATAGCAGTGAGATTCACTTTTGTTACTTTCAGGATTATAATAAATGATGTATGTAGAGTAATGCATGCACTGAGTGCAGTGCATGCATTTCTTTCTATTTTGGATTTATTTTTCTACAGAATGCAAAATGGAAATTTTCTAATAAGTTTATGATGTTAAATGACTTCAAAATACTCAGTAAATGTATTTTGATAGTCATAATACATCAAATTTTATAAAAAATGTTCATTGGAAATGTTCCATCTGGTTATTTATAAAGAAAAATAATCATCCGATTTTCAGTGACTTATCTGCTCTAGAAATATTTGCTGTAAAGTCATTTCAATTTTTAACTGTGATCTCATCATCGGTTTTTTTCCAATTCAAAGATTTCTCATTTAGACAAATTCTGTCATGTTAATTTCGATATCATAATTTTTATTGACTTCATTTTTTTTTTTTTTTTTTTTTTGTTATAATATTTCTGAAAATATAGTAAAATGTTGGTTGATTTCATAGAAATTGGTTTAATGACGTACACTCTTTCTCTATGTCGAAGCCTGTACCATTTGATTTGAACTCAAAATTATTATTAAAATATTTTTCTTTAATTAGCTACCTAAAGTAAAAGGCATATTTTTTTAATATAAATTCAAAAATAAAATTTTCAATCTGACTTTTCATATTTATTTATTCTGTATATATTTTTCTCAATCTTATTATCCATATTATTCTTTTTTCCATTCTTTTTCACAATTCATAACCTAGACTATTTTTCATTTTTGCAGACCGCTAAGCTGGAGTTGGAGCTGAAGGAGGAGCGCATAAGTGCCCTCCAGAAGCAGATAGAGGAGCTCTCAGTCTCCTCTCAGGGAGACCAGGAGATAACAAACCTCAAAAAGAACAAACACGAACTAGAGACAAAACTCAAAGACCAGGTGAGGAGTTATTAGAACTCAATGGCGATATTTATTATTCTTCACTTTGTGTTTGAATCTAAGGTTGTTCTTCAAATTGTGTGAGGTGTGACCCATCGGTGGTACATTTCTGAAATATATAAGTTAACAAATCCTTATTTCCGTGAAAATGCGAGTTAAATCCAATATTCACTTTCTAAGTTTCTATATACTGAAACGTAAAGTAACTGAACACATTGGTGTTACTCTAAAATCTTAATTAAAAGTGGTTAAAATATCCCTGATGTTTATCCTTATTGCAAAGGAAACATTTCCGTCAAATAACTTAAAATATAAGGTGTTACAGTTCACACTAACTAACAATATTAGACTTCGTACACAATGTGTTTAAAAGAGTCCATATCTGAATTATCAATTTATAGTTTTGAGTCATTTAAATCTAACTCCAATAAGATTTTAGTTCTCAATCCTCGACAGTTAAAGTTTTCTCCACGAGATGTGGTTCAGACTAGTTTGTTGAAATTGAATCTCTTTTCTTTCCTCACAGGAGGAAGAGTTGGACGAGCTGGCAGGTCAGGTTCAGATGCTGGAGGCTGCTAGGACTCGCTTGGAGATGAGTATGGAGCAGATGAGGAAGGAGAACAGGAGGGAAGTGACGCAGAGGGAGGAGGAGGTGGAGGAAGTGCGCATTGCAGCACAGAAAAAAGTCAAAGGTTCGATTCAGCAATTAGTAACCAAGTTTGTTAAACTTCATGAAAATGTTAACATTTTGACTGATAAATCATATATCTTTCTTGTATACCTCCAATATTATTCCTTTAAGAATATTCTGAAGAAACTTTTCAACTAGAGATTTCATATGAAAACTTGGTCTATGAAATCAGTAGTTAGATGTTGACTTGCGTTTTTTTTTCAGCTCTGGAGGCGCAAGTGGAAGCGGAGCACGAGGAGCGCACACAGTTGGTGCGGGAGAAGCACGAGTTAGAGCGCAGACTGTTGGAGCTGATGGACAGGAACTCTGTGAGTCATGACGATGAGACTGTACACAGACTGAAGAAGGAACTGAAGAAGACTAAGGCACTTCTGAAGGACACTCAGACAATGCTGGAGAAGAATCAGAGTGAAGGACCTAACAAACTCATAATCAGACAGCTCAAGACACAGGTACGAATTACCTATTGAAAATATCAGTGATGTAGAACTTTTTATTCAGTCTGAAATCTGAGAGAAAACTCGTTGACCTAATAAATCATGTCCCAGAAAACAAGAACAAGTGAAAAAATTAATCTTGCTGGAACACGGTCAAACACTTTGTTACAACATGCTACACCTGGCTATGAACAACATGTTAAAACAAATTTTTTTACAGCTTGAAGACGCAGAGTTTGCAAAGACTGCAGCGCTCAAAGCGCGCCAGTCTTCTGACGCAGATTTCGAAGAGGCTCAAAGTCTACTGGATGAGGCCCTAAGAGCCAAGAAAGAAACGGAAGACAGAGCATCTCGCATCATGAAGGAGAAGACGGAACTGCAGGCACAGGTAGAGTCTAAAACTTTAAAGCAATATCTTAGTAGAATTTATTCATAGTTTTCTTTCATTCACTTTCATTTCTCATGTTACCTCTCATTCACTGCAGTTGGAAGAGGGCGAAGAGTTGCACGCAGAGACTCTGAAGAAGTACAAGAGTACAGTGAGTCAAGTCTCAGTGGACCAAATCACTCTGAGTGAACAGAGTCAAAGGATAGCAGAGCTGGAGACTGAGAGACAGGCTCTGTCTGACAGACTCACAGAGATGACCAGTAAAGTGGAGGTGTTGGAAGGAGAGACCGCAAACATTCACACTCAGAGAATGCTGCAGATGAAGGTTAAAGAACTAGAGAGCAAATTTGAACTGGAGACTGCCACCAGAAAGAGAATTGAGGTGAGTCTTCAAACATTTCCTGCTATCACTTCTAAGAGCAATTTGCAACCAATTCCTCGTTTTAAATGAAATTTAGCTTCGTGATATTCGTGATGCTTATTTTATCATTATCAATAATTTTCTCACAATTTCATCTCGACTCACTGCTGTTTTTTTTTTTCAGAGTCAAGTTGCTCGTCACAAGGAGAATATCGAGAGAATCACCGGTGAATGCGATATTGCCAAAATAAAAGAGACTCAAAGCTCAGAGCAAATGAAGAAACTTACCAGACAGTTACGACAGGCGAGAGAAGAAGAGTCTATTCTAAACCAAAAGAACACAGACCTCGCCTCTAAGAAACAGGTACTGTGGAGTAACATTTAGTAATAATAATATTTTTTGAAATAATATAACATCTGAAAACATTTAACGAAAATAAAAAAATAATCGAACCTTTATGAAGGAATTCCTTGATAGGCAAGAATAAAAGAAAACCATTGGCAGCTCTTTTTCTGAGAGAAAAGACCTCTAATCTGAACAAAGATAGTTTACCTAGTTGAAGTGGCACAATAATTAATACTTTTCTGTTACCAGGAGCAAGAGAAGCAAATGGAGCTCATGGATGCCGAGTTGAGTACACTGAGAAGTGACCTTAAACTTGCCTTCAAGAGAATAGAGGATCTGCAGTCAGCTCTACAGGGAGACTTGTCTGACTCAGACTCTGACCTCAGTGACTCGTGAGTCTTCATCAAAACAATTAACGCTATCCTCTAACTACTATTGTTAAGAATGTGTTAGAACATTTTTCACTGCATTGATTAACTTTCTCAGCCATTATTCTACGAATAAAAATGTGAATAATCTATCCAACTTTTACCAATTTACTATTTAACAAAGCTTGCTATTAAAGTATCCCCAGTTGAAATGCTTAACTATTTGCATTTAATTAAATTACATCAACTGCTCTTATTGAAATCATTAACGAAGTATACGAATGAATACTGATTTGCTAATAATCAAATAATCAGCTAAAATAAAATATAACCTCCATGTCGATTAACTGCATTTCTGCTTCCCTAAGGTGCTTCCTAACTGCATATAGCTAACTTGTAACGCTTTTACATCTAACCTTTGCTTTCTAGAGACTCTGAGGGGGACTTTGAGATCAATAATTACCTCAGTTCTGCCACAGCTTCTGCTCGCCTTAACTCTAACAAAACAAAGGAAAAAAACGGGTAAATCTTCGTATATTCCAGACTCAACAAAATAACGATTTAGTAACAAGTTTGAAACGTGTTCTAACAAGTTAGAAATAATCAAGTTGATATTGATGTAAAAACTTGCTTTCTTGGAAGTTTTAATCTAAGATTCAGGCAGTGGTTATTTAACTACTTATTTCTTGGCATTAGCTATTTCTATGAAGAAAAAGTAATGTATTCTTATTTAATGATAATCTAGTCAATAATTCACCTATAAAGGATAGGGATCATTTCACTGCATTACTTTATTGATAGCTTAATATATTAAAAATCTATCATCCAATGCTTTTGCTTAACCAACAATGATCAGAAAATTGAAAAGGTGATTAAAGAAGACAACAATAATCATAGAGCATTAGTAGAGCTGGTATTCACATCTGAAAATGTATTTGTATTATTTCAGAAAATGATTTTGGTAGCTACAATTTTTAAATGGCAACTACTTTGCGAGTTACTGTCGTGGCAGTGGACAGCAGCTGTCCCACTGTACTTGTATGCCAGTAGCTCTATGCTCATAGCATTGAATTTCCATAACAGTTACTCGACTGATGCGGTAAAACTGTGCGAGTAGCTGCAATACAGTAACTGGCTAGGTCAACTCGCACCGTGTAACAAGGCCTTTAGTCAGCTCTACTATCTTCATGACTGCTGTTCACCTCATTTTTCTTTTCTCAGAAAAGGCAGAGTAATTTCATGTCACATAACAGAATCTTTATCAACCCATAACTAATTAAACGTCTTAAGCAGTTACCTGTAATTTTTGTTTTATCTCTCTCCGTAGTGGTGATTTGCTGGGCCCGGATGGGAGTGATGATACTATTGAAGATGAGCCACAACGCGAGTCAACAGCCTGAGTGATGAGTCACAACGCGAGTCCACAGTTGCTCGTTGCCTGAGTCTTTACTGAGTCATCACTTTTTCTCACAAGTCTTCCTATGTTTGGCCAAAGATCCTCTTTGCCGGTTACATTCTTTATTTTATTTCTTCTTCTCCCGATAGCTTTAAGTTAAGTCTTTGGAGTAATTAAGTGATTTCTCTGATCATTTTCCTTCACTCCAGAAAAAGCCATAATGTTGACGATCAAAAGAATTAGCTCATAAATCAGTTAGTTTATTTTGATGACTATAGCTTGTACATATATTTATATAAACAGGAAAGTAAAAGTATTATTCCTAACATTAATGCTTCAAATAATTATCTGTACTTAACATAATTTGTTCTTCTAACATTTAGTCGTTTTTTTAGTAATTTGTACATATTTTAAATAGGAAGCTATTAATGAAAAGCTTATTTAGTTTTGATGTACACGAATCTTATGCTCAAAAATATTTCTCAATGTGATATTAAAACTAATATTAGTACTGAGCAAAGGTGAGTGTGAATTAACCAATGTTTTATTGTAATTATTTCTGCTTTAAAATGTATATTGCATTGTTATAACTACCGAATATTACTCTGATGATGTCACACATTCTAAATTATCGATCATATAAAAAATTACTCATTATTTTGAACCAGTTCAAGTCTAAGAAAAAAATTTGAATAAATTCATCTTCAAATTATAGTTTTTTCTTAGATTGAAAATTTCGAGTAATTCAGTTTAAAATAACTAGTTTGAATAAATTTTTTCATTTACAGTCGATAATATTGGATTGTACGGCAACTCAGAAAATGTCCCCAAGTTCTTACTCCCGCACTTGCTTTTCTTCTCTATGAAGACATGCCAAGTGCAATTAATTACAATAACTACACATTAGAACCTTAGTAATGTGACCAAATTAGATAAAGTGTAATATATTAGTTCTATATTGAATAAATGTGTACAGACTTTAAATACAAATTTATCAAAGAGTAATTGTTTATCTGAACCTATAAGCTACTTTATGTATATATCAAAATGAAGATAAAAATATATTTTATTAGCATATAATACTAGCAATAATTTATTTCAATAAATAATTAGCTAAAACAAATTTAAATTTTTTGTTTCTTCAAACCTGAAGAGTAATGCACCAATTTGTTAATTATCATTTCTCATCGCCATACTAACTTATTTCTATAAAGAATTAATTCACTTAAAGATGTTCTAATAATTAACTTACACAATCGTCACAGCCACGAGTTGAACTTTACACCTCTACAGATTAACCTGAAAAGAAATAGTTGTTTGTAATGTAGCTATAAAATATATCCTATATTAATTTTACAGTAGCTACTCGTAAAATGGGTGTTAGACTGCTAATATACAGCCCGTGCCACGATAATAGCTTAAAACACATTTTGAAACCTAAAATGAAAATTATTATTGTTAGAGCGGCACTGTTTTCATGGTATGTTTGCGACCCGACCTGGAACTTTTTCAGAAGTTCTCAGGTAATTTTATTGCGTTGTTTATTTTTATATATATTTTAAATATTTTAAGGGGTTTTAAGCCGTGCCACGATAATAGCTTTTTATTGAATTTTATTAATTATCATCATCAAAAAAGGTTTATAATAAAATAATATGACTATAAAAGGTTTATTTGTGTAAATAAAGTCTTAGTTTATATTGAAATAATGGATTTGGTATTTAATATTTTACATAAGAACCTTTCTTCTGGAGAACCAATTCAATCCTCTTGTCGACAGATTCTGTTATTTTTTTAATTTCAGAACGAGGAATGGTGCTTGCAGATGTCTTTATAGCATTCCATAAGTCTTCTTTAGATGTGTACTGCGTGCCATCCTTGTAAATTGCCTGTTTCAAAAGCCCACACAAATTTTCGATAGGATTCAGATCGGGCGAACATGCCGGCCAGACCATCAAACGATTACCTTTAAATCCCATCGATGCCAAGAATGCTCGAGTCGCTTTTGCCGAGTGAGAGGGGGCATTATCGTGTTGAAATATCAACCTGTTACGCATCGCCAATGGGACATCATCCAGCCATGGAAGCAAAACGGAGTCAAGGAGTTGACAGTACGCCTGGGATGTTATTTTGACACCATCAGGCACCCGCACAGGACCAACAAGTTCATCTCCAATAATACCCGCCCAAATCATAACGCCTCCTCCCCCCTGTTGGCGACGTAAACGAGTATGGCGTTCTTGTCCATTTGCAACCCAACCTTTTCCCCAACCGTCCGGCCCATCCAGAGTCGCCCTGGATTCATCGGTGAATAGTACCATCTGCATGTTGGTCTTCATGTGTGCTTGAGCCCATTTCAAACGTGAATCTTTGTGCCTGGCCGACAGAGGAGGTAGTTTTTCAGCTGCAACACTCTTGCCCATTATTCTCAGCAACCGACATCTTGTTGTTTTCGAAACTTCAGGAAGATTTGCTTGGTTGAAAATTTCTTTAGAGGTCAGTCCTGGGGTTTTTGACATTAATCTCTTCACATTACGGAGATCCCGAGTGCTAGCTGTCTTCAGAACGCCAGAGTCCGAGCGTATTTTCCTTGGCGACGGGTCCGCGAGATAGCGCTTTACTGTGTCAACATGGCGGCCTATTGAAGCAGCAATATCTTAAATATGCGTTCTTTTAGCCATATATTTCACTATTTTGGCCTTTTCCGCATCAGTAAGGCCTCTAGCACGTCCCATTGTGAATTTTGTGTACAAAAGCTAATAGCGTGGGACATCAAATAAACACTTTAAATGGAATAACACATGAAATAGTGAAAAGATTCAAATGAAGAGCCGGTGGCAGTGTTGCCATACGTAAACACTTCAACCAGAAAAGTTTCAGATTAAAAGGAAAAGTCGCAACAATAAAAAATTAGTCAAGCTATTATCGTGGCACGGGCTGTAGGTCAGGACTCAGGGGGTGGGCAATTGCTCTTTCTGGCACTCGAACGGTACCGGTGCCCACTTCACCTATTCACAAATTACTTTAAGTTACCCCTGTTAAATTGAAAGAAAATAAAAATCCATTAAAAAAATTACAGTGTGTTTCAACATTTTTGATTATTTTCAGTGGCTTTTATTGATAGTTATACTGACATTAAAAATCCACTCTTCCTATACATTTTGGTGTATTATTTTTCTCTTTTTTTTTCGTCAGTATAACTATGAATAAAAGTCACTGAAAGAATCAAAAATGTTGAAACACACTGTATTTAACTTACCGATAACTATTTTAAATATTTAATTATTATATTAAGGTTTCGTTCGTGATTGCTGTATATATATATATCGTAGATTTGTGTCACTCGAAAAGAAATTTCTGCCCACCCCTTAGTCATGGATAATGCACCAATGTGAAATTTCTAAAGGACCTACGATAACACCCAGTTTCCGAGCACTGCTCTTACTAGTCCTTACCTAGAGGCTTGGTATGGAGGTCAGGACACTCCTGTAGCAGCTTCAGCAGTTTGTCCAGCACCACCTCATTGGTGCAGGTGACTGAACTCACTGAGTAGGGGGGAGTGATCACTGCGAACTGAAGTACCTGCCATCAGGGGAAACAAGAGAGAAAATGATTAATTAATTAGCTTGGATGAAATACTTAATTATCTCCTAAATAAAAACTCAAAACGAAAAGCAACTTCCGAGTGGTAAATATAAAAAGAAAATTTCTCACTAAAAACTGCTTATACCATTTCGTACATTTGTTACTTATAATATAAATATACTGGTGGTTTTATAGAATGGTGTTATGGAATACGTTGGCTATGAGTTAGAAGAAAAGCTAGAATACAAAGTAGTCGAATATAATCAGAAACTAGTAAGGAAAAAATCATAAAATAGTTTATTTCGGTCTGTTCCAGTGCTAATTATTTTCTAGTATCAATAAACATATCTGATAAATTTAAATGTCAGAGATCACAAATTTTTAGCTTCGTACAGAAATTACGAATCTATACCATTATGTTATTGTTTAGTAAATATTTTTACCTAAGAAAAGTTCATTTTTTGAATAGATAATGTTATCATTAATTTAAACTGATGACAAAAATTAAAAACAAGTCCAATGAAAATGAACAGCCTGGGATTTCTAATTGACTATAATTTTCTTAACGTAAATAAATTGGTTTGTTAATTTATATAAATGAAGCATTCATTTCTTTACTTTTTCATTTTAAAATAACCAAATGAATAATAATTGTATCTTTTGAATCTAATTCAATGCAATGCTCAGGGGGTGCCAGAGAACAGCAAGGGGTGTGCGGGAAAAATACTCTAAGAACCATTTCAGTAGAGAGTTACTCCTGTCTGTACTCACCTCCAGAGCTGAGTCTTCCCTCATAGTGTAGGGCACTCTGTTCTCCTTCAGCCACACACAGAGGGCATCTCTCCTCCTGTCTACCTCCTCCTTCGTGTACTCCTCCTGAGAAAAGAACATTATTGTACGGCCATTCTAAAATATATTCTTAATAAAATTAGATAACTGGCAGTCGTTGAGCGAATAGCTTCCCCGCCGCCTATAAAATGACATTGACCAAACAATAATCCTTGGACTTTAAATGACTGTTGACTTGTTCGCTCCCTAGATGATGACCAATAGTTCCATCAAATTTCAGGCAATTTGTTGAGCACTTTTGAGTAATGCAAATAACAAGATGATAAATAAATAAATGACGCCTGAAGCATAACTTTCCGCAATCTGAGAAGGTAACTAGAAAAGTTTTTTTTTTACAAAATTTGAAACTAAAATCATTTAGAAGACAGACAGTGAAAGTACGACTTGACTACTACAAGTAATAGTGCCAAAGCAGAACATGGAAGGGAGAGTGTACATCTACTATGTATAAGAGACCTACACAGACAGAGTGTAGGTGAGATGCATCTTTTCACTTGTTCATAAAATATTACCAGGATGAAATAGTCCCCGTCTCTATTATTAATTACCTACACTGCAAAGGGTCACCACATTAAGTGCCATCACTCACCTCAGTTCTTCTGAAGAGAGACTCTATTTTCTCCAGCATGAGGGGGGTAGGACTTTCCTCTGACAGACACACGGAGACAATGTTGAAACCAGGAACTAGGATCACAGCAGAGATATTCAGTAGAGTCGAGTCAAACTGAACTAGGATGAAACTTGAAAGGAAAATCAATGAGTTGTTATTTTGAGACTATAAATTTATTTACTAGTTTCAGAGTTTACAAGTGTGCCTATCATCTTTAATTCTATGCTAATATGAGAAAATGAATACCATAGAAGAGGGGTCGGTGAAAGTACACACTAGGTATACCTACTAGATAATAAATATGATTAACCGAATCTGTACAAAATTTCCCTGCAACACATAGTAGTAAACTAGACCTCCTTTCGAATTTTTAATAACAATCTAAGTTTTACAAGTATCTTATTTAATTATGTTTATCTAATTTTAAATATGTTTATTAACTAATTTTACAGAAAATATTTAATTTTCACGCCAATCTCACCTCTCAGTGACAGGGTCAATCGTCTTCACGAATCCCTTCAGTTTCTCGTTCCCTTTAGTGCAAATAACGACACTTTTATGCAGCATCGAATGCAGTTTTCGAGGGTCATTTTCAAACACTGGATGCATTTAGAAAAAATCTATGTAGCTATTTAAAAATATCTGAAATGAATGTGGATAGCTCATTTAAGGGTAAAACTTGTAAAATAACAGTTAAATATATAAATTAGAGATTTTCCAACATAGTTGCAATATATGTAAAGTTGTAGACGCTGCTCTTCGTTACTAACCATCAGAGAACATTACACTTAATTTGTTTCATCTCCACATTTCCCATATTAGGAGGTCAAGTTCCGAATTATCGGACTGTTTCACATTTACGATTATAGCTATAGCCTATAAGAAAAAATTATTTCAATTTCCGAAGATGGACGAGAACTCAGAATTTAACGAAATAAGAACTGCAAATAAGAATTTCTTCATATTGTACTAACGATTCAGAATAATTTGAATGTTGGTCATTATTTAGATTAAAAATAACCAAAGTTGAGGAATGTTTCCACTCCCAGAAATTTTTTTCCGATCTTTAACACAGAAATTAAATTTCAGTTCACAAAAAACTTAATTTAAAAAGAAACAGTTTTCTCATCCCCATAGAATTAAAATTTTATTGTTAAAGCTTTAAAGTGTGGGACTCTATACCATATGTGAACGTAAAAATATACTTTTGCACACAAATAGCCACAAGTTCACTGATCTTTTATTCATCTTAGACAACTAACAGGTCAACATTACCTAATTAATAAATACCAAATGAAGATCTATGATAGAAGATTCAAATTTCACTAATTTTAGATGCTAACTAACCCAAAGGATAATTTCAAAGCGGAAACTGTCAAACACCCAACAAACAATCAAGAGGTTGTACATGAGCAGTCGCCAGGGCAACTTTCTAAGCAACAGCTCAATGGAAACTAGAAGAATGAGAGAGAAAAAGTTTAATAAAACATAGAACATTTTTCACTTTAGTCGTTCGCAAGACTGGTTGCCTTTTTCCTTCTTGTTGTCCATCTTTGCAATTCTAGAGCCGAACTGAATGGCTCTTTTGTGGAGAGAAGAGGAGTACGTGAGACCTAACCTGAAGGGAGGAGTGTTTGAAGCTATTAGTGATCTACTTGGCATTATAGAAGTGGAGGCGGATTTGATAGAAAAGATTCACACTCAACAGGAAACCTATCTTCTCAAGAGGTTATTCAAACTAAACGAAAAGGTTTTATAGGTTTCAAGTTTTAGAAAAGAAAAACTTCTATTGATTATCAGGACACCAGTATTTTAGTTTAGTTGGTATCCATGATACCTGCAGGTATCATGGATACCAACTAGTACCAATTTACATGCAAGTTTATAATAATAGTGCACTTACCTATGAGCAAGAACACGCAACAGTAACTTCTCTCCAACTCCTCTCTCTAGATCTAAGTTACATTTACGCCAAATGGGAAGAGAATTCAGGAACGAGACCAAGTCTTCATCAAGGAATGGGTATCTGGAATATAAGGAATGGGAATCAGAAATGCAAGGACTAAATATATGTAATAATTAAATTTGGTATCAATAATTTAGTACTCAATATCAAATGATTTAGCAACGATACTAATTATGTTGCTCTTACGAATTATTTTTTAACGAAATGCAACTAAATAATAAAAGGTAGCTAATTATATTATAGGTAGCTAATTATATTATAGGTAGCTAATTATATTATAGGTAGCTAATTATATTATAGGTAGCTAATTATAGTATAGGTAGCTAATTATATTATAGGTAGCTAATTATATTATAGGTAGCTAATTATATTATAGGTAGCTAATTATATTATAGGTAGCTTATTATATTATAGGTAGCTAATTATATTATAGGTAGCTAATTGTATTATAGGTAGCTAATTATACTATAGGTAGCTAATTATATTATAGGTAGCTAATTATACTATAGGTAGCTAATTGTATTATAGGTAGCTTATTATATTATAGGTAGCTAATTATATTATAGGTAGCTAATTGTATTATAGGTAGCTAATTATACTATAGGTAGCTAATTATATTATAGGTAGCTAATTATACTATAGGTAGCTAATTATAGTATAGGTAGCTAATTATATTATAGGTAGCTAATTATATTATAGGTAGCTAATTATATTATAGGTAGCTAATTATATTATAGGTAGCTAATTATACTATAGGTAGCTAATTATACTATAGGTAGCTAATTATATTATAGGTAGCTAATTATATTATAGGTAGCTAATTATATTATAGGTAGCTAATTATAGTATAGGTAGCTAATTATATTATAGGTAGCTAATTATAGTATAGGTAGCTAATTATATTATAGGTAGCTAATTATAGTATAGGTAGCTAATTATAGTATAGGTAGCTAATTATATTATAGGTAGCTAATTACACTATAGGTAGCTAATTATATTATAGGTAGCTAATTGTACTATAGGTAGCTAATTGTATTATAGGTAGCTTATTATATTATAGGTAGCTAATTATACTATAGGTAGCTAATTGTATTATAGGTAGCTTATTATATTATAGGTAGCTAATTATATTATAGGTAGCTAATTGTATTATAGGTAGCTAATTATACTATAGGTAGCTAATTATATTATAGGTAGCTAATTATACTATAGGTAGCTAATTATATTATAGGTAGCTAATTGTATTATAGGTAGCTAATTATACTATAGGTAGCTAATTATATTATAGGTAGCTAATTATATTATAGGTAGCTAATTATACTATAGGTAGCTAATTGTATTATAGGTAGCTTATTATATTATAGGTAGCTAATTATATTATAGGTAGCTAATTATACTATAGGTAGCTAATTGTATTATAGGTAGCTAATTATACTATAGGTAGCTAATTGTATTATAGGTAGCTTATTATATTATAGGTAGCTAATTATATTATAGGTAGCTAATTATATTATAGGTAGCTAATTATATTATAGGTAGCTAATTATATTATAGGTAGCTAATTATACTATAGGTAGCTAATTATATTATAGGTAGCTAATTGTATTATAGGTAGCTAATTATACTATAGGTAGCTAATTATATTATAGGTAGCTAATTATATTATAGGTAGCTAATTATACTATAGGTAGCTAATTGTATTATAGGTAGCTTATTATATTATAGGTAGCTAATTATATTATAGGTAGCTAATTATACTATAGGTAGCTAATTGTATTATAGGTAGCTAATTATACTATAGGTAGCTAATTGTATTATAGGTAGCTTATTATATTATAGGTAGCTAATTATATTATAGGTAGCTAATTATATTATAGGTAGCTAATTATACTATAGGTAGCTAATTATATTATAGGTAGCTAATTATATTATAGGTAGCTAATTATACTATAGGTAGCTAATTGTATTATAGGTAGCTTATTATATTATAGGTAGCTTATTATATTATAGGTAGCTAATTATATTATAGGTAGCTAATTATATTATAGGTAGCTAATTATAGTATAGGTAGCTAATTATATTATAGGTAGCTACTATATATCACATTTTTCAAATTCTTAATTCATACAATAAAAAAACAGTAATTTTTTTCGACATTAACCCGAAGAATGTACCTCCTTTTACATGGCTTTAATTTAGTTTTGAAAACTGAAAGCGATTCAACAGTGACAATGTGGGCTAGTAGATAACAGAATTATTTCAATTTGTGTTTAACATTACAGTGATAATAGTGAGGTGTAAACAGTAATAGCCATGTCTTCTTGTTTTTGATTGAAATTTATTGTATTTATTGAAATCAAAAATATGTTAAATTAATTACCTAGGGGCCCTAGCATGGTGTGCTATCACTCTATTGTCTCTGCCAAGGTTCCTATGATGGAGTCTCTCCAGCTCCATCTGTACCTCCTGAAGGAGTCCTTTGTAACCAGAGTGACTGAAGACAGACCTGTGACGCGAATAGCCTGCAAACTGTTCATCTGCACCAAGACCGCACAGAACTACCTGTATGAGGAAGAAATTGTACCTACAGTCACAGAATTACCTGTAGAAAATTAAGTAAACTGCATCACTGTAACTACAGTTACTAACAGCTATAAGGCTGAATAAGTGAATAACTAATGCATATAAATATCACATAGTAGATAGTGTTAATAAAGTAATAATAGCATCTAGCTATATTCAGTAGACTGAAAAATTACAATTCTTAAAACTAAGTTTTTCAAACAAACTGAACTATGCCATAGCTACAGGAACTATGCCATGGCTACAGGAACTATGCCATGGCTACAGGAACTATGCCATGGCTACAGGAACTATGCCATGGCTACAGGAACTATGCCATGGCTACAGGAACTATGCCATGGCTACTACTATGCCATGGCTACAGGAACTATGCCATGGCTACAGGAACTATGCCACAGTTACAGGAACTATGCCACAGTTACAGGAACTATGCCACAGCTACAGGAACTATGCCACAGCTACAGGAACTATGCCACAGCTACAGGAACTATGCCATGGCTACTACTATGCCATGGCTACAGTAAAAGTCACAAGCTTTCAAATCAGAAGGAAAAGTTTCCAATACTTTCATTTGAGGATAAGTAGATAGCAAATGACTTACTCTAGCTGGCGAAATGTAATCCAGACCATTGACTTTGCCCTCTCCTTTTGCTGCCCAATAAAGGGCACACCCAATACTGTCATCCAGAACACTGCAGTGGGGCCTGAGGAGGTGCCTTATAGTGGACTGACGGGAAGAAGCGAGGCACTCTGCTGACACATCTACCTAACAACAATCACCTGTCAGTTATAGAGCTGAAACTATTTTAGCTAAAATATATTGGATTCAATGGAGTAATGTTACAGAATCCTACTCAATTACGATCACAGTACTCGGAAAGTGGATGTCAGCACAGAGAATGAGAGGTTTTCCCTTTCAATTAAAACAAATTGGTTAAACTGGAGAAAGTATCTAGCTATTTAAAATAAAGTTTATTCACAATAAATTAGAATTTAATAAATTTTGATTTGATTTACTAACCAAATCAATAAATAAGACAATTTTAAGTTATACAACAATGAAGGATTCTTTCAAGATCTAGCCTTAAAAATTTACCAGATATTTTATTATAGCTAGTGCCTATAGCTACAGTCAATTAAATAGTATATTTATAAATTCTAGTTAATTATTAGCTATATGCATAGCTATTTATGTGATGAAGAAACAATGATAATAATACCCAGAGTTAGATCGTCACTAACGCACCTCAACAAAGTTCCATTTTCTAGAAGGTGACAATTCCTTCAGTTGCTGAAGACATTTTCTGCCCGTTATTCTGTCAGGTACATCATACAATGAAGAACAAGAAGTACTTTCAGAAACTTTTCTATCATCAATCAGTGAATTTCTCTCCATATTTTCATTCAGAGATGAAGTCCCTTCAGATGCAACACTTTTCTGCTTATTTTTTTTCCTAATCGGTGTTTCTATTTTAGCTTTGAGCGGAAAAGCCACATTGATGAGGTCGATTATTTCTTCTTTGGGCAGCACTTTATCGAGCAGAAGAGCCAAGATTGCAGAGTCAACACCACCTGAGAACAACACAGCAACTCTGCAGTGAGTGCAACACTCAGGTGTGTTGGTGCAGGCTTTGCAACACTCGGGACACAACACTCTCCTTTTCACCGCAGTAGTCATATGCTGTAGTAACTCACTATGGTCTTCATCGAAAACTGACATCTCTGATATTTCCTCTAGACTTAAATTACTTAATGCTGAACTGTCAAGGGAATTTTCTTGAGGCAATGCCTTGTTTAAAGGCTCTCTTATTGGAGACACTAGGACTCTATCGGTGGAAATGGTGAAACTATCCCATTCCTGCAGAGTGGGACTGCTTTGAAGAGTATCCCAAGGAATCAAATGGATAACAATGTCATCAAATGTTGCCACCTCTTTAATATCAATGTAAAACAAACCAAGGGCAGGAACCTCCATTAAATCATGGCAAGACTCCTCTCCTACAGAGGTCAGCATGAAGCTCCTGCTACCTCTCTTGATATCGGTCATCAGCAGACTGTGTCTCCCAAACACATCCCTGCCGAAGTATATCCTTTGCTGCTCTTTACTGTAATAAATGAAGGCATAGGGTCCTCTGACCGCACCAAGCACAGACAACATATCTGTCTCTTCACCAAGGAGAGTAGAGAGGAGTTCTGTATCTGATATACCAGCAGGAACCTGAAACACAATAACAAATAATTGAGTGGACAGAAAATACTCTAGGAATATGTTAACTCCTAAGATGGCTATGAAGAAGTTATTCACACATAAGTTATTCAAGAAGACAATGTATTTAAATACAGATATAGCTGTATAGCTAATTTTGTGAAAAATCACTAGCCACATATGCAAACAGATAATCTGTTTAATATTTAAGATACTGATTTTGAATTTTAAAATTAATTAACATTAACCATTCTAATATTTGTTAAACAAGAAAAATTCTGCCATAAACCAAATTGCTTAGATACTTGAAATTTGAGATTAAAAGTTACCAATGCTTAGCTAAAAGATTCTAAAACTGATGAGATATTTCCAAAACTGATGAGATATTTCCAAAACTGATGAGATATTTCCATAACTGATGAGATATTTCCATAACTGATGAGATATTTCCATAACTGATGAGATATTTCCAAAACTGATGAGATATTTCCAAAACTGATGAGATATTTCCAAAACTGATGAGATATTTCCATAACTGATGAGATATTTCCAAAACTGATGAGATATTTCCAAAACTGATGAGATTTTTCCAAAACTGATGAGATATTTCTAAATTGTCAAACATCTTTTAATTCAATATTTAACTTCTCCAGAAATTATTTTTAAGTTCTTTATAAATGTTGATAAATCTCATTACTTCAGCAAACTGGTTTTCATATTTAAGATTAATTGACTAAATAGAATCACTAGAACAATAATTTGATAGAATATTAACAGATTCATTTCACCTGCAATCCAGAGAGAATGTCTCCATTCCACAGTAATTTGTTGCCTTTAGAGTCTGTGAATGGCTGAGGTGAGGGAGACTTGCCTTGTAACCACAACACACTCCCTAGAAGTCTGATGGACACCTGCAAAATAAAATAACATTAATAACTGATGGCTCCAACTATTTCACTTATTTTTTCATCAATAATAAGAGGCAATTTATATCACTTGAATGCCTAACTTTTGGATAAGTGTGATACTTTTGCTATAGGGGATTTAATACAATAAAAAATAAATCCTGTATGTAACACTTATAGAACACTTAATAGCTTTTACCTGCCAATCTCATCTGAAGTTTATATTTACTGACAATTTCATTCACTAGAACCGATGAGTATTAATTATACCAGTTGATTGAATACAATATTTTTATAGCCATTTTATTTCCTTTGAAAGTGATAGAAAAATGATCCCAAAATAAAGAAGTCAACTAGTCCTAGATAATTTTCAGTAGAAGAACACTCACCTCGCCATCAATTATTTTCTCTGACGCTACCAAGTCAGGTCCTCTGCACTTATTGACTTCATCACATGGATAATTAGATGGGGAGTTACAACCTGATTTGTCTTTGAATTCTAATACCATGCATATACCACACATTCTGAACTGTCTTAAGATATTAGAAGAACTGTCTTCTGTATAATATCTTATTGAAAATATTTAAAAGTTCTATAGCTTCATGAACTAGCAAATTAAAACACTAATTTAGAAAGAAGAGGCAGAAGAATGATCATTAACCACTAATTAACAAGTGGAACCACTGAGATATTCCATTTCAGGAATATCCAAGACCTTGGCATACAATATAGCTATGAGCTCTTTTGGAACCATGTTTCAAAGTTCACAAAAAAGTCACCAGTCAGCTGGAGACTTTCAAAGAAGAAAAATAAAGTTAAACATCTCGCTTGTTATTTTGGAGGGGTGAATTACAACAAAAATAGGCTAAAAGTATGCACATGCATGATGCACCATTCTGCAAAATATGGGACATCTTAATTACTTTTGAAGAAATATTTTTTCCTCCTTTATTTATATGTATTTTAATGAGAACAGAAGCCAAAATTGAGGATTTCATGGAGAGCACTTTACCAAATACCAGTTGATCCAGTTCCTGCAGTCTGGCATTTTCTCAGAGAACAACTGCTACTTTCCCAGTTGGCAGAAATCAGAATTTGCTATAGCTAGAATATGGGACATTTTTAAAAATTTCTGTGAGAGTAATCCTTAATATTTTCCTATATTTAAATGTATTTATTGGGAACAGAACCAGTTGGCAAATGACAGTTTCTACAGTTTAGGTAAAACCCATGCTTCAAAGTATGCACAAAGTCACCAATTCATTGCTATTGGTGACTTAATAGAAGTGAAAATAAGTTGAAAAACTGTAATTAACAAATTATCTTATATCTGTTAAAATCACTAATAAAATATCCATAAAAGATGCATCAGTACTTGACAGTAAATTGCCACATGCATCAGACACTGAACTTAATGATGTTTTTAACTGTAAATTTTTCTCAGAAACCAAATATCTACTTTAAAATGAGTTGAATTCATTTTCTCATCAAAGTGGCAACTTTACTGTTACACTTTGAAACATGGGATGATGTACAACAGTACCACTCACAAGTATTAAGTAGGATCACACATCATCAGAAGTAAACTGTAAACTGACATTTAAAGCCTTTTAAAATTCCCAAGTAAAATAGTATTGGGGCATTCCATGACAAGTGGACCAAATATATGAAATTGAACACCACACCCAATCAGATTTGTATGAAAGTTGGTACAATGGGTTCTTGTGCCCAAAAAACTCCATTTTGAGAATCTCGAGCTCTTTTAGGTCAAAAGTTATGACCTTGTGAAATTTTGAAAAAAAGGGGCAAAATGCCTTGACATTACTATATTTGAAAGGTCGTAACTTTCTTATTATTAGTCCTTGAACAAAAAGTTTGCATGTTTTTTGTTCAAAATAAGCTAGGTAATCTTTCTAGGTAAACAAAATTTTATTATTTTAATTTTTTGAATGAAAAAGGGCACTTACCCTCTTTGACTTCGACTTTTACCCTCAGAGGCCCCACCTGACAAAAAATTTATTAGAACAAAAAATGTAGATTGACTACTTTGCTATAGGTTGGAAAGTTAATATTTACTACTATTAATAGGGATTAGGGATATATTTGAGCTCAAACAGGTGCGTTAGACAAAAAAATATATAAGTAGCTACAGGGTGGGGCGTAAGTTTGGAAGCAAATGAAAGTGCATATTATAATCCAACGAAAAATATATTTAATAATTTACAGTTAAGTATTATTACATAAGGGTTTTAAGAATTCAAAAATCATGAATTTATTCAAAATGTCCCCCCTTGTTTTTAATAACAGCCTCAAATCTCCTCCGAATTCCTCCTACTGCGGCACGCAACTGTTCTTGTGAAATTTCCTTCTAAAATCTCTAGAGCGAACGCTTTAAATCATCCACACTGCGATGGAATTTACCACAGGCCTTCGATTCAAGAATGGACCATACCGAAAAGTCCATAGGATTAACATCTGGGGAGCAGGGAGGCCACATTTCTTTGGACCAAAACCGTAGAAGATGGTCATGGCACCAGTTTTGAGTGACATTTGCAGTATGTGAAGTCGCGCCGTCTTGCTGAGATGTCCATAGAGTGTCATTACCGAAGTGATCCTTAGCTGACTCCAACATTGGCGTCAAAATATTCTCAATATAACATTTAGCATTGATTTTGGCGCCTTGTTCCACAAAAATTAAAGGAGATCTCCAAGTTTCTGAAACGGCGGCCCAGACCATTACTGAAGCAGGTTTCATGGTTCTGTGGACAGTTTTTTGGTTGTATGGGATATCTTTTGCACTTTTACCAATTATTCTGTTATTCCTCCGGTTGTGAGCCATTTCCACTGTGAAAATTTTTTCCTCAGACCAAACAATTTCACCAGCCGTGCCAGACTTCAATTCTCTCAGAAGTGCTTTGCTTCTCTCCAATCTCTTTTTCTTTACAGCTTCTGACAGAGTGTCTCTTTTGGAGGGTGATAGAGGACATCTTTAGGTCTTCTTAGACAACTCTTCTCATTGTTCTGGGACTCACATTAGCTGTTTTGGCTAACAATCGTATTGACCTTTTCGGGTTCCTCCTGATCTTCTCTCGGGCACATTTTATCAGTTGTTTGGTGCGTTGTGAGCGTGGTCTACCACTTCTTGGACGATCAGTCAAGTCTCCTCTCTCATTAAAACGCTTCACACACTTCCAAACAGTCGATCTCGCTATTGAGAAAGTCTTTGAAATGACGGAATCTGACTTCCCAGCACGGTGTAGAGCAATAATGGCTTCTCTTTTGTCTGACATTTTTGAATTGACTAAATTTTTGTAAAAAATAACACTGCCACGTCATAATGTAGTGTCTCTACTATAGTTCAAACCCTATCACCTACTTAGGAACTTATTTTTAAGAATTGTATTAATGTTTGAAAAATTGCTTCCAAACTTACGCCCCACCCTGTACAAGAAAAACTCATAATTTTAAAAAGTTAAATTGAAGTAGAATTTCACAAATTACGAATTTACTGATATTAATAATTAAAAATATTAAATTTATTACTATTTACTAATATATATCAATATTTATTGATATTTATTAATATTTACTAATATTTATTAATATTTACTATTGTTTATAATTATTTACTAATATTTATTAATATTTACTAATATCTAGTAATGCTTACCAATATTAATCAATATTCACTAACATTCATTAATGTTTAGTTATTAATATTTACTATTATATAACATAGTATATATTGAACATTAGTGAATTTAATATTGGTAAATATTAGTAATTATTAATAAATAATAGTAGTTATTAATAAATAAGAACAACTATTTATAAATAATAGTAAATATTAAAAACAATAGTAACTATTAGTAAATAATGGTACCTATTAGTAAAGAAAAGTTAATAGTAGTAAATTTAATATTGGTAATTATTAATATCAGTAAATTCCAAATTTGTGAAACTTTTACTTCAATTTAACTTTTCAAAGTAGGATTTTTTCTTATACTTATATATTTTTTTGTCTAACGCACCTGTTTCAGCTCAAATATATCCCTAATCCCTATTAATAGTAGGAAATATTAACTTTCCAACCAATAGCAAAGCAGTAGATCTACATTTTTTGTCAGGTGGGGCCTTTGAGGGTGAAGGTCAAGATCAGAGAGGGTAAGTGCCCTTTTTCGTTCAAAAAATTTAAATAATAAACTTTTGTACACCTAGAAAGATTGCCTAGCTTATTCTGAACAAAAAACATACTAAACTTTTTGTTCTAGGACTAATGATAAGAAAAATGGTGATGTCAAGGCATTTTGCCCTTTTTACAAATTTCACCAGGTCATAACTTTTGACCTATAAGAGCTAGAGCTGAGATTCTCAAAATGGAGTTTTTTGGGCAACTTTCATGCAAATCTGAGGGGGTGTGGTGTTAACCCTTGGTCCACTTGTCCTGGAATGCCCCTATTGCTCATAAACTATCCAAGGACTATTTGTCTCCAGCTCTCTCCAAATTTCCAAAAATCACTAAATTTCTCTCCAAAATGATCAAATTATCATAAATTCTCTCCAATTTACCATCGTAGCATAGGAGAAAAATAGATATTCCTCAACATTTGCAATTGAAGGGCTCAAAATAACTGTCAGAAACTCACAATTGGACATGCTTTATAAGTTTATTACCTGTTTCCACTTTTCACTTTTCCTCACACTCTGTCTGAGAGTCTCCTGTCTCCATAGGAGGTTCTAGTTGGGGTACAATAATGAATTTGAATGCAACATTTGATAAATGTTGTATCAAATTTATGACTGACTGTACCTGAATCCAATGTTTATAGGTACTATACAGTATAGCTACAGTTTAATTCTTTGATTGAGATGTTTAATTTGGAATAGAAAATAAAATTTGTCATAAAAAACTGTAATAATTATAACTTTATGGGGTAACTATTGGAAACTTTCAGTCTGAGGTGTAACTAAGATGTATGGGCCATCGGGGAGCGTGTCGCATGGCCCCCCGGACCCCCCCTGCCAGGTCATTAAACAATCATGAAGTGTGCAGTACAACAAACTAGCGGATACAAGTATCATACAACTAACTACATAATAGCCATTTACGTTGAGAGTGACTTGAGACCATTGATAAAAAGTACAGTAGGGTCAACTGTCAACAGTTAAATTAAATTGCGGCACACTAAGTCACTAAATAACTGTGGCCTCTAACAACAGAAACAAACATTATAGCTTCAAAACACTCGTTAAAAATTTAAATTAATAAATTATAGCGTGCACTGCGCCAAGTCTGCAGAATGCGTCTCTTCTCCCGCAGAGATTTTAATTTGAGAGAGTCTGAGAGCCAGTCTGCAAAGTGTGGCAAATCTGTCTCCAAGATTTTAGTCTGTAAAGTGTGGCAAATCTGTCTCCAAGATTTTAGTCTGTAAAGTGTGGCAAATCTGTCTCCGCCGAGTAACGTTGGTCCGCCCGTGGAAGCAGATGTGCGGTGTGTCCCAGTGGTGAATGGTAATATGCCGTGAATGTGCACAGGGATGCCTCAGACCCTATGCCAAACCAGATCCCATTCAGGAAAAGAGTAGGAGCAGCAACATCTAATCGGAAAGAAATAATTATACCAACTGCAATGGAAATGCGACAACTTAACCCCAAACACAGATAAGATGAGTAACTGGTCGAGTGAGAAAAGATTGATGTAATCCTGGTACAAGTCTAAACTTGGACATCAGGATAGGGCATCAGAAATTCCTGGATACTGCTCCATCAAGAAAGACCAGAAAGGGAGTGACGCAGTACTGCACACTGCACAGGGGAAAGGGCCTCATCATGAGCAGTGTAGGATAGAAAGAGAGAGAGTATATGAACTGCCAAAGTATATAAACCCATAAGGTTGCAGTTCACTTGGTAGAATGAGGAAATGATATGATCAACATTACAACATTTCTATAACGCCCAGGAAGCATGAAGACGATATCTGGGGCTGCAATTTTAACACGCATCATCCAATGTAGACAGTAAGCCGTGGTGACAACTAAAGAGAGAGGGAGGCCCTGTAAAGTGGAAGACCATTTCCACTAGGTACATGGACCTGATTACTATCAAGGAGTAAGGACGGGTGAGCAACACTCTACATCAGAGTGGAGGAAGGATCGGGATGTAGCTCGCCCGACCTGATGGTGCTTAAAAGCGAGGAATATGATGCAGGAATGCCAGTGATAGAAATGAACGCAGCAAAATGTGGGTATTTAGAGATGGCCCGATGGGCTGCATGTATGAGCTGTACCATCCCTTCTACTCTTTTCATTGATCATAGATGATATGCTGAGCCAGTTTGAAGGGATTACTTTTGTTAATTAACTGGCCCTGATGTGCTCTGATAAGAAAAAAGCAGTATCATCAAACACAATGCAGAACAAGATGCCGCAGACTCCAATTACTCAAAATGAACCCAGCATTAAACAGTCCTATGGAAACTGCTTCACGGTCCATGTGGTGCCACAGTGGTGGAAGAGGCTACCAAGATAGAAGAGAGAAGCTGAATCCTCTCCCTGAAACAAAGAGCCACTGGTAGAGGTCATTGAGAGATAGGTATTGCATGCTGGACCCAATTGAGGCCTGCTTTAAGAAAGCTGCTCTAATGAAGTATGACAGATGAATGATAGTCGAGGAGGACTACCTTAGGAGAGTAACGACAGCAAATGCAGTGGCCATACAACCGATGACGAGGTAGGTGACTAGGTGGCAGAAGATGGTGGTAAAAAGCAAGGAGGCATGGCCCAGGTTGTGCGATGCGGAGGAAGAGTCCGCAAAACATAAATGTTAAATGTCATCTGTCAAATTGTCCTTAAAACAACATTTTATAATTTTACTGTTGGCAATCAAGAATATATAATTATATGTTAGATTAGATAATGGTCATTCAAGTGCTCCATTGTGGGTACAATAAACATGTAACACAGTATGTCAGTTAAAGCCAATTAATTGGCTTAGATTTCAAAAGGTCAAAACTCAAATATGTCTAATTGGCTTTAAATTTTAAATTAATTCCTATGTTCCCATATTAATTTTGGCTTGAAATCTTAAAAAAATGAGCCAAATTGGCTTGGGCCTTGCTGCCTTGGCTCAGAACATTTGTGAAATTTTGGCTCAATAATTGGCTTACAAATTTCCAGCCTCAGAAACATGAGGTTACTAGGCACAGAACATTGAATAAGAAGAAGCTCAGATCGAACGTGTACACATGGTGTACACAGTTGTAAGATTTCAACCAATCACGTCCATTGATCGCTGACGTCACGATAAACACTCTCTAGAAAACAGTTTGAGCGTGCATTCTACCTCACTACCTCAGCTCATTATCTTTGCTGGGAGTCATATCTTCCTACCAATTTATGTACACGATTATGATTTATCTATATTCTATAGCCCAGCTACTAAGCAATAATAAACTAATCTTCTTTGCAAAAAACACAAATTGACACCATTTCGGTTGTAATACGCATTCAAAATACGGACTCAAACAGAACTGGTGAAACGAAGCCTCTGATTGGCTGAGTGGCTCTAGTTTAAGTGACGTCACTGTAAACGGCACTCAAGACTAAGAGTAATATAATGGGATCTACACTTCTTCTTCTATTCAATGGCTGGAAACTAACCAAACATATTGTTTATTGACATACCTATTCTATCTACCTATATACTTGGAGGTTCCCGTCGAAATCGGACGATAATGTGACAAATACCCTATTATGACCCAGTCTCTTTTTCATTTTGGCATTACCTACTTCGTCTGATTTTGTGTGAAGTCATTTGTTTACATCGTTTCTGAAGACCGGATCAAGTTCACCGTCAATGAATTTGAAACTTAGTATACTTCTCTATCTATTTAATATGGTTACTACATTGTGAGAAGTAGGGGTTACACTGAATACCGAATTATACCGAATTACACCTGATTATACCAAATTACTCTATATCAATACTGAATTACACCACTATCAATACCAAATTACACCATATAGTCAATACCGAATTACAGTTCCACTGAATACCGAATTACACCTGATTATACCAAATCACACCTGATTATAGTGAATTCCACTGAATATCGAATTACACTCCACTGAATACCGAATTACACTCCACTGCATACCGGATTACACTCCACTGAATACCGAATTACACCCTACTGAATACCGAATTACACTCCACTGAATACCGAATTACACATGATTTTACCAAATTACACCTACCCAGTAAACATTGCGGCATCGGGAAGACATCATCTGGATGCAAGGCTTTCCTCGAAATGAATTCGAAAATAGATCTAGAATCCGCTATCTGACACCGTTTTGGCTTCGATTCGAAGATGCCGTGCACCACAGTCGGCATCGACAATAGTACGTGTATTTTGAGATGAAAAGTCACAAATTATGCGTCGAATAGACATCAATAAAAAGAAACAAATCTTTGCTACTAGCCTACTACCATAGATATTCTGTATCGAACCGACGCCCGATTATATATCTAATATGCTTCGAAACGATATCCACTCGATATCCAATAAGCAAATAAATTCAAAAATTAAAATTGAATCTTTTACTTTATTGCATATAATTTACTTAGGTTAAGTACATATCAATTTAATAAATGTTACACAATGTTGTACAATTCAAATTTAATGGGAATAAATAAAGGGATGTGTCCAGGTATCGAACCTGCATCAAGCCAAATATCCTGCGGTCAGGTACATGTACCTTGGCACTGTGCCACCATGATGCATTTTACCAAAAAAAATTGATATGAAATGACTTGGAGATACTTTGAGATATTTTTAAGTGAATATTACTATATAGACAAACACCACTTTTATAACCAAAATCACAACTTAATCTTATTACAAATTGTATACAAGATAAGATGGTTAAATTTTTATAAAATCGTAACTCTTTAGAAATTTCATTCTCTATGAGTTCAAATTAAAGAAAATGTTTTGAGGCCACGACTTAGCTAAGTGAAGATGAAAGCTCTGTGATGAAATTTCAATTATGAACTAATTAAAATTTGGCCATAGATTAACTCTCACTCAGTATATATAGGTGAGTAATTAGTTCACTCGAGTAATGAAGGATCTGAGTTATGAAATGCACCGCGGAGTTATGAAGTATTTTCAAATTTGTTTCAGTTATAGAAAACTATACAGGTTGGCACAAAAAAAAAGGAAACCCATTTTCAAATCAATTTATTTTACAAACTAACAAAGCTAGAAACTTTCTGAAAACAAAGTTTTATTTGTTTACTTTTTATGCATCTATATTAATAACCTGTTAAGAGTTAAGACAAAAATTTAACACCCTGCAGCGAATTAAAAAAAGATACCTAAATAAAAAGGGCTTGCGCGAGCACGAAATATATGAAAAAAAATCATAAGAGGTATAATTCATTTTATATGGATGTAAAAACATTAAATTCTATTATTTTTTGTAACAAATAAGAGAAAATAAAACAAATAATTACCATTTGAAAGTTGGGTTTGAAGGTAAAATTGATATCTTTATAAAATCATCTCACCGTTAATTTTTATCTCCTATTCGAAACCCTCAAAATGCAGCTTTCAAAAGAAAAAATAGTTTTTGTTGTGACAATTCTTTTAACACAAAGTTTTACACAGGTTCAACCACACTTTGAACAACGCTTTCTGGAAAGATTTCCAACAACTATAAAACCGCATTGAAAAATGTTAATAAGTTCAAAACTGAAGAAACCACCTTAAAGGTCCTCTCCAGGCTCCGGGAAAAAATGAGTTTATTACATAATATTATAGAACTAAGGTCTGCGATCATTATTCTGCAAACCGCATACAATTCGGTTCAGTATATATTTTATTATTTGCTTTTAAAGTTTTTTAGTACTCTTTGAGCAACAATTGAGCGAATCACTAATCTGACGCTGAGAAAAAAGATTGTACACTCTTTGTTTTGATTGTAAATTTGAATTTTATAAACAAACCATGCGTTTTCGGCCTTTATTCTAGATATTAATTGTTTCCTAAAGTATATCAACGTTTCTATTATAAGTTCATTCAATTATATACCTTTACACGAATATTAAATAGATTTATTAAACCTAATACCTAGTTGACAATCAAAACAAATGGTGTACATTCGTTTTCTTCAGGCTGAAAATTTCTTAAATTAGTAAGTCGGACGTAAAATAGGTTTTGTCGAGTTTTGATTATAAAAATCTTTAAAAGCATATAAAATTTAAAATATGCTACCAAATTCGATGCGGTTTGCAGCAAAATGATAAGAAACATTAGCCTCGTTCAATAAGGCAATAACAATATTTGCTTGGAGGCAGAGATGGGCGGGAAAGTACTTCCCAAGTACCAAGTAAAAGTACTAAGTAACAAGTAAGTACTTCAAGTACTACTTGAAGTACTTTCTAAAAAGTACTTTGAATGATTACTTAGAAGTACTTTTTACAAGTACTTGTTACTTTCCAAGTAAAAGTACTTTGCAAATTACATTTTTTCCTTTCAGTCAAGAGATTTTAAAAGATTAGTTCTAAAATCTCTACAAAATTAATTCTTTTTCTCAACAAAACTGTATTTACAGCAACTGGATAAAAACTAGAGTTTGAAGAGGTCCAACATGTTGGAAAATTGTTTGTCAAGCAGTAAAATCGAAAACTTTGTCAAACAGTAGAATCGAAAACTAAGACTGTAAGACATTGTATACTTTTATGTGACGGTGAATATTTATATATTCTGACATACAATCATGTATAGAGACTATGACCAATTCAAGTACATTGAATATAATTATTTTGTGATACCTAGATATCACAACCAATATTTACCTAACACATTGACGAATTATAAGCGTGTGGACGTGTACAGTGAGTCACTATGATGATGTACTATCAGGGTGAATAGTCACTGTGATGATGTACTATATCAGAGAAAAGAGTCATTGTGATGATATACTATCAGTATCAGAGAAAAGAGTCATTGTGATGATGTACTATCAGTATCAGAGAAAAGAGTCATTGTGATGATATACTATCAGAGAAAAGAGTCACTTTGATGATGTACTATCAGAGAAAAGAGTCATTTTGATGATATACTATCAGTATCAGAGAAAAGAGTCACTTTGATGATGTACTATCAGAGAAAAGAGTCACTGTGATGATGTACTATCAGAGAAAAGAGTCACTGTGGTCTGTGATGATGTACTATCAGAGAAAAGAGTCATTGTGATGATATATTATCAGTATCAGAGAAAAGAGTCACTGTGATGATGTACTATCAGAGAAAAGTCACTGTGGTGATGTACTATCAGAAAAAGGAGTCACTGTGATGATGTACTATCAGAGAAAAGAGTCACTGTGGTGATGTACTATCAGTGAAAAGAGTCACTGTGATGATGTACTATCAGAGAAAAGAGTCACTGTGATAATGTACTATAAGTGAAAAGAGTCACTGTGGTGATGTACTATCAGAGAAAAGAGTCACTGTGATGATGTACTATCAGAGAAAAAAGTCGCTGAGAAGATGTACTATTAGAGAAAAAACTCACTGAGAAGATGTACTATCAGAGTTAACAGCATAAATTATTAGTTTTTAAATTGTATAGTAAATGTACTTGGTACTTGAAAGTACTTTAAAAAGTACTTGGTACTTGTACTTTGAAAGTACTTTTGTATTTGAATACTTGGGCAACTACTTCAAGTACATTGATTTACGAGTACTTGTACTTAGTACTTAAGTACTTTCGATGTACTTTTCGCCCATCTCTGCTTGGAGGGGACCTTTAAATTTGAACAAAAAGTGATCATGTTGCAGGAGAAAAGAATGAACACATGAAAATAATAATCTTTTTCATGAACAGCTTATTGAGAATACAAAAATATCAATCAGTAGGTAAGGATTAGACATCACTAAACAAGATTGGAGATATAATCCTTTGAAGAAGTATGCAAGGCTCGAACTCTTAGAACTGATTTACTGCACCGTCTAAATTTTGCGAAATGGTTTCTGCAAATAAATGCACATTTTGTAGAAGATATCGTAATTGGTGATGAAGATGTATTTCCATGAATGAAAGAGTTAATAACAATAACGTTAATTGAATGAAAAATTATAGGATTTAATTTTTACCACTACCATATGGAAATAAATTACTCCTATTATGAATTTTTTTATGTGTATTTCGTGCTCGCGCAAGCCCTTTTTATTTACCTTTTTTAATTCACTGTAGGATGTTCAATTTTTGTCCTAACTTTTATCAGATTACCCCTTTATTTTTTATGAGACGAATTCGTCACGCACGGTCGTAAAGGGTTAATAATGGAAGAGTTTGTTGTTAAAAAAGATAAATGACCCAAGAAATATTGCATGGTTGGTCCATTTACGGCTAAGATTGGTTCAACAGGACAACAGCAGAAGCTTACCTAGCTGTTTCTCGCTCTCACGATATCGTCAGAACTCATCGTTAGAACAATGTGGTTATACTGTAAACATTTTCTGATTGTCAGTATGTTTCTGCCAATTAATATTGGAGTCTAAACTATAATTTTCAACGTAATGTTCAAGAGGAATTAAACACCTACCTATATACCTATGAAATAATAGACGCGACGCTACTTTGCAAGGAAGTTCTACCTAGTTTGGTTATCATTTTCACTGCACAAAAAAAAATGAGTACCTAAATAGAAAAATAATGAAAATGTATTTGTAAAACTGTAAACGATTAGTAACTGTGTGATTCCTGATATTATCAAATACTATATTCCCAAAACACATGGGTAAACAGTAACAGAATCGGAAGTAAAAGAAACACAAAAATACCGAGAGCAGTCGCTATAGGCGCATGAGAAAATCAAACTTGTTCGCTAAAGTGCTTTTGACGACAGAACAAAAAATTGGCCGAATGCTCATTCATATAGTAGGTAACCGTACCCTGAGGTTACAGTTACTAAAGATGCATATTCTGAAGATATTGTGTTCTAATGATATTTTAAGAACTGTTCGTCCGAGCAAGGTGGTTAGGTTACACCACAGTTTAACTGTGGTTACACTAAAAACATTTTCTGATCGTCAGTATGTTTCTGCCAATAAATATTGGGCTCTAAACTTTATAATCCTCATACTATGAAACAATGGAACAATTTATTCAAGAAACTTACTTCATTGTCCGTTTCATGATCATTTACGCAAAGCCATTTTCACCACTCATTAATAAAATAGTCATTAAGGCCTATATTCATAAAAATGAATAAAAATGTAACTGTGGATATAAAAAGGATCAATTAACAAAATGTTTCTCGAATCAAAACTGTACCAAGAATAGTTGTTGAAAAATAAGAATTTGATTTTAAAAAGATAAATGTACTAATAAATATTAGAATTATTCTGAAGTTTGGAACAGGTATAATTTTGTTAAAATTCGATTTTAACTTGACAAATTAAATTAATTTTCCACTGTAAAAATATTAGTTTTATAGTTATTTTATGATAAATTCAGCAATCATATTTGATATGTAACTTGTCCATTTATATATATGAAATAATTAAATGATGATGGGGCATATTTATTTATTATTAAACTCAACACAAAGCAATTAAATTACAGATAATATCAAATGGTATAAAATGAGCAATCCCGTATAAGTTAAAAACTTGAGGGATAAAAGTATAAAATAGGGATAGTAAGAATAGTTAAAAAGTTACATTTGGGTTATATACAAAGTAAGAAAATAGTTGACTAGTTAAAAAAAATCATTTCTACATAAAATCATCATGGTATTTTTCCATAATAAAATCTTTGTACAGCTTTTTAAAAGAATAATTAGAAATTTGTAATGTTAAAAAAGTGGGGGATTCATTAAAAAGCTTGATAGCTTGGAAAATAGTAGACCGTTTTTCTACTTCTAGTCTAACTGGAGGTAAAATAAATTTAAAAGTTCGTGTAAACTTGATAAAATACCTACCTAACAAACCAACATCATCATATAAAGCGCATCTAATAAATTTCAATAAAAAATAATTACAAAGGTCCTCAAATTTTAAAAGTTTAAGATCGAAGAACATTTTACTGGTAGAAATTAAAGGAACATGATTGACATTGTGTTTCACTTTTAAGATAATTCGTAAAATTTCATTCATTAAAATTTGTATTCTATTAATATGAATTAGTTAGAACTTCATGATATTCAATATATTCAACTTTATATTTTTAGCGATGTTGTCATCAATGTTCTCTCCTTTATTCTATGTATGTATACCTAAAAGTGATAACGATAAATTCATTGAAAATCATTAGAAACCCAACATGTGATTTACTGAAAATTACTACCTACATATATAATTATTATACAATATTGTATATTTAGAAGTAGTTATGTCCGTAGTAATTAATTAATTAATGCTGAGCAACAAAAGAAAACAATGTTGAACTATCATAGAGATATATTTAATATGTAAGTATCAATGATAAATAAACTAGATTGGAATAAATGTAAAATTTACTGAGTATTAAAACGATTATACATACAATATATTATATAGTAGATTAAGTATAAAGATTTTTTTTTAAATGCAGCTTTTAATAGAATTTAATTATAAATTGTATATATTCTTATTTGAGCACTCCAAAATGTTTCAAAAATCTTTTCACCACAGCTTGCAGACTTTATCGAAGTCGTCATCGACTCTTCTGAAATAGAAGTAAATGTAGAAGAGATTAATGCAACGCATTATCGGTTGTATTCAATAAATTTATTAACATACTCAAAAATGCAGGATTTAAAAAAATCAGGTGCTCAAAATAAACAACGGGATTTCCAATAGATGAAGGATTTTTTAAAGAAATACGCGATTTAAAAATAATGTAGGATTTCTAAACAATCCGGGATTTCAAAACAATGCGGGATTTCTAAATCTTGAAGGAATTACCAAAATTCTGGAATTACAAAAAATTCGAATTTACAAACAAATTCAGAGATTAAAAAATCCGTTTTTTATTTAAGACCATCCCGCGTGAAAACCCGACCAATACGATGAAAGAGACTGAAAAATATGCTGGTAAGGCAATAATTTTACAGATTTAAAATCAAAACGATTTTGATGTTTTCTCTAATTATCGGGGAGGTATTTGAATTTTCAAGCAATTCTCAAAATTAGTGTCAAATTTCAGACAGGCATATTCATTTTGACGTTTTTTTTTTTCGCGCGTTTTTTTTTTTTTTTCTTAAAAATCCAAAAATTATATTTAAAAAAATCCGAATAATTAGAAAAGAATATAGTCCATAATTTGTCACGAGTAATAACTGGTGAAATCTCGATGACCGATAATTAAATAGCAGAAAAATAACAAATCTGGACAACAAAAATTCCAAATATTTTACCTGGTGCATTTGAAGGCACTCCTCATGTCTTCATTGTTTTCGAACACGCCTCTCACTCTGAAGGGACCAGGAGAATGTGTCTTTCCGGTTAGGGCAAACAAAAGTCCCTTTGGGGTGTAGTTTTTGCACCAAACCTTTTGGAATAATATTAACAACTATTATTCCATGCATTCGTCACTATTATTCCATGCATTCGTCTAGCTTCTTTTTTCAACACAGCATTCATTTGAAGAACTCTTAACAATTATTCGAACTTGACTATTCAAACGCGAAGATGTATAAAACATTGAACCTATCAACTCTTCATGAATGACGGAGGATGTTTTTCATTGTAGAATATTAGTTTTGAAAAAAATATTGATTGATTTTGCTTACTTGTGAATAGCTGATGAAGAAGAGTTGTTCAGGAGTGAAGTGTTCCAGTCCTGGCAGTGTCTGTGGTTTGTCACTCGACTGATGGAGTCTGTTTTGAAATCCTCTAAATGCTGCTCTTATTCCTGTGAAATAGATTATAAATGTACAACTAACTTTCAGAAAATAGAAATGACATGCTAGGATTATTTATCCTTTTCTGACCTGCATTGTCTGCTATGTTTTCTCCCAAGGTGTTCGCTCCGTCTATTTTTCTAAAAAATACTTCAAGTAATTCTTCGGTGTTTTCAAAGTGATCGGGCAAAGGGAACCTTCCGTACTGCTCTTCAAAGCAATTGGCTCGTTTCACGAACGTTTGTTCTGATGCATAACTCCACCAATTTCTTTGATTTCCCAGACTGTCGAACAGACGACCTGTTACAATGAATACTATTTTTAAACTTTTCTAACTGAGGAATTGACTATTCTAAAGAACCTCTTTATAATTAATTGTATTATTTAAATATGTAAGTACTATATATTCCAAAAGACCGATATCTCCTTTTACAAAGTTGATTTACCTGTGTCGTCGAAACCGTGAGTTATTTCGTGGCCAATAATCTTCCCAATAGCTCCATAATTCAGAGCTCTGCAATTGAGAATGATTTTAGCAGATCCTTAGAGGATAATCCTTTAATGATTCATAATAAGAATATATTTTAATTTTCTAATTAATTTCAAGTTTAAATTTGGTACTCACTGTACAGCGTTAGGTCTGAAGAATGGGGCCTGTAACATTCCTGCTGGTATAACTGAAATACGAAAGTGAAGTTTAAAATCTGTTTCTATCTAGGCTAAAGTTTCATTTACCAAATGAAAATTTCAACAGGTTATTGTTAAAAAAGGATAGTAAAATATATTCATTATAGAGATAAGACTGTTTTCTCAACAATGAAAATAATTTAATGCTTATATTTTTATGCAATTATTTAATAATAACCTATTGATATTTTCATCCGGTATTTAATTCGTAGGATTTGGATTGTTAATTGTTTATAATACAAAAATTCCCTTACAATTCGAACAAGAAGGCGGAAACGTCTTATTCCCGCTACAAATTTACTTAATCGAAAGGAATTTGAAGCCCGCTAAGCTTTCGCTATAAGGGATCCTAACTAATAAATTTGAAATACAGAGTAATTTTATCCTGATATATTTAAAAAAAAAATAAGCAGCTAAAATTTAGAGTATTTATACTTTCTAATTCACCTAGTGCATTTTGGTAGAAGTTGTAGAACGCATTTGCTGTTGAGGCACTCTTGAAAAAACTGTAAAGTAATCAAAATAGAAGTTAATGAAAAAGTAAAACAAAAATATTTCAACTTAACGAATATGTAGAGTTAATTAATTATATCTTTTGCAGCTTTATTTGAAATTAACTTATTATGTTTGGATAAATTTTACATTAGAATTTTACGCAATGTTGTATTTAAAATTTGTTTTTTCATTAGAAATAATTTTTTTGAATGATTTGTATTATTTCACTATAGTTTGTTTTCTTAATATTAAATTATATTATAACTTAGCAGAAACCAATTTCAACTGTTTTCGGATACTTGCTTGTGTCTGTTTGGAGTCTCATTGAGTAAAGCCAAGTCTCTTCGACTGTTGAACGTAGACAACTTGACAATATTTCCAAAATGATCGTAGTTACTCATTTCTGGAAGCTGATGGAAAGAGTATTTAAATAAATAAATTTAAAAGAAGTACATTGCTGCAACACCAATTAGAAGAATAAGAGTCATTCGAAACGGATAAAAAGGACACATTTCTTACTGGAGCATAAGTTTTTTCTATTAATTCCTCAGCATTTTTATCAGAAGATATGAACTTGTATCCGACTAGGTTGATCATGGAGTTAAGCTTGTGAATGGCCGAAGATTTGGTCCTGTGGTCCATCCAATCATTTTCTGAGAGAATTTCTCTGAAGGCGTTTTGAACATCAGACACCATTTCTTTTACCTACAACGTTTGGATATTATCACGAATGGGAAAGTTAAAGATAAAATAAACACTCTATTAAACCTTTTTTTTATTGTCTAAGATAATAATTTTCATGCAAAGTTATAAAATGATTTAATGGTATTACTAAAGTATGTTCACAGATAGCAAGTGCTACTAATTTCTCTGATATCAAAAGTTCCTCACAGAATCTACTGACGAAGTTTTGAGATTTTCTTTTATGTAGAGGTAGGACACAGCCTCTTCAAACAGTATTGCTGTCTTTTCAGTACACAGCAACCACCTGTCAGTGAAATTACTATAATTACCTGCTGATGAATTATACTTTTACATTTAAAAAATACTAGTATAAAAAGAAATATTGAAACCTCAAATCTCAAATCAAATGATTCCTATTTTTATGGTTGGAACACAACTTTCATACAAATAAACATATTATATTCTTTGAAATATTTTTTTAAATATATCACCACCCATAAATAGCTTGCTTATCTTTGTTTGTCTGTCTGTCTGCGGCAAGGTATATTAAATACAAGGTACATTATTGCGCAGATTCATATCAAGATGATTACAGTTTTGTTGTGAAAGAAGCTTCGGTGACCGAGATAATTATTTCTATATAGAAACAAGGAATGTTTTTTATTCTATTTAGAATCGAATGTTTTAACTTTGTTTTATTTGACTAAACTGACTGAATTCAGCATTTCCATGATTATCAACAAGATATATAAACTTAAAAGGTATACTAAATGCCTTGATACGAGTTTTAGACTCTTCTGCGCATAAACAAATACGAACATACGAACTCACAGATGTGCCCTGCAATATTAATATTTATTCCATACTCTAGTTTGCTATACAGATGGTTGAATAGTTGGTTAAATAGTATATACAGATTTGCTGGGTAAATAATATATAAGGATTTGTCCATGGTTGTTTGTGTAGTGTACGGATGCCATGAAAAAAAGTGTTCAACCCACTGTATAGTATGTGACTAATATTGTAGGCCAATGTAGGGTCACATCTGTACATTCGTATGTGCGTATTTGTTTATGCGCAGAAGAGTCTAAAATTCGTATCAAGGCGTAGCATACCTTGTAAGTTAATGTATTGTCTGTGGTTTGTCACGCTTTAAGTAATATTCAGTAAATACGAAAATACAGAAAAATCCGAATAAATTGAAAATTCGAATTATTAAGATAATACGGAAAAAACGAAAATACGAAAAAACGAAAATTCGGAAAATACGAAAAAAAACGAAAATTCGGAAAATACGAAAAAAAACGAAAAACTGGAAAGAGTGAAAATTCAGTAAAACCAAAATCATGAAACGCTGAAACTGAAAAATTATGAAAACCGAAAAAAGAAAATCCAGAAAGATATTGAAAACGAAAAGATTCGGAAAACCGAAAATCCGGTAAATAGAAAAACGTCCGTACAGCAGGAAAATCGAAAAAAACGAAAATCTGGAAAAACCAAGATTCAGAAAACAAAAAATTCGAAAAACTGAAAAAGCGGAAATTTTAATAGATTAGTGAAATTGGGCTTTGTTAATTTAAAATTCACATTGACAATTAATTCTCTCACGCTGGCCAAAAATGGTAGGTCTAATAATGGCCAAAATAAGTTCTTACTGCTGAAAGGTTGCTAGAACGGCCTACTACGTTGGTGAACAAATGGTATGAGTGAATTTGCTTCATATTTTCTTTTTATCTCTCATTTCACTAAGATATGTAACATATACGTATATGAAAAAATGCCAACGAAATAGGTAATTTGAAATATGAATAAATTTTATATACAGTTTATAGAGGTGTAAATGATAAGTAAAATCCAATAAATTATATAAAATGATTAAAAGTTGAAAGCAATTGAGATCACATATATCGTTTTCACAAACCTTTCCTTGTAAGATCTTGTAGTCTGTTGATTTGGTTCGAAAACTTCATCTTTTACGGTAAGTGTCGACATGAAGGCAAGGAAGTTAGCTGAAAAATAAAACCATCATTCGTACTAAGAATTTCACATAAATATATCTGAATTCCAATTGCCGCAATTCAAAGAATTAAACTTTTCCTCGTCAGGTTTGATTATTTACGAATAAGGTTACCTAAATCTTTACCATCCATAATCTATGTGTCGATACAGTCTCTCACTTCAAAAATATGAAAACCCTCACCAATAGTTCTCTCTGACACTTGTTTCATGGCAATGAGTAATTTGCGAAGGTAAGATGAGTCTGTGACGATCACTCTAGTGTTGCCGCTCAACTGGATATCAACATCTGAAAACACGTTATTTATGTAGTCCAACCAGTTGATCTGGAAGAAAAAAGTAAGCAACTTATTTCAGTTTAGTAATGTTGAAACCAAGTTCTTCCTAATTACTTTTTCATCTATTATAATTAAAATACGTTAGTTTCTTCTGTTAACACAATGTCGATCTATGTAGATGTATTTCCTAGCAATGCTCGAATGGATTTACAAAAATAAATCCATTTTGCTCCTCTATACAAATATAGATGGATAACTGATTTGTCTTAAAGATCAAATGCGAAATGATCAGATTACGACTCACGGTAAATACACAAGAAAAACAACATCGTGAAAACATTCAATATCTCACAATATATGAATATAAGTGAAAATGTTTGCAATAAATTCAAAATCAATTCTACTTTAATATATGGAAGCATGCTGAGTTCGAATCCCTATGACATCCTATAATTCTCACCTTAACGGCTTCGTCTCCCCAGAGGTCTGACATAACTTGCAGCTCATTGATAGTCATCCGATTATACTCTCTGTATTTACCAACAGGAGTGATAATCTGTTTGGAAAAACCTCAAATATTAACAAAGTAGTTGCGTTTAAACTGATTGCAATACTCTTTAAATCAACTGTGATCAACAGTCTTACTCTCTGAGCTAATAAAACGTGCCATCACTCTGACGACAGTGAATGCAATAGGAAATATAATTGATAACGCAGTTTATTGAAATTAAAATAACCTCATATATCATAATATCTCCTAGAATCTAGATGAACAAAAGTGTATGTCATTTTAAGATGTTATTTTAAGCCTGAATGATCTCGACAGGCTGTTCTACTTGAACACTAGTGGTTGTTTTAAGCGATGTATGTACTGCGGTTAAGTTAAAATAGTAGTTTTAAATACTAACCTGAGCCAAAGTGAGAATAAAGGAGTACAATTCATTCACTTCTCTGACTGCAATTGGAACTTCCGGTTCAATGCTTTCCTCGGTTTCATTGAACTCTGTAGAATATTCTGCGTCCGGGTTAAGTAATTCCTCTGCTTGGAATCTGATGGTTCCTGCTATATCTTCAGTAGCTGAGACAACACCATCTAAGACATCTCTCCTTCCAATGCGTTGTATTTTCTTATTGTGTTTCGTTTGAGCAATATTCAAGCGTAATAATAAATTATCATTTGTTTCATTATCGGAGAGCTGAAAATCATGTTTTTGTCTCGTCATTTCTAAAGTTTCAGGAAGATTTTCTAGATTCAAGATATGAAAATCATCCGAGGAATTATTTTTCAGGGAAATTCTATCGATTTTCAATTTTAGCGATGAGTGTTTTTTTGTTTTGAGAATTAGTTTTTCGATAACTTTTTTGGATTTCAGTTCATTTAGTTTCAGAAAATCAGCATTGAAATATTCAGCAATTTTAATGATCCAGCTAAATAGGAAGAGGCGAGATGATTCATCATTTTGAATTATGAGTTCTCTATGAGCAGGTAGCGTACCAGCACCAATCTATTGGATATAAAGATGAGAGTTACGTATATATAATTTACTCAAATCCAAGAATAAAAAGCAATACTAGTACTATAAAGGATATATTCTATTAAAAATCATGACTTTTCGATAGTCAAGCTATCATTATCAACTACATTATACATAAACTCTGTAAGGGAACATAAAAATATAGTAAGGTTTATTGAACATTAAAAACACTAGATAAAAAAAGTTAAGGGATAAAAGTTAAAAAATTAAATGAAAGTCTTTCAAATAGGGTGATGGTTTTACATAAAATATGAGTATTTTCTTTTAAAAAATGTCAGTATTGTTTAAAGTTGGTTGACGTGAAGTGATTCTAAAATTCTAAAATTATTAGCACTATATAAAATTTATTATGTCTAAATTGATCAAAGTGTACTCTCCGGGTGAATTCTTATTGATGAATGAGGTGAATTGGCAATTGGTCTATTAGTTCGATAACCTCTCCCAGCATGCTCCGCAATCCTTACGTAGAGTGGCCGTGACGTCATGCCAACGTTATGTGACTTGCACCACAAGCAACTAAAGGATCTAACGACTGACTAGAGTATACCGAGAGGAAATTTATTTATGTAAATAAAAACTGAACTTATTATAAATTAATTGTTAAAAAAATCTAAATGACACCTCATTAAAATATTTAAAAAATATAACACAGATATCTTTCTCTGATTTTAGTCGTAGCCTATGTATGGTAAAGGTGAACAGTAAATTTTCTATTGAAATTCATGTCTAAAAACTACATAAAAATTATTAAAAAGTGATTAAAAAACCATTGTAATTAAGAAAATAGCGTAAAAAAAGAGATTTCCCGTTTAAAATATAAAAAAATTGGAACATATTTTACATGCCAGAAGATTAAAGTTTTATCTTTAAAAAGGAGGAAAGCATTATCAAGACATCTCTTGTAAAACACATGTTTAAAGTCAGTGGGGCAGTCTGCAAGCCTATTTTATTCACGGTCCACATAAAAATATTAGCGAAAGAAGGACCTAATGGGAGTCACATGCCTGAGCCTTCAAGTACAATTTGATAAAAAATTTCAGTGAATAAAAAACTGAAAGGGGTCTTCCCCACTTGACGATCCCCACCAGATTTAATTTAAATTAATTTTTTATATGTATTTTGTCCATAGAATCCGAAAATCTCAACTGTTTTTTGTAGAAACTAAAAGTTTTTGAGATATGAGGGTTAAATAAAAGTTATTTATTTCCTATGTATTACTGAAGGATTGAGAACTTTAAAAAAACTCGTGTTTTCATTGAAATTACTTAAACAATATAGATTTTTTACATGAAACAGTAATGTAGTTTGTTGTATCCGCTAGTTTGTTGTACTACAACCTACATGATTGATTAATGACCTGTAAGGGGGGCTCGGGTGGCGGCAAGCCCCCCGAAATACATATATCGAATATATTTCCAGTTTCCGTGATATTTTCAATTTATTACTTCAATGCTGATATATGTGTAATGGGGAGCGTGCCGCCCCCCATACCCCCCTGCCGTGTCATTAAACAATCATGAAGTGTGCAGTACAACAAACTAGCAGATACAACAATCTGCATTACGGCTATCTTTGACCAAGAAGCGTCAAACACGAGTTTTTTCAAAGTTCCCAATCCTTCAGTAATACATGGGAAATAAATAACTTTAAACTCTCACATCTCAAAAACTATTAGTTTCTACAAAAAACGGTTTTAATTTTCAGATACTATGGACAAAAATACATATAAAAAAATTAATTTAAATTAAATCTGGTGGGGATCGTCATATGGGAATGATTCACTGAAAGTTCTAAAATTGAAATTTACCTTTAAAATAAAGTTTGTGAATTTTGGGTAGGCCATACAAAATTCCAATTCCAGAGCCAGTGACATATAACTTTATATATACAGAATTGTTAAGATATTACAGCTATTTTTTAATGTTCAATAAACCTTACTATATTTTCTATGTTCATTTACAGAGTTTATGTTTTAGTTGATAATGATAGCTTGACTCTCGGAAAGTCTTGATTTTTAATAGAATGTACTTTTTATCCCCAAAATTCCTAAATTCCTGCAAACTTTTTAGATTACTCAAACCTATTTCTCTTAGTGGCGGGCCCACAAACGTAGGTTTTTTAAGTCTTTCCACCAGACCTTTTGCTAAGCTCCTCCTACTTTTTCCACGAGAATATAAGAAAAAAACGATATAACTATTATTTATTTTAGTTGGTATCCACCAAATAAAATAAATAATAATTATATCGTTTTTTCTTATATTCTCGTGGAAAAAGTAGGAGGAGCTTAGCAAAAACTCTGGTGGAAAGACTTAAATAACCCTACGTGTGTACGGCCTTTTAGCGATACATAAATTAAATACTGACATGAAGAACATAATCGGAGCTGTTTTCTGCGTCATGAGTTACTTCCATCTTAATCAAGAAATCTTCACCATAAAGTTTTTTAATTTGGGCAATCCGGTTGATCCAGTTGACTGTCTCGTTCCAAGAAGAGTCTACCATTGGAAACCCACCAATCTTTTCAACTTCAGCCACCAATGGGGAAACTCCTACAATCGCCCACATAACTGAAATAGAAACTTCTTATTTGATAACTGAACTTCTTAAACCTGAATTTCGTGTTAGGTATTCAATTTCATTATTATTTAAATTTCATTGAATATATAGTTAAAACCTCCAACATAAAGCTGTTTTTGATACTTACAGTCATCCGTGCAAGCTGAGTAAAAGTTTTTCATCTTTTTCACCGAGGGGGGATCAGTTTTTGTTTCACTGTAATCATTATCCTCAAGCAACTCTGTGAACGAAGACAAGCTAAATCATAGTTTTTAACATAATTTCCTCTACAGATTTGAATAAAATGTTCTAAAATATTCAGTGACATCCAAAAGGTTCAGAACGCCCACCATTAATTCATTAAAATGAAACTATATCTTCTTCAATAGTAATATTTAGATTTTTTAAATTTTACTCATTATGTATAACGTACACCTTGTATTTTTGAGAGATTTCGATTGAAAATCAACAGAAAATTAATGATTTATTCATCATTTTGTAATTTTGAGCAAATACTAAGGCGTCCATAACGACCAGAACGTTTGTATTTTTATATTTTTTTGTAAAATTTGCCGTAAAAATTTCATATTTAAATATCCTAGTGCGTGAGGCACTGTGTTTACAGGAAGATTTATATAAATATTCTCACTCTTCAGTTTGTAGCGATTCCTGTTTTCGAGAGTCAAAAAAGATTTTTCTTCAACATCTCCCAGAAGCACAGGATTTTTACTCTTCCAGCCTCCACAAGTGAAGTCCACGAAATCGTCACAAGGGTCAACAGTTTGGTCCATGGAGCTAATTATCTCTCCAGCTGAAGAGTTTTAGAGCCAATTAAAATATAATATAAAAATGTTATATGATTAATTTTTTACTTGTGTGGTGATATCCGATAATCTTACGTCAAACTTAATTGTCGGAGAAAGATAATTTCAAGTGAATATTATTATAGTTGATAGGGATCATAAAAAGCCCCCAGTCTTTTTATGTGCTATTACTAAGTACATTTTTTCACTACTTTATATAAAATGTAAGTATTTTGTATATATTGATTATCCCAAATATATATTCTCATCCCACTAGAAATTAGTTAAGGAAGAAGGTTGAGTGTGGATGGGGTTGTGTACAATTTTTAGACACACCCAAACGAGGTATGAGTCTGTCAAAAAATTAACATATGAATAATAAGTTTAACTTTCGATCATTGAAGAATAAAGTGACTTTTTGTGCTTCATTGTTTTCTTGTATGACAACATCAATTATGAAAAGTGTGCATATAGGTAGAATAAATTATATACTTTTCCCACACCCAATTATAATGAATTATGGAAAAATAAGGGTCAGATCTATTTACAAATATGACCTAAATTAAAGTTAACATGCACCCTCACAATATCCAATAGGTTTATAAAAGAATTTCGTCACATAAAATAAAATAGAACGGGTATAGAAAATGGGTCTAAAATACTAACAGGATCAAACGGACTTACCAGCTTCAACACAATCAGTACTGGTGCAGAGTGATTCATTTTCTGTAAACGAAGAGTTAATAGATTTGCAATATTAGAATGTAAATTAATATTGGAATATAATGAAAAATTAAATTCTATAGTAATTCATTATGTAATTTTTTATTTTTTTTTTACAATTATTGAAAATATTTTTTTTAACTGACTATTACCTTTTAGCAAGAAAAAGGCAATCAATACAATCAGACCAATGGCGAGAGCTACTATCATCAGTATAAGGACAATTGTACTTATATTACAACATCTGCTGTTCAAAAATAGAAAAGAAAGTTTTTTTTAGGATAGATATTCACTGTGTAGAATAGGCAACCTGTAAGCACTATGAGAAAAATGTCCATTCATGATTTATTGAATAATTCTATTAGATTCACTTTGTTCAAGTTAAAAATGTATCAAAAGCTAAAAAAAAAATCAAACCAAAATGTTCAAGTCTATATGGGTATATTTGTCCGAAAATATGCAGCCGTTTGATAACACGGAACTTACTCTATATTCGAGCCTATTTCAATCAAATGAGTGGCATAAAACTTTGATTGCAGAGAATCAAGACTGAAAATTAGAACTATACAATTTTAAACATTTTTAACACTACACAAATTTATGTCGATGGAATACATAATTAATACACACTTTTCATACCTCTTCTTCCCACCACCATCACCACTGGCTTTCCCTCCACCCTCCTCATCCCATCCTTCAGCAGTTATGGGTTGAACGGGTTGTACCCGAGACCCATACTGGAGAGCAGTCTTGCCGGACACTGTCTTGATTGGCCCACCATTAGGGGTCTACGGGAAGAAATTTACACAGTCAAATTACTTCTCGAAATAACATAATATCAGTTGATGGTGTACTCCATATAAATTAGAAGATATTTAATCTCTTCAAATTATTACATTTTAAAATTTAAATGTGTATTGTACTTTAACGTGTGTTATATTTTAACTAATGTGAACAATTTAATTTATATGAATAGATTTAGAAGGAAAACGAAGCTGAAGAATAAAATGAGAGTGAAAAATATATTTGAATCATTTTCGAATTCGTTAATTTTCTTCTTGAGTTGAATACTTACACTGTCTAAGACCATTCTTTACTAGAATTTAGAATAATAAATGGATTAAATAAAATGAGACAGAATAAATTCTGAAAAGGCAAATTCATCATAATATTAAGGTTCTAAGAAGTTTCAGCACCATTTTTAATTCATTCTTATGTAAAGAGCAAGAAACTCAAATGAATATGAATAATTATATCTATATATTAGGGAATAAAAATTTTAATTAGTAATTAAATAATGAAAAGTGACTCTAGTGATAATCCATGTAATTGAAATGAATTAATTTTGACAAATATTGTTATCAAATGAAATGTCATACTGAATAAAAAAAAGTACTTTCATTAGTTTTGACCTGCTCAATATAGCGACTACTGTTCTGATTACTTCGGCACAATGTCAAGAACATAAATGAATCCATAAACTTTACTTTATTAGTTCTTTGTCACGATATATTTAAAATATATAAATACAATCTGCATATTCATTAAGTAAACAATGAATAAAACATCAATAATAAGATTCACATTACTTCATATCAGAAGTTAGTTCGATAAGTAGCGGATCAAAAGATCAACTACATGAATGTCTTATATGCCAGTGATGTTCTTCTCCGTTGTTCTACCAAACCGTTACTGTCGGAACTGTTCGACGAAGTGATCGATCACTCGTTAACAACCATGCTTTTATGCACTCACGTTGCACCACTATAGAGGTCGCAACTTGAATACCAGAGTCTGCACTAGGGTAGGTAAAAATGAATACAACGAAATGAATACAACGAAATGAATACAACGAAATAAATACAACGAAATGAATATAACGAAATAAATACAACGAAATGGATACAACGAAATGAATACAACGAAATAAATACAACGAAATGGATACAACGAAATAAATACAACGAAATAAATACAACGAAATGGATACAACGAAATGGATACAACGAAATGGATACAACGAAATAAATACAACGAAATGGATACAACGAAATAAATACAACGAAATGGATACAACGAAATGGATACAACGAAATAAATACAACGAAATGGATACAACGAAATGAATACAATGAAATAAATACAACGAAATGGATACAACGAAATGGATACAACGAAATGGATACAACGAAATAAATACAACGAAATGGATACAACGAAATAAATACAACGAAATGGATACAACGAAATGAATACAACGAAATAAATACAACGAAATGGATACAACGAAATGGATACAACGAAATAAATACAACGAAATGGATACAACGAAATGGATACAACGAAATGGATACAACGAAATAAATACAACGAAATGGATACAACGAAATAAATACAACGAAATGGATACAACGAAATGGATACAACGAAATAAATACAACGAAATGGATACAACGAAATGGATACAACGAAATAAAAACAACGAAATGGATACAACGAAATGAATACAACGAAATAAATACAACGAAATGGATACAACGAAATGGATACAACGAAATGGATACAACGAAATGAATACAACGAAATAAATACAACGAAATGGATACAACGAAATGAATACAATGAAATAAATACAACGAAATGGATACAACGAAATGGATACAACGAAATAAATACAACGAAATGGATACAACGAAATAAATACAACGAAATGGATACAACGAAATGAATACAACGAAATAAATACAACGAAATGGATACAACGAAATGGATACAACGAAATAAATACAACGAAATGGATACAACGAAATGGATACAACGAAATAAAAACAACGAAATGGATACAACGAAATGAATACAACGAAATAAATACAACGAAATGGATACAACGAAATGGATACAACGAAATAAATACAACGAAATAAATACAACGAAATGGATACAACGAAATGAATATAACGAAATAAATACAACGAAATGGATACAACGAAATGAATACAACGAAAAGTCCCAACAATACACATTTCACGCAAGTAGATAGACTAAAATTCATAACTTATTCAATAAAATTTAAAAATCTTTATTTTTACACTGAAAACAAAAAGAATAACATCTTCACATAAGATAATAAAGAAATATAACTACTATTCCAACAAAATGGGCACACAATAATAATTTCAATAGGTTTTTTATAGTCGATTTTCCATCATTTTTGCTCCCAACCATCTATTTAATTGAAGAAAATAGAAGACTAATTGATTGTTGCTATATGTGTATGGTGAATAAATTTGAGAAGAAGTCGTTTAAGAAATTGTAAACTACTTCTTTGCTAACTACCTGGTTACAAATTATTGTGTGGAGACAACTGTATGAGTATTATGTTTACTATTTATTTGCATTGAACCACTCCACATATGTAATGGCATTATTATTTACGCTTCCATAACTTATCCATTCTAATGAAAACAATACAATAGTCCCATAAAATGAATAGAATTACTGTAACTCAGTAGCGGTTTTTGATGTTCATTTGTTAGTTTGATGCAGAGAACTAACTTCTGCATCAAACTTTATAAAAAACTTTTAAAAGATGTGGTGCTTTCGGATGCTTTATTTGTGTGTGAATTAATTCACACTTTGGATGTGTTCTATTGGAATTTATTAGATAGTTCATTTTTAGATGGTTTACTTTTAAGATGGTCTACTTTCTTAGATAGTCTATCTCTTAGATAGTCTATTTCTTAAATAGTCTATTTCTTAGATAGTCTATTTCTTAGATAGTCTATTTCTTAGATAGTCTATTTCTTAGATAGTCTATTTCTTATATAGTCTATTTCTTAGATAGTCTATTTCTTAGATAGTCTATTTCTTAGATAGTCTATTTCTTATATAGTCTATTTCTTATATAGTCTATTTCTTAGATAGTCTATTTCTTAGATAGTCTATTTCTTAGATAGTCTATTTCTTAGATAGTCTATTTCTTAGATAGTCTATTTCTTAGATAGTCTATTTCTTAGATAGTCTATTTCTTAGATAGTCTATTTCTTAGATAGTCTATTTCTTAGATAGTCTATTTCTTAGATAGTCTATTTCTTAGATAGTCTATTTCTTAGATAGTCTATTTCTTAGATAGTCTATTTCTTAGATAGTCTATTTCTTAGATAGTCTATTTCTTAGATAGTCTATTTCTTAGATAGTCTATTTCTTAGATAGTCTATTTCTTAGATAGTCTATTTCTTAGATAGTCTATTTCTTAGATAGTCTATTTCTTAGATAGTCTATTTCTATCCTTTATTATGTGATTGAGACTTTATTCATAGTTATATATGATTTTTTTTAATTTCCTTAAAAATTTCTTCTCGGAGTTCTTCTAAGAGGAATACATGACTGACAAAAGTAAAACACTTATTAAATAAAATAGATTATTGAGGTCTCATTTTCACTTGCAAAAATGTATTAATTTTTTATGTATGAATTAGGTGAATAAATGAATAATGTAACAGCTATGGATATTCAAAAACATTTCAATTACTGAAACCTAAATCGCCTATTCTTGAAAAAAAAAGCATATTTATTATTATCATATTTATTACTATGTATTGAGTGCATTAGAAATAGTTATAATTAATTAACCGTTGTTGTTTCAATTGAATACTTGTTATCCATTTAATCGATAGAACGTTTCCTTAACTAACGGTCTAATATTTATCTCTGTATAGTGCGATTGACTATAGTTTGTATAGTATGCACCAGTTAAAGTTTCTGAGAGAGAAAAATTAAATATAGATTTGAAATTTATAAAAAAATGTAATTCAATATGAATTTGAAACACACTGAATCAATTACCTGTTCAACAGACAAGTAATAATGATAACTTTATTGATAATAAAAATACACAAATAATAATTAGCATTCAATTATCTCAGAGGAATTTTATCTCGCTTTTTAAACGGTGTAATATTTTGTTTCACTCATAGATCGAACAATAATTAATACAATGTTATTGTGACTCATCATTATTCCAATAAACATTTTTTGTTAACATTTAAATATATATAGAAACTAGAGAAATGCACCATAAAAGTGACGAATACATAAGCTTGTCGGCTATATATTCAATTGTACATGCATTTTCATATAAATAAGTTGATAGTTCATAAAGTACAGTAAGTTGATTGTTTAAATCAATATACAGGTGAATCTGTTTCTTCGATATCTTATTTAGAGTTCTAGGTATATTCCACCACGAAAAGTTCCACCAGGTAAATTCCCCCATAGAAAAAATTCCACCACAGAAAATTTTACTGCTAGAAAATTTCATCTGAAAAAATAAATGAGTATCTTCAATTGTATATAAATTAGTAGCTTCAATTATATAATTTTCCAATGTGGAACTTTCCGCGAGTAAATAAATATAAATTTATATTCCAAATTAATTCTATATTAGTTTCAAATGTTCTATGACCTTATGTTATATATATTTTACTGCATTGTGATAGAAAAATATCTTTAAAATAAGATAATATTTAACAATAAAAACAGCATTGAAATATGTAAATAGAGTCACATTTTACCAAGAAACAATGAGTGGGGTAAGTTTCAAGTTATCGTACGGTTCCATATTTCAATCATAACAGAAAATATATATAAAAGTAAATGATAATAATACAAAAAAAATCTTACATGATCGAACTGTGGAACCATCCGATAACTCGAAACTTAATCTACCTACGTAATTCAGTTGCAATAGTTTTCTACGTTGCTCATCATAGGAGTAACTCAAGTAAAATACCATAAATGCTTTTAGCATGAAATGTATATTGAAATATTTACATATTAATTATTGTCTTTACGAAAGATGAACTTAAATAAGATGCTTAATTTAACAATAGAAACTAAATCAGATGTAAAGTACCTAATGTTCAGATTAAATATAAAATAAGTGTGTCAAGTAGATTCTTTCATCGTGGAAAATTCCGCTCTGTGCTGGACTATAAGACAGCACAAAGATAGAAAAGTACCGGATTTATTGAATACTGAAATGAGTCCGATATCTGATTTCAAAGAAGCAAGAATTCAGAACGAATTAACATTCTTTTGGGAAGATTAAGATAGCAATATTTCTTTGAAGAAAATTGCAAGTATATTCAGAGAAACAGTCAGACGTCCGGTACAGATTGTCCTGCAGTGTAGTACATTTTGGTAGGACCAGTCCAGTGAAATATTGAGAATACCCTGGTTATTTCCGATTATTCTGGTTTTAGCAGGGTAGCATATATAAATGGGGTCCTACTATACTCCCTAATTCCATCATATGTTAGCATGGCAATTTCCTTGATCAAATTATACATCTTTGGTTAGAATTATTAGCTTCATAATCTAAAGTTAGTTTCAATGTAAAATATTATCTACATATTTGAAGAAATGTACAATTATTCATTTCTTTAATTTATATTTCATCTGAAAAGTTTCATAATCGATTAAGAAAGTGAATATTCAAAGAATAATGAATTTTAACCTTTAAACGATTTTAGTACTTTACAAAGTATAATGGAAAATTAAACAAAGATCTTGAAATCCAATTTAACAATAATACAGAGGCATTTTTTATGATTTAGTACAAATTTTTCTTTCGCGTACATTTATATAAACTATTCGTCTAGAATGAAAAAGAGATCATGTTATTTGAAGAGAAATGAAAATAAGTTGATAGAATATAATTCTAATTCATTTAAAAACGCATTTCATGCTCAAACTAAATACACATAGATATAGAACAGGTTTTAGATGTAGAAATGAATCTTCAATTGTCTGATATGACAGCATTCGATGAGCTGAATATCCATTCTAATATTAGTATCTGACTCATAACTTCCTGCTATTCATTCATGACCTCTAGGTTGAACGCTGCTTAGAACAAATCAATGAGGTCTATTAATGAATAATTTATCATTCATAAATGGCTTGTTCTGTTCGTATCACGACATTGCACTTTCTGGCGTAATTTCAACCATCGTTACATGTAGTTCAAATATTAGGATATACGTTGCCTAAGTTTGGATGCAAGGCTTTAATGGCTAGAAGATAATCACTTTGAATTAGAGGAGTGTATCCTTCTCGGTCCAACCTTTGCTTGAAACCAGACTACACTGCTTCAACTGCTTTGAGAAGCTACTCAGCACCTTTGGGCTACTGACTACCCGGATAATATCTCTGAAAAGCACCTTGAATTGATTTAAAGCCGATATTCATATCTTCTTTGCGGTGAATCTTGTTGAACTGAACATCTTATGTCATCGGACACATTATAGGTCGTATGTTAGGACACAAAGTGTTTTGCGGAAAAGGTGTCTGGTTCTACTGGTACTGCAGATGATGGTGATTAGCAAATGTCACATTATTCTGTACTTGAACCACTTAGGGGATGAAGAAGTGGTTGTTGAATCGCTATTGATGACCGCAGTGGTGAGGAATTCTATTTACTCCTTTACATTGGTGATGTGAGTTTTAACTTGAGTGGCAATGACATTATTTTTGATGGTTTGAACCAGAGTTATTTATTTATTGGTTACCGCTATTAGAACATATTTCTCTAACTTCTACTTATGAAATTTGTCTCCTATTTTCTGTTAAATCCCTTTGAAATTTTACAGTTTCTTCTGATCTCTCAGTTTTGTTTTCTTTTGGTTATTTCGAATTGCATTAGTCGTATTTTGCTCTTACATTCTCTTATTCAGTCTCGAAAGTATTAATTTTTTGATACATTTAACTGTCAAAAGTTGATGTCTTAGCTTCTGGTGATGATGAATCGTTCTTTAATTCTTAGATTGCACTTTCCTATGAACTTTACTCAGCACATTTGGATATGTTTTTCTATTATTCTTTCCTTTGCCTATCGTATAAATCTTCAAGAGAACATTACATATGTTCTATTTGTTACTTTATAGTTGATTGATCTTGAGTTTCACCCATAACCATTTTAACAGTCCCTGATGCTTTTTTTAAGCTGCTATTACGAATCGGTGCTTGATTTGATTCCTCTTCAACCAATCGAGTCCAATCATCCACAACAGCATTTGGTTATGAAATCTGAACTACTATTTAAGCATTTGAGGATTGTAAATGTTACTTATTGGTATTTTGTTATGGAATGTCATATTAAGAGTATTAGTATGTGTCTTTTACTTGGTAAACAGATGAATTGTTCTTTAGTAGTCTTTGACCACTTTAATCACTTGTGTGCTATCTTTACAAATGCTATTGATGGTTTAAAAATTATTTCGTAATGCAAGAATTGAACTAAGAATTGTTCTAGCTTTCTCTAGTTTTGGGAGAAGCAACCGAATTCTCTCTTTAATTTTCTTAGTATTTTAACTGCAAGTTGTTGTCTGGTCTTACGTTCAAAGTGTTTTTCTTTTCTAATTAACTTTGGGTTATTGTAGTTTATTTTTGGTTTTGTGGACTTGATATCATCGTTGTCCGAGTCATTGGTTATTCAAGAGTGACTTCCTTCATTGATCTCAAATTTTAATCTTCTGTTATATTTGTACGGGTTGCAGATATTTCTAGATCAGGTTAGGTTGGTAGTTGCATTTATTAGTTAGATTTTGAAACTCCAAAATCATCAGCATTCAGTTTTTAAAACTCATCTTTGTTAAACTTTTTTTGTTGTCTAGTAGGATTGGTTACGTATTACTACTCTTGGTATTCATCTTAATAAGTTTGTACATCTTAAAGAGAATCCCATTCTGCAAATTGTTGTTCATTTTGAATTTCTTACACATCGTTCTATTATACATTAATATCATAGTTAATATCTGAATAATATAGTGACTGCTAATCCAATGTTCTCATATTATTTTTCAAAGAAATTGACGTAGGTGATGCTACATAATTTCCCGTTTGGTATACTGGTTATTGTGTGTAACCACTTGTTTATTATTTTGAGTTGTCCAAATTTCCATCATCAATTTACTCATGAATCAAATTATCTGTAGTATTTCTCGTATTATCTATTTAAATTTGTCTTTCCATAACATATTCTCCATCAGAAGGGTTATAATCTGCTCTCTGCTGCTCTATTGTTTCTGCTTGAGGAGATCTTGAATTCGGTGTCGTTTCACTCGATTCCTGCTCATGGAATTTAGTCTGTACTTATCTATTTTATATTGAATTGGAATTCAGCAAATTTTCGTGAATTATGAGGTGGTGTTATAAGTTTTCATCTGCTATTTAAGTAGGCTAGTGTTCAGACAATATGTTCGGATTGTTGTATGTTGAAAATGACTGCGGGTCAATGGTTTTCTATTGAGTAAATCTGCTCCTACTTTGGGATTGATTTAATCGAAGATTTTCTAAAATCTAATAAGCTGCATCCTAGGAAATTGGGAAATTTAATGTTGAGATACTTGGAGGTAAATGAGTCCCTTATTCATCTTCAGTCTATCCAGTTTGCATTGTTGAAATGGGAAAGTTCAAAGTTGGCATTGTTGAAAATGCTAACTAAGATTATTCGGTAGGAAAATTCTAAGATGCAGTACTTGGGAAGTTTAATGAAGTTAGACTTTAATTTCCAGGATCAATTGTTTAAATTTATTGAGTCGATCTATTACTTTGTTTCTTTGCAGAATTCGGGAAGTTCAATGAAGTAAGACTTTACTTTCCAGGATCTGCTCTTTATATTTATTGAGTCGATCTATTACTTTGAATGTTTGCTGTACTTGGGAAGTGCGATGACGTTAGAATTTACTTTCCAGGATCTATTCTTTAAATTTATTCAGTCTTTCTATTACTTTGTGAATTTTCAATTCTAGGGAAGTTTGATGAAATTAGACTTTACTTTCCAGGATATGCTCTTTAGATTTATTGATTCGATCTATTACTTTGAGTACTTCCAGTAATTGGGAAGTTCAATGAAGTTAGACTTTAGTTTCCTGGATCTGTCGTTTATATTTATTGAGTCTATATATTACTTTGTGCATTTCCAGTATTTGGGAAGTTCAATGAAGTTAGACTTTAGTTTCCAGGATCTGCTCTTTAAATTTATTGAGTCAATCTATTACTTTGTGTATTTCCAGTACTTGGGAAGTTCAAATAAGTTAGACTTTACTCTCCAGTATCTGTCGTTTATATTTATTGAGTGTATCTATTGCTTAGTGTATTTCCAGTATTTGGGAAGTTCAATGAAGTTAAACTTTACTTTCCAGAATCTGCTCTTTAGATTTATTGATTCGATCTATTACTTTAAGTGTTTGCTGTACTTTCGAAGAGCGATGATTTTCCAGGATCTGCTCGTTAAATTTATTCAGTCTATCTATTACTCAATGAAGTTAGACTTTGTTTTCCAGGATCTGCTCTTTAAGTTTATTGAGTCTATCTAGTACTTTGTGTATTTCCAGTACTTGGGAAGTTCAATGATGTTAGACTTTACTTTCCAGGATCTATTCTTTAGATTTATTGAGTCGATCTATCACTTTGTGTATTTCCAGTATTTGGGAAGTTCAATGAAGTTAAACTTTACTTTTCAGGATCTATTTTTTAGATTTATTGAGTCAATCTATCACTTTGTGTATTTGCAGTATTTGGGAAGTTCAATGGAGTTAAACTTTACTTTCCAGGATCTATTCTTTAGATTTATTGAGTCGATCTATCACTTTATGTATTTGCAGTATTCGGGAAATTCAATGAAGTTAGACTTTACTTTCCAGGATCTGCTCTTTAAATTTATTGAGTCGATCTATTACTTTGAGTATTTCCAGCATTTGGGAAATTCAATGAAGTTAGACTTTACTTTCCAGGATCTATTCTTTAGATTTATTGAGTCGATCTATCACTTTGAGTATTTCCAGCATTTGGGAAATTCAATGAAGTTAAACTTTACTTTCCAGGATCTATTCTTTAGATTTATTGAGTCGATCTATCACTTTGTGTATTTGCAGTATTCGGAAAGTTCAATGAAGTTAAACTTTACTTTTCAGGATCTATTCTTTAGATTTATTGAGTCAATCTATCACTTTGTGTATTTGCAGTATTTGGGAAGTTCAATGAAGTTAAACTTTACTTTCCAGGATCTGCTCTTTAAATTTATTGAGTCGATCTATTACTTCGTGTATTTGCAGTATTCGGGAAGTTCAATGAAGTTAGACTTTACTTTCCAGGATCTGTTCTTTAAATATATTGGGTCGATCGATATTTTCGTGTATTTCCAGTACTTGGGAAGTTCAATGAAGTTAGACTTTGCTTTTCAAGATCTGCTCTTTAAATTTATTAAGTCAATCTATTACTTTGTGTATTTCCAGTTTTTGGGAAGTTCAATGAAGTTAAACTTTAATTTCCTGGATCTGTCGTTTATATTTATTCAGTCTATCTAATAGTTTGTGTATTTCCAGTGTTTGGGAAGCTCAATGAAGTTAAACTTTACTTTCCTGGATCTGTCGTTTATATTTATTCAGTCTATCTATTACTTTGTATATTTTCAGTTTTTGGGAAGTTCAATGAAGTTAGACTTTACTTTCCTGGATCTGACTTTTGTATTTATTCAGTCTAACTATTACTTTGTGTATATCTAGTTTTTGGGAAGTTCAACGAAGTTAGACTTTACTTTCCAGGATCTGCTTTTTAGATTTTTTGATTCGATCTATTACTTTTTGTATTTTCAGTACTTGGGAAGTTCAATGAAGTTAGACTTTATTTTCCAGGATCTGCTCTTTATATTTATTGAGTCGATCTATTACTTTGCGTATTTCCAGTATTTGGGAAGTTCAATGAAGTTAGACTTTACTTTCCAGGATCTGCTCTTTATATTTATTGAGTCGATCTATTACTTTGTGTATTTCTATTACTTGGGAAGTTCAATGAAGTTAGACTTTACTTTCCAGGATCTGCTCTTTATATTTATTGAGTCGATCTATTACTTTGTGTATTTTCAGTATTTAGGAAGTTCAATGAAGTTAGACTTTACTTTCCAGGATCCGCGCTTTATATTTATTGAGTCGATCTATTACTTTGTGTATTTCTATTACTTGGGAAGTTCAATGAAGTTAGACTTTACTTCCCAGGATCTGCTCTTTATATTTATTGAGTCGATCTATCACTTCGTGTATTTGCAGTATTTGGGAAGTTCAATGACCTTACATTTGACATTTCTAGATCTATTTTCTAGATTTGTTGGGGAAATTCAACAATTTCTCTGTTTTCTTAGATCGGGAAGCTCATGGTTATTTACTTAGATTCCATATTTTCCTTTTGTGAACCAATCTGAATTTAACTGTTAATTGCAACATCAGAAATTCCTCTATTTTACAATTATTCATACCTCATTGCATCAGAATCATTGAAATTTTCATTCTCCCAATAGGTTCGATTAGCTGGGTTTTATTTTTCACCTGTGCTGCTCTAGTACTACCTTTACCCAGGCTATGAAGAGGAGCTGACAACTGATGTCCAAGGTTTGCTCTATGAAGCAGTGACTTCAACTTATGGAAATGCTTAGATTGACTGCTTAGTGATTGGTACCCACGACTAGTTCGTTGCAAATGTTTATGGTTAAGTTATTGGTATCCATGAAGATTAGCTTTATGTGCCTTTTGTTATATTTTAAAATTCTGGTGCCATCAGTTCCTTTTCTTTTTGTTAATTTTACTGCATCTTGTTGTCAAACTTGAACTTTGGTTTTCGTATGGGAAAAAGGACTTGTTTGTCCCGTCTTTTCTTCCTCTTTTTCTTTTTCAGTGGCATAGTCATTGCTTACGGACCTGAAATATCTTGACAAACTGTGCTCTTCATTCCACTCCTTTAATTATAATCTTTTTCGCTGCTTTATATTTAATCATACTAATCTTCTTGCTCTTGATCATATTTCTCAAACTCGCTTCCTGTTAATTCAGCACATTTCACTGCATCGGAAACATCTGCCAAATCTTTCTATTTCTCTGAATAAAAAGAATGCAGGAATTACTCCAGTTAATTCTGCTGTTGTAAAAGCTTCTATTACGTAATCATGGATTATTGATTCGCAGACCTGATATGGGTAGAATGCTTATTTTCAAACTGAACAGCTTTTGTACTGACGTTCTACTTGTGTGTTTGTTTCTTATTGGCATCCAGGCTGCTGTTCATGAGTTGACTTACGAGGAAGGACATCACCCCCAAAGCCTTCTAACTGTTACTGCGCTTCTCCGCTTCACTTTGGGTGACCAAATTCCTCTCATTTAGTGGAGTTTTATAAGTTTGCTGAAGGTAATGAGTTGCCATTTCTTCTATTTTGTCGAGAAAATCTGAGACTGGAGAGTCCGTTGGTTGGTGACTGTATTGAAATAAGTAGTCAGGATACAGTAGAAAAGCTATTGGAAAACAATTAATATTATTCAAATAATGAGGATTTGAGTGAAACAATTAGGAGCATTAATTCTTAGTATATTGTTTTTGTATTTAATAAGTAATCATCAATATTATAATAGAGCGGTTTCTGTCTCTCTGTCCGTCACATTAATCTAATAATAACGCTGGATAAATTATCATGATATCACTTCAATAAATTGATTCAATGATAACTATTTTGTTATTTTATTCAATTGAAAATGTTCGTTTAAAAGTGGAACTAGGAATGATGATTAATACATACATTTAACTTTTATTAGTTATATTAAAAAAATATTATATATATATTAAAATTTTATCATCATCGGCACCCGTTCACTAGTTAAAATGAAATAGATTTTAAAGAATTCTAGTTAAACCAAATTAAGTTAACTCGAAAATGGGAAGCAATTAAAAAGAATAATTTGCACTAGAAATATTATGGCATAAATAACAATAAATCTAAGGTAAAGACTCCTAATATTTTAGTAACATTTTCACCTCGTATTATTTGACGTCAGAGGTCAATGAATCTTAATTAAGTGATGTATGTTAAAACGATTAACCTATATCACTGTGAGATGTTCTATCAAACTTTCGGTGTATTTATATCATAATTAATAAATGTACTAAAATGCGTAACAGAATGATGAACGCTGAAAATTGAAGAGCTATCATTTTCTAAATAACTAATATTGAATTAATGGAAGTTAGCTGCTACTTTTATAGAGACAAACTTTAAAATTTAAATACCGATTTACGATTTTTTTAAATAAATATCCTTATTCATCAGATTAGACACAATAGAAAGGAACCAAACTTACCCTCATTGTTAGTCAATAATTAGGTAACTTAGTCACTAGTTAGGTAACTTAGTCACTAATTAGGTAACTTAGTCACTAGTTAGGTAACTTAGTCACTAGTTAGGTATCTTAGTCACTAATTAGGTAACTTAGTCACTAGTTAGGTAACTTAGTCACTAGTTAGGTAACTTAGTCACTAGTCAGGTAACTTAGTCACTAATTAGGTAACTTAGTCACTAGTTAGGTAACTTAGTCACTAGTTAGGTAACTTAGTCACTAGTTAGGTAACTTAGTCACTAGTTAGGTAACTTAGTCACTAGTTAGGTAACTTAGTCACTAGTTAGGTAACTTAGTCACTAGTTAGGTAACTTAGTCACTAGTTAGGTAACTTAGTCACTAGCTAGGTAACTTAGTCACTAGTAAGGTAACTTAGTCACTAGTTAGGTAACTTAGTCACTAGTTAGGTAACTTAGTCACTAGTTAGGTAACTTAGTCACTAGTTAGGTAACTTAGTCACTAGTTAGGTAACTTAGTCACTAGTTAGGTAACTTAGTCACTAGTTAGGTAACTTAGTCACTAGTTAGGTAACTTAGTCACTAGTTAGGTAACTTAGTCACTAGTTAGGTAACTTAGTCACTAGTTAGGTAACTTAGTCAAGGTGGACATTGAATCGATTCCCGCCAAGGATTAATATTTCACTCCTTTATGAACCTCTCTCTTTATTTTCTTATTTTACCACTTATTTTGTTTTATAAATGTATTTTTATAACTGTGACCATAAAGGAGATGGAAAGAACGTGATTGTAGGAGGTTAATAAGAGCTCAATAATTGTTATTAACTTTTAATTCAAGTGTATTATAGTATTTGATAAATAGTTTGTGATAATTATTTGAGCATCATTGGAATTTCTTTCAGTATATTAGACTATGGTCTAAAATACTTAAAGTAATTCCACTGATTCTCAAATTTATAACAAGGATACTTCAATGAAGGAAAAAACTACAGAAAATATTTGGAGGAATAGTCAAACATATTCATTAAATAATTGGTCCACAATGGACGTTAAATAAATATAATTTTTACCTTTTGCTTAATATTTAGTGATTCAGTGTTGAATAATGTTTTCAATCATATTTTCAGCCACTAATAAATATCAGATACTACATAGAACTGTGTGGTATGAATTTGGATAGTCTTTACATGTGTACTGCATAGTTATATCTCAAAATGCAAGCATTTGTTATATTCATTTACCCAGGGAAGCTTTTACTGTACTTCTAATATAATTTTAAGTAATATTAATTTTAAAAAAACAGTCACTGTATTCTTCAGCTTTATAAATTTGACACCTTAGTCTATGGTAAATGAAACCAGTATTTAATTAACTTTACTATTTTCATAGGGTTCTCTTTTACCAATTGTTATTACCAAAAAAAATGTCGTGACCAGGAGAAAGTTTATCAAATAAAAAATTATAAATCACGAAGCACGGAGTTTTCTGATAAAAATGACTTTCTGATGAATAAATTCAATTCAAATTCAAGCTCGTCCTGCGTAATGGTGCCAATCTTACTTACATTAGATCTATTAATTTAATTTCTTTTCCTACAATTAACTCAATTTCTTCAAGGCGGATTTAGCTACATAGGACCAGAGTTGATGTTGATGGTGTTATGTGAGAAAGATGGATTAGCTACATAGGACCAGAGTTGATGTTGAAGGTGATATGTGAGAAAGATGGATTAGCTACATAGGACCAGAGTTGATGTTGAAGGTGATATGTGAGAAAGATGGTCTGGCTACATAGGACCAGAGTTGATGTCGCATGTGATAGGTACCAAGCGTGATATTTGGTGAATTGTCACTTCTTAAGAAAGAGCTTTTATCCACATTTATATATCTCCATATCTAAATATATTCAACCCATTTTTAGTGCATTAATTGCACTAGAAATTCGTAAATAACAACAATCGACTGGGGGCAATAAAAGAGATATATAAAGATATATTTGACTAACTGACAATGTGATCTGAGAGTTTCTTCCAAAATTTTGCTTGTTCAATTATTAAGTAATTACTAATTCATATCAATTTTTTTTCTTTTTATCTCTATTTAATAATTATGCAGGATGCCCTAAAAAACTGTTAGAGCTTAATATTGTATTATGGAATTGTAGTCTTACATGTACTGTACTTTATGTAACGAAAAAAATGTTTCAATTATTATTGGTTACTGGCAAGGCCCGAGCCCCTGACTGGGAATAGGTTAAGGCTGAGATTTAGAACTAGGTGGTCTGATCGAGTGTTGTTTCTTTGAAGATATGCCAGTTAACTATATTCTATTTATGTTTTATTTACTGGGAGGATGATTTTACAGATGATGCATCGGTGCAAAATAATAATTGTGTTGTTTATTTATCGTGAAAGCACAGATAGAAAACTAGGTGATAGTACCTATGGTATCTGCGCGGAATTGAATGTTCTATTCTACAATTGAAAGCTGTATTTGCAAGTAAATTCACTAGTTGAAAGCATTTATTCAACTGGCTAGCCTATTTGAACTTACGAAAGTTCTTTTTTTACAGAATATCTCTAGGTTTTCCCTCAAATTAAAGGAATTAATAAATGAATAACTTGAAAGAATAAACATTTCTATTATTTATTGATATCCAGACAGTAATATTATTTTATGGAAAATTCAAATTGAGAAAGGCGGAATCTTACTAGCGAGGAATCTGAAACTAGCTATAAACTTCGGTGCCAGGCAGGAATTTTCCATAGCGAAATTTTCTCAGTCTTAATTTTCTACGGCACATATTTCGCAATGTGGAGTTTCCCAGGTGGAATCTTCCAAGCGGATTGTAAATCTCTCGGTTTAAATTGGTAAATATATTTAAGCTATGAGAGGCAACTATATTTTAAATAAGAAAGATTTTTAAGGTAACTTCAACATATTTCTTAAAATTATTACATATATGAAGGTGGGTCACTCGGCAGCAGATATTTGATAATTATCAGTCCATCCTTTTGTTGAGAAATACTTTAATCATTCCGCAGTTACAATATTTGCTACTTGAGCTGCGGAGGGCTTTAAGCATCAGAAATAATCCATCCTTGGTGATTCTTACAAATTTGAGCCAATTGCTACACAGAATCAATAATATATAAATAGACGCCTTGTTGAAACCACAAGTGATCCAAAGAATTCTTCCATCGAATGGCTCCCGAGATTCAGGGAGGGAATATATCGTGTCCGTCCCTTCTGGGCACTCACCACATCACTCGTGGGTCCTGAAGGAATTTTCTCTTCTGAGAAGATTTTATTCTTCTTGTTTTAAATGGAAAATATCATCTTTTTCATTTTGAATTTATAAAAATATTAATATATCATTATCTGAATAGTTAATACTAAGTGTCGTATATTTTGTCTGAATATCATTTAATAACTAGTACCTATCATTATTATCTATCATAAACATACAATTATTCAATTATTCATATTAATATATTCAATACAATTTTTCTAAAGATTCGGAGTGCAAAAGCTACTTCGTGAATGCTGTCACTTACCAAGGAATGTGACGAAATGGGACACAAGCACCAGTGGCTGAACTCACGTTATGGAAGAGGAAAATGAAGAGGTGATAGTAAATGAAGCCTAAGAACCTACCTAACATAAAATCTAAGATCTCGTAGTTGAAGAGAAAAACCCTAGCGCTATCCTCGAAAACTGCAAGTAGCGTTAAAATATTTAATACACATAGTAAAAAAGAAAAATCGACAATATACAGGGTGAGAAAATCAAATTCCTAGTTTAGAATATTTTTAAAACAATACTTGCATAATTATTTACTGTTTTATTCAAATCAGTATATAATGCCGCTTGTGTGATCACTTTTTGGAGATGACAGCAGGAGCATCTCTATTACTATATCAAAACCCTGTTAAAGACATGTCTGAAGCTTTCTGTTGCTCTTCGGAACATCACAATGAGTATTGCGGAGATTTACTCCCGAATTCACATTTCCGATTTTTCCAAATTTTGTGACCGACTCTTGAACACTCCCTGCTTCAGGTGTCTCAACAGGAAATTGTCGAAAATGTTCAAATCCAGTGAGCATCGGGTCAATTCATCGACATCATCCCTCCGAGATATGAAGCGTACCGGGAATATTTGTTGCAACTTGACCATTGTAACATTCGCAGTGAGGGCTAGGGCTCATCTTGTTGGAACCAAATTTCTCCCAATTCTTTTCTCAATTAATTCTTCCATTTGTGGTTCAAGAAAAATCTTCCAACATCGCAAAATAAAGTTGAGAATCGACGCTGACAGATCTTCCCTTTTCCTCGAAGATTTAAGGCCTAATTACCCCGAATTTGGAAACTGCATACCAAACAGTTGATGTCTAATGGACCTCACGCACTTCAGATTTGATCATTTGTAACAATTTCCTGTTGTTATATCTGAAGGAGAAAATGTTTAAAAGTTGGCCACAAAATATGGAAAAATTGAAGAAATCGATTTGGGAGGAAATTGATGCAAAACTCATTATAATGTGCAGAAGAGCAGCAGAAAACCTCAGATATCGGCTTTAAAAGTGCATCAACATAGATGACCACCATCTTCAAAAAATGATCACACAAACGGCATTGTATATATACTGATTTGAATAAAACAATAAACAATTAAGTAATTATTCTATTACTTATCAAAAAATATTCTAAACTAGGGCATTTTGTTTGCCCAATACTGTATATTTTAAATTAAACAACAGTTCGGAACCCAATGGACGCCATCCCATTCCCTTCTATTCACCACAGACAGCTTCAGGATAGAACCCCTGTGGAAAATTCGACAAATGCTAAAATGAAATTTAAAGATTAAATTGAGTTGTTTCTAACTTTTCAGCTTCTAGCTGTTCATCTTTTCGTTGTTCATCTCATAGTCAATCAGCTTCATACCATTCATTTCAGCTTGTCGTTATTCATTTTATCGCTGTTAATCTTGTCGCTGTTCATCTTCTCGCAATTCATTTTGTCCCTGTTCATCTTCTCGCAGCTGTTCATCTTCTCGCTGTACAGCCTCTAGCCATTCAGCTTCTAGCCATTCTGCTCCTAGCCATTCAGTTTCTAGCCATTCCGCTTCTAGCCATTCAGCTTCAAGCCATTCAGCTTCTAGCCATTCTGCTTCTAGCCATTCAGTTTCTAGCCATTCCGCTTCTAGCCATTCAGCTTCTAGACATTCAGCTTCAAGCCATTCAGCCTCTAGCCATTCAGCTTCTAGCCATTCAGCTTCTAGCCATTCAGCTTCAAGCCATTCAGCTTCTAGCCATTCAGCTTCTAGCCATTCAGCTTCAAGCCATTCAGCTTCTAGCCATTCAGCTTCTAGCCATTCAGCTTCTAGCCATTCAGCTTCTAGACATTCAGCTTCTAGCCATTCTGCTTCTAGCCCTTCCACTTCTAACCATTCAGCTTCAAGCCATTCAGCTTCTAGCCATTCAGCTTCTAGCCATTCAGCTTCTAGCCATTCAGCTTCTAGCCATTCAGCTTCTAGCCATTCAGCTTCTATCTTTTCAGCTTCTAGCCTTTCAGCTTCTAGCCTTTCAGCTTCTAGCTTTTCAGCTTCTAGCTTTTCAGCCTCTAGCTTTTCAGCTTCTAGCTTTTCAGCTTCTAGCTTTTCAGCTTCTAGCTTTTCAGCTTCTAGCTTTTCAGCTTCTAGCTTTTCAGCTTCTAGCTTTTCAGCTTCTAGCTTTTCAGCTTCTATCATTTCAGCTTCTAGCCATTCAGCTTCTAGCCATTCAGCTTCTATCCTTTCAGCTTCTAGCCATTCAGCTTCTAGCCATTCAGCTTCTAGCCATTCTGCTTCTAGCCATTCTGCTTCTAGCCTTTCAGCTTCAAGCCTTTCAGCTTCAAGCCTTTCAGCTTCTAGCCTTCCAGCTTTTAGTCTTTCAGCTTCTAGCCATTCAGCTTCTAGCCTTTCAGCTTCAAGCCTTTCAGATTCTAACTTTTCAGCTTCTAGCCTTTCAGCTTCAAGCCTTTCAGCTTCTATCCTTTCAGATTCTAACTTTTCAGCTTCTAGCCTTTCAGCTTCTAGCCTTTCAGCTTCTAGCCTTTCAGCTTCTAGGCATTCAGCATCTAGCTGTTCACCTTCTTGCTGTTCATCATCTAGCTGTTCAGCTTCTATCTGTTTGGTTTCTAGGGGAACTACTTCTCGTAGTTGAGCCTCTAGGCATTCTGCTAACCATTCAGCTTCTAGAATCTCAGCTTCTAAACTTTCATCTTCTTGTTGTTCAGCTTCTAGCCATTCATGAAATCGCTGTTCAGCTTGTCGCTGTGTAGTTTCTCGCAGTTCAGCTTCTATCAATTCATTATCAACCTTGTTGAAGAATAGTTTTTAATAACTTTAAGTTATAAATAAATACAAAAATTATATCAAATAAATTAACTTATGAAACTACTCACCAAATTGTGAGAATAACAGTTAAGATGAATGCTATGCTAATTTCATTCATTCACCAAATAGAGTCTCAAGTCTATCGATTTGTCTGCATTCACTCTGTAAAAAAAAGTAAAAAATAAGAGTAAGATGGGACAGCGAAGTAACATTTCTTAGGTTTAACATGCAATGATCAACACCCATAACAATGAAATAATTATTTGTTTTATTTAGTAGCAACTTCCCAAAAGCAACATCTCAAATTATATGTTGGTTAGAGTACTGCACTAGTGTGATTCTGTTTATTTGTAAGGCCCATACTATTCTGGCGGTGCCACCGCTGCGGTGCTACTGCTTTGCTACTGCTTCTTAAAATCCAAAGTATACTAGGCGGTGACAACGCGGCGTTACTGCCGCGTTGTCACCGCTTGCAAATTATACTGGGCAGTGAGAACACGGCGTATGCACACAGCTCTATAAGATTAACGATTATTTTAATTATTGTACAAGATCATTTTTAGAGCAATATAAAAAGCTGACTTTCATTTTTCATTAAAAGCTAACTTTAAGCTTTCATAAAAGCTAACTTTTTATAAAAAGCTAACTTTTAGAGCAGCGGAACGTTTGGTGTTTGGCGTGAACTGTGATCAACAAAATAACCGAACATGTTCAATTTATAGATAAATGAATTATGTGAGATTTTATATGAATATATTGAAACAATGAAGTAATATGAATATTTACCATCACAGAAATAAAATTTTCGCATTAGGAGATACCTTAAAATATACCTAATAATAACATCCGAAATAATGCAATAGCGAGATCTAGTAAGAATGATTGAAACCACGTTATTTAACGTACCAACAGTCGCTAGATACTTAAACCAGTGTACTTTCCCCGTTATAAATAACCGAGTTTCTATAGACATTGAATGTTGATTTAAAATTAATGGGGAATCAATAGTAAAGGAAAAAAGAAAAAAATATGTAAAATTTAAAAAGTTATGTAAAAAATTGTAGCTATACAAAAAATATGTATCTAAATAAAAATTCATGTAAATAAATATATATGTATATAGAAAATTATGTGAATAAAAATTTATGTTAAGAATTATATATAATAAAGATATAGCTACATACTCTTTTAAATATTAGCTGTATTGTGAATATCTTCTACTTTAAACTGGTCTGTGTATGTGCTTATACTTTGACTGCCGCGGTGAAACTGCCCAGTATACTTTGCAAGCGGTGCTACTGCGCCGGTGGTAACGCGTCCAGATGCGGTGCCACCGCCCCCGCCTAGCGCCGTAGCAACGCAGACTGCCAAGGCGGTAGCACCGCCAGTATACTTTGCAACTTTGCTTTTCCATTAATTTAAACGTGATTAATTGAAGATGCGTAAACAAGGCAGTAGCACCGCGGCGGTGGCACCGCCAGTATAGTATGGGCCTAAGTAAGAGTGTTAAGAGTGTAGTAGTAGCTGTTGTAGATATGATTGAATTCCTGCTTTGTGCGGTAAGATGATTTATGTATGATGAAATGATTACGATATCGTCTGCATTATGTTCTTATATGATGATCTTTTGATGTATATATGTTAACGAGTGTTGGGGATGTTAAATCATGCGGAACGCTTCATTTTGTGAGCCTAGACCCTAATGATTGAAGTTGTGTTGTTGTACTGCGTGTATTGGTTATGGTCTTTGATATTGATTACGCCCCTTTATGAGGAATTTTATAATGAAAATTTTCACGTATAAAATTTTGATAATTTTTTAAAACATTGAATTCCTTGAGAAACTTAACAATTGTTATGTATCCGTTTCGGGTTTGAGAACCGAGAGTAGAATTTTTACTTCAGAAAAATTTGTTTATTAACTACGAGTTTAGTCGATGATTCAGTAACTGATTTAATATTATTCATCTTTTGAACAGAGAATGAAAATAAAAAGTTTAAGAATACGATATTCATCAAATATGGACTATTCAAGAGAATAATCAGAAAATGGGAAGAACACAGTATGAAGAGAAGGCGTTACCCCAGTAAAATACCCAGCCCGTTCTAGTCAGATAGAAGCCTCACACTGACTTACCTTCTCTTCTCTACTTCAGTTCTTTCTCCTTCTTCCGTTCCTATTTTCTCTCTGTCTAACTTCTGTAGCATCTCATTGGCGTCAGTGTCTGTCAGATGACAATTAACCAAATCAATACTTAAGAATCTGAAAAAAATGAAATAATAAGTGTGAGAAAAGAGAGAGATATACGATCAATTAAGTGGCTTTATAATAATTTACAATTTCTATTTCTCAGATAATTTATTCTTTTTTATTCACTTATCTCCATAAAATTCTACACCTGGGAATTCATAAACTTAAACTACAATTGTATAAAAAATCAAAATGACAAATGGAATTAATAAAATATAGGAAAGTAAAAAATTAACAGTTGATACAACAGCTGATTTAATTTAAATTTAAAATCTGAAATGGATTCTTCAGAAGGTATATTGCCTTTTAAAGTGTAACAATGAAATTTTTACTTTTCTGTTCTAAAATTAGATACATAAAAAGATGTAATATTTTTACAATTCATTATTGAACAATAATAATATTCCTTTACATTCAATATAATTTGTAATATGAAATTTAATATGTTTTTCAATGACAGTATATGAAATTATCAGCTTATCCATAAATTACCAATAAACTCGAATGACAGAATGAATTTTAAATTATACAACAAATTATTACTATTGCTACTTGATGTTTAATAGTTCCTTTAAACTAATATCACTCACTTTTTTGATTGAGGACAGAGATACTTGATAATTCTGTAAACATTATCCTTTCCATCAGCAGGTATGTCTGTTATCCACAGAGAGGTTCCCCCTCTAACAGGGTTACTCCCAGTGTTAGGAAAGTCATCGATGTATTTGATCCTCAGTTCTGAAATGTTAATTCGGTAACTAGTAACCAGAAAAAACGAGTAAAAAGTACATTTAACCCTTAAATTGTCATCGTCCTTTGGGGATGGTATTAGAAAATAATTGATATAAATCAGATATAAATTTATGATATATGTTGTATATCTACAGAACAAAAAAATTGAATTTTATTCCATATAATCATATTCTAGTAGTAAGAAGCTTTATTTTTTTAGCTGCCTAATTCCCTTCCCAGAGGACAAGAGACTATATTTAAATATTAAAGAAAGGGTGCTATCACCACTTGGAGCTAAGTTAAAGGTAGATTAGATTTTAAACATTACAGCGTACAACTACACAAGAGTGTTTATTATTACATGTGGATAAGGGTGTTAATAATTCAGGTAGCAAAGAGTGTTAACCCTAAAGCTAGATATGAGTGTTAACACAACAAGTAGCAAAGTTTTTGGTCAATTGTGTCCGGACAATTCATCCTTGGACAATACATCGTCCGGACAATTTATCGCCGGACAATACGTCACCGATTGAAAATAAAACAGATATCATTTATAATAGAATAATAATTGGTAAAAGTGCATTCATTTAAAGGGACTGATTCTTATTAAACTAAATAAATTGTTGGTATAAGTCACTTTTACCTTATTAATTATTAATAAAGAAAATTTAAATTAATGATTATATAGCTATTTTTTAATATAATTATATTTTAATTGGAAAGTATAGTACTATCATTCCACTTGTCATTTAATGGTTCAATAAGCATTATTCATCCAAATATATGGATTTTCAAAAATCTTAAAAAGGGAAGAAAATGTAGTTAATGCTAAATTTCATCAAAATTCTCGAAGTGCAGAAATCCATCAAATAAGAAAACACAGGGATATGAATAAACATACCTTAAATGTGATCATCAATAATAAAATCAGCAGATAATAATATATATTCTTATATTTGTTACTTTTTCTCTGTTTTAGAATTGACATGGCAATAGGGAATCAATTTTCTGTACGGCTAAAAAAAGGGCGGTTTGCATTGTGTTTCAGTATATTCTTGTTTTAGTAATTTTATACAAGAATTGTAGCATATTCTTCGTTATAACATAGCAATATTAGTTAATAGTTTGTTTTTTCTATCTTGACATACATGATTTTTTTTTAATATTATCTTATTTATAATTTTAATCTTTATTATTATTTTTTAATATTTACGATCATGACTATCTCAGTAAAAATAAAATTATAGCGAAAATTTAATTTTATATTAAGTAGTTTTATTTCTAATTTAAAATAAGTTATAATTAGAGCCCGGATTTCCAGTTCTTATGCTATAAATGCTATTTTGACCATAAAAATAAAGTTCTATAGCGTTTATAGCATAAATGCTATTTTGAATATAAAAGCTATTTTTACTATAAATTAAAAGAAAAAACTAGTAATTACGGTATAAACGACTATAAAAACTGTGATAAACCATCTTTTATGTACAAAATATATTTGTAACAGGTTATTGTATTATTGATAAATTAAACATGCCAGAGACATTTAAATTAGTATGCCATTTCATTCACATTTTTTATAGCAATATTACATAGAAAACGTACGAGCATAATTATTGGTAAATTAAACTGAATTAGAAAATGAATAAATCACTACTCAATACAGTATGATATTATCTAATTTTCTTGAATAAATAGAATGATGCATGAAGATATGCCCAATAAAATAAATATATGCTATTTATATATTGTGACGAGTTAATTTCGCTCTTTGCGTAAAGAAGTTACTTTGAGGCTTGAGCACACTCATTTATGAACGTCATAGTTAATTGAGTGCTCAATCTCATGTTGTAAAAACCAAACAACCCAAAGTGAAACAACCCGAAACTGTTTTGAAGTTGAAATTAGCTTTTCAAAATTGAAAACGATTTTAACTGACAATAGACTAAGCATGACAGCTGTAAATGTCAATAAAATGTTGGTAATTTCCCGTAATGAAATTTAATTGTTTCATTGAAAAGTAACATATTTATTATGGTAAAAGTTATTGCTACTGTTTTTGCATTTGGTTTGGGCTGTTCTATTTGAGTTTCGTCTATTTGAGTTTCATAGTTGGTTGTGACATAGACAACATTGTTTTTGGGGTAAATTTTGTTTAGTTTTCTTTCATCTTGTTAGTTCCTTGTAAAAATGAAAGCTACGTATAAATTTAGAAACATAGGTTTTATTTACTATTTATTAAACTCAAAGTCATATAAATACGATATTATACGTACACATTTGCCATTAATTGTTGCGTAAGTTCTGTGAATAATAATTAAAAATCAATTATTAACAAATAAACAAGAATGGCATAGTTACCCTGAATTTTCTTATAAAATTTTCTATAGTGCGGATAAAAGAAAGGAAATGCATTAATTTTAGGACACACTCAGCTATTATAAGGACTCTTTTTAGCGACTTTAAAACTCTTTTTAAAGAGCTATAAAAACTTTTCGTTTTTATAGAACTTTCGTTAGAACTATAAATCCGGGCTTTAGTTATTATATTATGAATAATATCAATTTTATTTTCAATCGGTGACGAATTGTCCAGGCGACGAATTATCCGGAGACGATTGTCCGGCGACGAATTGTTCAAGCACCGTTATCAATAGAGCCCAGATTTATAGTTCTAACGGAAGCAGTCGAAATAGCGCCAAAGAAAGTTTCTATAGTTCTAAAAAAGAGTTTTAAAGTCGGTAACAGAAGTCGTTATAATTACTGAATGTGTCCTACAATTTATTCTTTTCTCTTGTTTCATCCACATTATTGAAACTTTTGGAAAAAAATTGCAGTGACTAAGCCATTCTTGTTTATTTGTTAATATTTACTCAACATTTTTGGCACTTGTGTACGTTCAATGTCGTATGTATAATACTATGAGTAAGTAAATAGTAAATAAAACCCATATTTCTTAATTAAGTTAATTTATACGTAGCGTTTATTTTACAAGAAGCTAACAAGGTGAAAGAAAACTGAACAAAATTTACCCAAAAACTATGTTGTCCAAGTCACAGCCAACTAAGAAAATATAACAACGAAACTCAAATAGAACAGCACAAATGAAACAATAACACATCATTACAAGATATTACCAACATTTTATTGAAATTTTCAACTGTCATGCTTGGTTTCTTGTCGCTTAAAATTATTTCTAATTTTGAAAAAATTTCTCTCAACTTGAAAACAGTTTCCGGTTGTTTCACTTTGGGCATGTTTGGTGTTTACAACATGAGTGATTGAGTACTCACCTAACTATTGCGTGCAGAATTAGGTGTGCTCAAAGAAACTACCTTACACAAAGAGCGAAATTAACCGGTCACTATAAATAAATACCATATATTTATTTCATTGGGCATATCTTGATATATCATTCAATTTATTTAAAGAAAACTACATAATGTTGTACTGTATTGAGTAGTGATTTATTAGTTTTTCATTTCAGTATAATTTACCAATAATTATGCTCTTACTTTTTCTATGGAATATTAAAAAAATGTGAATGAAATGGTATACTAATTTAAATGTCTCTTGCATGTTTAATTTATCAATAATATAATAATCTGTTAGTACTATATTTCGCATGTAAAGGATGGTTTATCATACGTTTTATAGTCGTTTATACCATAATTACTAGTTTCATCTTTTAATTACTAATCGAAAGAGCTTTTATAGTCGAAATATCGTTAATGCTATAAGCGCTACAAAACTTAATTTTTATGGTCAAAATAGCGCTTAAAGCATAAGAACTAGAAATCCGGGCTCTATAGTTATCAATACAGACAGCTAAGGGTGTTGATTAATTCACTCACCTAATATTCCTCTGTGTCCTTCTAATGTGGCAAAGCTGACTTCATTGGCAGACACAGTGCTGATGTACAGGGTATCATAATAACCATTTTTGGAAAGTCTCCTCACAATGGAGAGATGCTCCGATGATTTCACACAAGCTCTGAAATCAGTTACCTCACACCTGTAATTATGAAAAGAAATTCAACACAGCAAATAGATCAGCGATTTAACAGTGAAAGTTAATATACATTATTTAAATTTGATAGTAACTTTATTAATACTATTAATACAGTATGACTCTTCGAACAAAGCATAATTTGAACTTGCACAAATTTGGACTCATTTTTTGCTTTGACAGTCCTTGAGAGTAACACTCTTGGTTCTGTTTTGTTTTTCTTAATTTTCAGATTGTAATTAGTTTTGAATGATATAGTTCTTGCCCATAATTATTTGAATAAATTAAAAAAAATTGACTTCTGTGCACAAACTTAAAATTATTGAAAAAAAAGGATAAAGAAGTAGATATCTCTGTACTACTGAAAGAATATGATAATAGAATAGGCACACTGTTGGGAAAGATGGTCATCAATGGGACACTGGGAACAATGGAACATGCCTAATAACTTTTTTATTTGAGGGTAATTTTTAACATCTTCTTAGTGGTTAATTAGTCACACTTCAGTGCATTAACTCGCATTGCATTCAGCGGTTGGGGTGCAGTCAGCTCTGCCTAAAAGCGAATACATGTTTTAGAGTTGGGAAAACTAAATTTTTCGTACTTTGTTTCAATTGTTATAAATTTGTTAATTTGATTTATACCTACGGTATCCTTCTATAATATTGAGTAATATGTAAAATATGATCATATGAAAGGATTTCCTTTATACTTTTGTAGTTGAACCACTAAATATACTCATATATTTTCAAAATGGCGTTATGTGGTCATTAGGACAGCAAATTTGGTGAACAATGAGACAGTGATATATTTTCAACCAAACTGTCTAGTTATTCCATATGAATCAATAAATATCTATTTGTGATACAATTACGTGAACTGTAACTTCAGGGCTTGTTGTAGAAACAGAACTTCCAGCTGAAGGTGGACTTTTAACCACAATCAAGGGCTTTAGCAATCTGAAGTCATCAAAAAGCACATCATATAAAACAAATTTCTCATAATAAAAGAAGAAGACGTAGCATGATTGAACTGGATACACCAGAGAAAGAAGAGCTTATTGACGGTGCCACTAAAAAGATAAGGCATTCGAAATCACTTCATAAAGTATCCGTAGATGGCCTGAAAACTCTTGTTCGTGGTCTGGTACAGAACTCTTAATCTAACTGATCCATTCGTCTGAAGAAGTGGACGAAGATATGCTCACATGATGAACTTAAACTTCTAACATAAAACATATTAAATGAAGATTTATATTCTTGCAGAGTTTGCTGAGACTTCTAAAAAGTATTCTGTTGGTGTAATTTACTAAGCCAATTTTAAAATGAAGGAGAAGGCTAAAAACAAAGTTAAAATTTTCATAGTTTATAAAATCTGACGTTTCGATTCAGTACATGAATCATTATCAAAGTAGGCATTCAGGCCATCCTTCATTTTAAAATTGTGCAGAATTCCTGTAAATTTTATTCAATAAATTACTAAGCCAAAGGATGAAAAAGATGAATACGAAATATTGATGCAAGGCGAAGATTCAAGTGCAATGAGTCTCCTATTTCAAATGCTTCAAATTCGGTGAATCTAGAGGTCATTAAACTGATATACATAATATGAACCAAAAAAGTGTGGGACAACATAAAGAGATTTGACTAACTTGAAATTCGACCAGGGCATGTCCCATTGTTCACCAGTGCTGGTATACAATGGAATAATCTTTTTTGTTTTTTTCTAGTCAACAGAAAATGTGATACCATTCTAGTTAGTTTCATTTTATAAAGGAATATCTATATTACGTATGTTTTTTTTTTTTGTTGTTCATATTTTGCTCATAGTAAATGAAATATCAATCTTTTTGTGTTTTTTGTCCCATTGATGACCACCTTCTCCTATTATGTTAAGCACCAGAGAAGCATTACTAATAACTTTCTTATTCTGAAGTCTAATACTATTTATAAAAGATTTTATGCTTCCTCGAATCCGAACAGTGTCCTCTAATTCAAAATTATCGGATGTTCAGATTCTAGGAGTTCTACTGTAAAATTAAATTTATTAATATTTAATTATTTTTGTTTGTTTAATATTAATGTTAGTAATAAATATGTTCATAATTGATGTAGTTTTAAGAGCGTAAATAGAAAGACAAAAAAAAAAGTGAAATTGATAATAAATGTAAAAAAAATTCTAAAATGTGTTTTTTGAAATATTTAATTACAGCTTAAAGGGATAGTAAAGTCAAAATCAAACATTCGCCAAATTGGTTTTAAATCGATTCAGCATATTTAGTTATGTAATATTAAAATGTTCGTTAATTTTTAAAATGTTCATATAAAAAGTATACAATAAAATTAGCAACACCTAGCGGAAGCACTTACAGACATTAGTATGTACTTGAGTATGTTTGTTGTTCTTATATTTAATTTATGTATGAATTAATCAAACTATATTTGAGTCCATTCAGTGAGAAAATTATGTGAATTTGAAGGCAAGAAGGCATAGTTTTAAAAATAAAGCCAATAAAGCCATCTCTTTACTTAGTACCTCTTAATATAGATAGTAGAATAAAATGGTGTGATCGGCTATATTTTTAAGCAAATGACACTGGTTGTGGTGCCATCTACCGTTAGAACTTGGTAAGAAATCAATTATATATTAAATGATATATTTCCATTGTTAGATTCTATTAAACATTACAAATTTACACGAATGCTTTATTCTTATTAAGCAATAGTTTGACATTAAAATTGTTAAATCAAAATATAACTGTACTGCCTCTTTAAATTATTTTTAATTTGAAGCATTCTAAGCAGTTATTTTCATATAAATACAAAGCATATGAATAAAAGTAAAATTAACTTACTTGCTATTCTCGAGTTGAGTGAAGAATTCTCCATTCAGTGGTTGGTAATTGTAGTAACTATGTTTGAAATGAAACTGGATTATACTGTCATCTTTAAGCGTTGACACTAATTGAAGGAGATTGGCCAATGAGGTGTCGCTTAAAGACTCAAAAGAATTAAACCTTACAACTACTCTAGTTTCCCTCCTTTTAAGTACTTCTGTCAAGGGTCTAATGTGACGAGTGTAACGTAATTCATAGTCTCCCTTTTCTCTTAGAACATTAGAGACAATTGAGGCGACGGTGGAGTCACAGTTTGATGAATACACTAAATCAAGTAGATAGTCTTGGGAATAACAATCAGGATTGCAGTATTTCTTGAGCACTTCAGTGCAGATTTTGGTGTAATTTGTCAGCTCTCCATTTTCCAAAGATTCCAAAATCAGAAGTTTGATGATATTACCATACCTGTTGAAACTAAAATAAACACATTTTTGTTAGGAAAGACAATTGTCACTCTGACAAATAACAATATTAACCAAGTGTACATGTAAAAATTAAATGAATGTTTGTACATAGTGTGTATTTATTAACCATATATATCATGATCATCTAGAAAAAATTTGTACAAATTATATGTGCAAACCGATCGTGTGCAGTTTTTACACATACGTACGTAGTTTGTATACTCTTGTGTGTGATTTTTTTTTACGGGTATGAATTAAGGTAAACTGATTCAATGCGTGGTGTACCATGCGTTATACAATTAGAAGAATATATAAATTATACCAGAAAATGTGCTTTTACAAAATATTTGAATATATGATATGGGCGAAAGAAAAAAATACTTTCATGCTCATGCATTCTTAATTTTTTTTTTATCTAAGATCAATATTGAAGATGAAAAACAATCTTGTCCAAATTCAGATTTTTTATTTAATTGTTCCATATTTTTGATTTGATAAAATCATCTTCTTGTTTAACAAACATCACTAGTTGTGAATAATTTCCACAGTGAACGGTTAAAAATTGTAAACGGTTAAAAATTGTAAAGTTAAATTTAATATCTAGTTGTTTCAATGTTAGAAGTAACAGATAGTAACTGTACTATAACGTATAAGCTAAAATATAAATACTCATAGTAAATTGATAGACTATCTATTTACTAGCTATTTAAATAGTTAGATAAATAGTTAACTATTTATTTACTATGTAAATACTTGCCTCTCAACATCAGAGAGTGAAGTAGATGCACCAATACACTCTAGAAACTGTTTCAGTAGACCATCATCTGAATGCTGCTCTGAACTCTTACACTCTCTCATGATGTTCTTGCTTATATGCTCTATTGCCAGATATTCCTGAATTGTGCTGTGTGTGAAGGAGTAAGTCAAAGATTTTTCAGACTTCAAAGAGGTTTCTGGTGTTATTATGCACGAAAATAATCCCAAAATGTCCACATCATCGTAGGATATTATTCGTAAACAATCCTCGCTCAAATTTAGAATGTCTTTCTTTCCAAAGAAATATTTCTTTTTCCTGAAAAGTCTGAAACTGTAGTCACTGAACACGTCAAGCAATTTTTTAGTTTTCAATTCAGGATTCTTAACGTTGCTCTCTTTCAACTTTTTCTCTATTTCTTCAGAGAAGATCTCTCTTATTGCTTTGTGAGCACTTTGTTCATTTTTCAATTGTGACAAAGAGTCACGGTGATTCACGAACAGAGTAATAAATAATGACAAAAGAACTGGGCAGAAGAACACTTCTTGTGCAGCATCTTTCTGATTCTCAAAGATCTTCACCAGCTTGTCAGAATCAACATCAACCATCTTATCAGCATATCTTCTCAAGAAGCTCAATTTGGCGCTCATTTCACTGATGTGTTCAATGTGCATTTCGTTGTAGTTTAAATTCCTCTCCCGCAGATGTTTAATAAAACTAATCCCTGCATCATCTCTACAAGTCACAATGCATGTAACGTTATATTTGCTGCAGAAGTCTATAGTATCTCTTACAAGTTCTTTACTTTTATCATTCACTTCGTCGTAGCCATCAATTAAGAAAACTTGTCCATTCACTTCTTTGAATGCGTCATAAATGACCTCTTTAGAGGAATTGAGATTTGGAATACTTTCTTTCAGGAGATCACGAAGATTGTTTTGTCGCTCAGTTCTACATTCTATGTAGATGGGTACTCTAAATTTACCAATACCCTTGTAACACGTCTCACTTCCATTAACTGAATTTTCCATAATATTTTGGATGAGGTTTCTCATTAGTGTCGTTTTTCCTGAGCCAGGACCTCCGTTTATTACCACAAATGTATTAGAGACGTGGTTGCACATATCACTGGAGCTGAAAATAATTTTGTTTTCTGTTGAATTATCTTTGTCTTTAACTGTAGCATCTTCAATCACTTCCGTCTCATCTTTGTTTTTACCTGTAGCATTTCCAATCACTTCTGTCTTATCTTTCTTTTTAACTATAGCATCTTCAATCACTTCCGTCTCATCTTTGTTTTTAACTGTAGCATTTCCAATCACTTCTGTCTTATCTTTCTTTTTAACTATAGCATCTTCCATCACTTCCGTCTCATCTTTGTTTTTAACTTTAGCATCTTCAATCATTTCTGTTTCATCTTTCTCTTTAACTATAATATTTTCTACAATTTTTGTCTTATCTTTACCTTCAACAGCGATTGATATATTTACGGATTCAAAGATCTCGGAAGATTTTATCTTCCCAAGACCTCCGGGTAAAGGGACAGTAAATAAAGGAGAATACTTTTCTAACATGAAGTATGGACATTCACGTTGTATTTTCTTCTTGATATACTGAACTGCGTTCTCATATGAGCTGTTCGTGTTCTGCACTAAATCGTCAAACTTAGCATCCAATTGGGCAATTTTCAGATCAATTTCACTCAGTTCTCTGCTATACAGTGTGCCAGCAGTCCTAATACATTTTCTCATCAATTCTCTCGTAGTTTCGATCAAGGGGTCTTCTTTAGCTTTAGAATATTCATGACTCACATCATTCCGTAAGTCTTTGATTTTTTTGAGAAGATACTCGATACTATTTATGTCTTTGAGTTTATCATCATAGTCTGTTGTGCCAGTTTGACTGACTTTTTCGCAGCAGAGAACTGGAAGAAGATCGTGCAGAGCAGTTACATCGAAGCTGGGAAAGTTTTCTTTTTGGAGTGGTTCATCATATTTCTTCAACCAACTTTTCAGATTTATGCCACATTTTTCTTCAATCTTCAGGACTTTAAAATGATCAATTATCTTCACTCCTTTGGGCTTGGCAAAGCCAAACTCTAATATGGTTTGATAGACCTGGGGACTGCATTCGAATTTGATAATGTCATTCCTCAATAAATTCAAATAGTCTTGCTGAAGAGTTTGAGAAACTAAAGACATAGTACTCAGGAGGAGCACAACCTGAAAGACAGAGAAAAATATGAATGAAATAATACTAGAAATAACGAATTTACCTATGAGAGCCGAGTGAAATAAATATTACCGTCCAAGCAATCGTAAAGAGAATAAATACTGAAGTTCATTGTTTTTTCAAAGCATTAAATACTTCTTTTGAAAAAGTACAATCACACTTCTTTCGCTTCTTTAGTGAAAAAATCACTTTAGGAATAATAATAGCCGATATGCTATATATAATCTTAATAATGAGAATTTCTTCCATAATGTTTCAAATACCAAGAATTTGTTTTCTAATCAAATTTGAATTGCAAAACACTTGGTTTAGTGCATTAGTTAATAAAATCATATGTTTTATTATCATATTATTATCCTACGTGTTTCTTCCTTAGTTAGTTTTAGTTAGTGCGTCCGTAACGCTTTCAATAATTAAATACAGTGGAACTCCTGTATAGTGAATTCCAACTAGTTCACTAAAATACACCCACTTTTGGGTAGAGTTAAAGTAATACCTTTTAAATAGGGCCTAAAACTATAACCTACTTAAATAGGGCTATTTTATTTGATATTGTAAAAGTTTTAAATGTGAGAAAGATATTTGTAAGTGGTTCACAGGATAGATGACAGCTGATATTAATGACTAAATTGATCGGCAAAACTAACTAAAATCTTGGTTCAAAAGAATCTAACAAAGGTAGCCTAATAGTCAGTTATAGTTACTTATCTCCAATCAACATATTATCAGTCAATAACTGAGATGAGCTCAGGCCCACAGTGGTCGGAAATTTCAGTCTGTAAAATTCGGTCTCGAATATTTCGGTATCAGAATTATAAATGGCCTCACAATATAAATTGCCGTTATGTATTTTGTTGTATCCGCTAGTTTGTTGTACTCAAAGGATATTAACTTACAAGGTATGCTACGTTTTTTATATCAATTTTAGTCTCTTCTGCACATACACAAATACGTACAAACGAACACACGGCCATTGAAAAAAAATAAGATACAGCGACATAATTAGTTATTTGTATATTATAATTTTTGCCATTGTTGTTTGTACTGTGTACGGATGTATACACGGAAAAACGTATTATTGGTCTACTTAAATTATCTAGGTTTCCTAAAGATGCAGGAATTAGGAAGATTTGGACAGAAATGATGAGACAGGATCAACAACTCTCACATACACACAGAGAAAGGATTAGTTGAATCAAATCAAATTTGATTTGTTTTGACTCATATGAATGGGTTATTTTTGCGCTTACCTACGTGGTGAGTTGCAGGTACTACTTAACAGTAGTTAAACTGACGTTGGTTAAAACAAAACAGTCGTTTTGACTCACTCTTAAACTTAAAAAAAGTTGCGCCAACTCGCATAGTAAGTTAATTTATACACCAGATACATTGGATTAACAGTCGTTGTGAGTTCCTACAATACACTCTGTCATAGTTGTTTCAACATACTTTAAAATTCTCAAAAAAGTAACTTTTAACTCTCATAGTAAGTTGATTCAAACTATAAAATGAATTTAATATACTAATGTTTGATGACACACCAAGTCATAGTTGTTTTAAAACACATGAAAACACGAATAGAGTCCAACCAACTCACGTAATAAATTGATTCAAAACATAAATTGGTGACCCATGTGATATGACCACATGAGTTGTATTTTTTTCTCTCTGTGTAAACACACTTTTAAGAAAATCAATACATTTTTTCCTATTAAACCTTACTCAAAAAGGTGTGCAGACATTTCGTCGACAGACTTTTCGTCGACAGACGTTTCGTCGACAGACATTTCATCGACAAGACGTTTCGTCGACAGGACTTTTCGTCGACAAGACGTTTCGTCGACAAATTTTCCTATAGGGGATATTAACACACTCTAATGTTTCAAAACATGTACTTTAACAGAATAATGTATCAAACGATCAAATTACAAAATAGAATAATGGTAAGGAGGAAAACTATTCAATATATTTCAATCGTTTTTCTACTTTAACACTGAACCAAAACTATTCAATAATAACCAATTATTCTAAAGAAATTTAATAATTTTTGGTCGAGTTACGTTAGTGATTATAAAAAAATTAAAACAATTTCCTCTTAATAATTTACGTTTCATCTATACCATAATAGGAGCCGCGTCTGTCCGTGTATCATAATTTTATTAAGAAATACATATTACAAGAAAAACAAATCATTTGTGGCAGTATCATGACTACGGGCTACAATAATATTGACACTAATTATTTAAAAAGTTAAATTCATTTTTTGGCTTTTGAAAGATTTTTCTGTTTAACCAGAATATTGGTACCATATTACATACTTGAATTCGAATAACTATATTCGTAATACTATGATTTATATCGTAGGATTTGTAATTGACAAGTCATTTTCAGTTGGTAAATGCCCATTGTTCGACTACTGCTGGTTTTCTGTAATTGAGTGGTTATCCTTGATTAAAAGTCAAGATTTAATATAAAAAACTCGCCGTTTAATGTTTATCGATACTTAGGTTATTGCTATACCAAAAACTGATTCAAAAATACAGAGTTATCAAACGATATCCCATCTTCGAATTTGAGATCCTCCAAGAAAAACATAATATTGTAGAACTAATAAATTATTATTAATATTCTTAAAGTACTCGAAACTACACATTTACCCAAGCCAACACGGCAAGATACTAATAGGCAGTTGTGACATAAGGCTACTTATACACAATGCTCTTTGTGTGTGGATACAGTCATTTAGATTTCAATGATTTCATTATTTTTTGCGATATATATTTGTTAGTTTTGTCTTAAATATACAATTTTTCAAATTACTCTAAAATAATTTGTTATTATTGATTAGTTTTGGTTTAGTGTTAAAGTGTATAAACTATTGAAATTTATTTAATGGTTTTCCTCTTTATCATTATTCTATTTCATAATTTGATCGTGTGATACATTATTCTGTTAAAGTACATGTTTTGTAACATTAGAGTGTGTTAATATCCATTTTACAAAAATTTGTCGACGAAACGTCTTGTCGACGAAAAGTCCTGTCGACGAAACGTCTTGTCGACGAAATTTCTGTCGACGAAACGTCTGTCAACCCTCAAAAATATATGAAAAGGGTTCACAATGCTGATTACAGCCAGATTATTTAGTAAAAAAAACGAAGTTAAAGCATTTCATTCTAAAAACGAATGAATAACATACCTTGTTTCTAAATGTAAAAATAATTATCATGGGTCACACCAGCCAGCGTCTTTCAAAACAAAACTGTAATCATCTTGATATGAACCTGCGCAATACTCTACCTTATGAGTTAATATACCTTGGTTGTATCTGGCAGGGGGATTCGAAGGTTGGCAAGCCCCCTGATACACCTAACTGAAAAATATTATTTATACCTTAGACCGAAATTTCCGAAACAGAATTTATCGCCCAAATCTCATGTTAAATATATGTCAAAACATGTCAAAATTACTAATGTTACGTATCATTTGATGACGATTATTGATGTTATCTGCTTTTAATAAATACACTGTGCATTTTAGTATTCATAATTTCAACTTTTTCTGTTATTGTTCTTAAATATAATTATCACCGAATTTTCCTAGAAACTGGGCCCACCTCAGGTCGGGCACCCCTTTCACAATCTGTAACCTCTATCATACGCTACCATAAACTATGTATTATTGTACCGTTATACATGCTGAGCTTGAGATTATGAATACATCGTACGGGAACTCATTGCCACTCATTCCTCTAAATAATACATATGAATATTTATATGTGAAAAACGGTACCAGAATTGTGGGACGTATGAGTCAATTATTTTAGCAATAGGACACATGTGGAATTTGGTGAGACGATTGGTCAATGTCCAGGGACCATCTGGTGAAATTTAGAACTCAAAATGGGTTCTATGTCAATTCACCGAAAACACATTCGCCGAAAACACTTTCGCCGCACGACACATTCGCCGAAAACACATTCGCCGCACGACACATTCGCCGAACGACACTTTCGCCGAAAATATGATTATTTAAAAAGGTAAACAAATTTATCTCATATGTCCAAATGAAATTACATTTAGATGAACTGACATTAAGTGTATAAATTACTTTACAATATTCTACATAATTATTGGTTAAATTTTATGGAATTTACGTTATTTTAATTAGCTCATATAATGTTATTGTTGCATTATTTGTGTCAGTTTATTAACTTTATGTTAATCCTATTTTCTGCGTACAATTATCAGTTACAAAAGAAAATGATTTTCAGAGATTTATTTCTAGGTTTTAAGAATATTCATTTACTATTACTTTCATACAATATTGACAATATGGAGAAATGTATTTGAGTACAAAAAGGAAGTCGAAATTAATTTTGTTCAGCAACTCCTTTAAAAAAAATGAAAAATTTATGTTAGAATAAATGAATTAAATATCTCTAAATATTCAATTTCGAGATTGAATATCTCGAAAATATAGTAATAGTAATAACAATAATAACTTTATTGAAAATATTAACAAACACTAAAAAATTGTTACAGAAACACAAATACTAAATCAAAACTTATTAATACACTATATATTTTTCTTAATTTCAAATATATTCAAACCTGTACGAAGTTTCTAGGTAAAACTTTTCAGGCAATCTAAAACAACATAATTAGAATTACATATGCAAAAACAATTACAGAAAAAAAAGATCTAACTAATAAAAAACTAATCTAGAACACAGGAGAAATAATGAGGTAGGTTTAAAGGTGGCTATTAGAGATACATACTAATTAGATGCTCTTTATATGATTTTTTAAAACTATAGAGTGAGTTAGAATTCCTAATACTAAGAGGTATTGAATTCCATGAAGTAGGACCTATGAAGTGAATGGACTTTTGACATTGAGTGAGTCTCTGGAAAGTGGGAACATAGCGTTATTTCTGAATCTAGTGAAGTGGGAGTGGTCAGGAAGATTAATCATATTGGAAGTATTCAGCTTGAACATATGAATACCTAAATAATATTGATACACATCCTTTAGAGTCAATATTTTAGTTTTATGGAATAAAGGTTTTGATGCAGCTAAATAATCAGAGCCGGTTACTTTACGGATAATTTTCTTTTGCAATATAATGAGTGGACTAAGATGGGATTCACATACACTTCCCCAAATAAGAACTCCATAAAGTAGATATGGATAAACTATAGAGTAATATAAATTAATTAAATTTGTTTGGGGAATAAAAGGAGAAATTCTATGGAATATGCCTTCTATTCTGGAAAGCTTAGTGCAGATGCTACGGTATCCGGTAAATTCATCGCGGTAAATTCATCGCATGGTAAATTCATTGCATGGTAAATTCATCGCATGGTAAATTCATCGCATGGTAAATTCATAGCGTGGTAAATTTATTGCATGGTAAATTCATCGCATGGTAAATTCATCGCATGGTACATTATAAAATTAAATTGATAAACTTAAATATACTTTTTGCAAATTATCGCGCTGATCTTACTTTATTTTTCACTGGATTAGAGTAACTTGTTTGTACGAATCTGTGCTGTTGTTTATTTCAAATTATTGGATTTTAGTAATAGAATGTCAAATAATTTTCGCAAGTATATCATTCAATTAATATTTAATTCAAAATATTTAATATGAGTACACTTGCATTAATTTATTATTTTATAGTTATGCATATTTTTCTTTAATTCAAATTTATAATATTTCTCAAATTACGTATTTGGGTAGCTTGAACAACAACATAACTGTAAATGCTACACCTCTTTGAAAATATGATCAGCAAAGCATAATTGCCTCAGTAAATGGGAACCAGGTTTTCTAATTATTTAAGAGGTATTGATTACAATTTTTATCTTTTTAAAAGTAATTTAGATATATTTTTTGTGAAGTTGTAACGATAGAATTTAATCTTAATATTAACGGTTTGCTCTAGCAACATATCCATATATTATTTCGTTGACTGACAATTGGGCACAAAACAATTGGGCCCAGGACAATTAGGCCCCACAACAATTGGACCCCGGACATTTGGGCCCACGACGATTGGGCCCAAGGACCAATATATTATTTGCTCATTTTTTTCAGAGTCTACAGTATCAACTTAATTAAAAACTATTGCTACAGTAATAACTAGGGATGGGACAATATGCATTTGGTATAAAAATATATAGTCTTGAGCATCATTAAAATATAGAATATTCCTAATATGAAAAAAACATTCTTGTTATGAAACATATATATCTTTAATAGAACATATTCATTTCATGAATAAATGGTTTTATTCGCTTAAATTACTATAATTTTCTGTTCTGAGATAGGTCATGTAAGCAACAAATTTCCTAGTTACAGTACCTCTATAGTGAACTCCTGTATAGTGAATGAGTTAGGATATAGCCAATAGAAAATAAGAATGTAGCTATTTTAGATGAAGAGACCATAGAAAATAAGAATGTGGGTATTTAAAGAATGCCGTGGCCCTCCAAGACAAGCTTAAATTATTGGAACATACAAGTCGAATTAAAGTTATTAGCTATGTGAATTTGTTGAAACCTGTTCACTGTTCAGTGTTCAATATAGAAGAGTTTCATAAATTAGTATTACAAAAGGTATTTTCACAATCTCATTTTATTCCTACAACTCTCCAATTTTTCTTAGTTCAATATCACGAAAATCTTTAAAATTCACATGACATGATTCAAGTTAATAAAAAATATTTAAATACTTCAAAGATTCTCATTACACCGAAACATGAGATTAGTATACAAATGTGATTTAACGGGCTTATTAATATACACCTTATCAAGTATATCAAACGAATTAAAAAGTTACAAACATATTTTTAGAGAATATAAAACAAATTTCAAATATAATATTGTCACTACCCTAATAATATCAAAGTAACACTTCTTTACTGAGTCTTCTGTCCAATTTTTTCTGGGTTCAAATGTTTTGGAGCTCAATTGTCGTGGGCCCAATTGTCGTGAGCTCAATTGTCCTTGGGAACAATTTTCCTGGGGCTCAATTGTTCTGGGTCCAATTGTCGGTGCACCATATTATTTGTAACGTTTCAATGTCTTTATAAAAAAATCATTTTATATTTACCTCTCTATTATTTGTATTATCTACCTTCCTTTTATATGTCATCGATGATTTACTATGCGATGAACTTACCTGCGATGAAATTACCATGCGATGAATTTACCATGCGATGAATTTACCATGCGATGAATTTACCATGCGATGACTTTACCACGCGATGATTTTACCATGCGATGAATTTACCATGCGATGAATTTACCACGCGATGATTTACCGCGATGAATTTACTGCGATGAATTTACCCGCGATGAATTTACTGCGATGAATTTACCCGCGATGAATTTACACTGATCCAGATGCTACTAGTATGAGATAAGAAATTTAAACGGCTATCCAATTTAAACGGGGACGGTTAGTAAGCAAAATGACACATGTTTTATTAGCATTTAGAGAAAGCCTATTGTTCAATGTCCAACTGTACAACTTGAAAAGATTAAAATTAATATTGTCAACCAGAGAATGAGAATCATCATCCCTGCATACAAGAGTGGTGTAGTCTGCGAAGAGAGTGAATTGAGCGTTAATAGATATTTCAGGCAAGTCATTTATATACAGTAGGTAGAGAAGAGGCCCGAGAACACTTCCCTGGGGTATACGCCAGACGACACCACACGAGCACCAGAAATAGATGTACCGATCCTCACACTCTGAGTACGACCATCCAAATAGCTGCTAAACAAAGACAATGCTACACCACGAATACCATATCTACAGAGCTTTCTAAGTAAAATGTCATGGCTAACGGTATCGAAAGCCTTCCTTAGGTCGATAGAAATTCTTATACTATGTTTTTTTTTTCATTTAATACCTGGTATATATCCTCCACAAAATTAAGTAAAGCATCAGTAGTACTCTTTGATTTCTGGAACCCAAATTGTTTTTTGTTGATAATAATTCCGACAACAATCTGGCACTAATACATTTCTCAAAAAGTTTACTAAGCAGAGGTACATAGAATAGATACAGGCCTATAATTATTTATCTCGCAATCCGATCCTGATTCACACACTGGAATAACCACAGCATGTTTCAAACAATTAGGAAAAGTACCAGATAATAAAGAATTATTAACAATTTGACAAACACTAGGAGCTAGACAAGAGAATACAATTTTGAAAATTTTAGTACGGATGTCATACAATCCATATGAAGAGTTTTTAAGATTAGATACAAGTTTAATAACCTCACATTCAGAAACAGGACGCAGAAAGATTGACTCAACATGATTAACTTGTACATTATCTAAAGGATCATCAACAGGAGGCGGAATATCAGAACTGAGCTCAGAAGCAACATTTACAAAATGTTGCTTCGAAGAAATAAATCTAATAAAATAAATAAATAAATAAATCTAACTTCCTTTTTGTACTCAAACACATTTCCCCATATTGTCAATATCTTATAAAAGGAACAGTTATATGTCAGTTCATCTATATGTAATTTTTTCTGGACATATGCGATAAATTTTCTTACCTTTTTAAATAATCATATTTTTCCGCGAAAGTGTCGTTCGGCGAATGTGTTTTCGGCGAATGCGTTTTCGGTGAATTTATTTTCGGCGAATGTGTATTCGGCAAATGGACCGGTCACCCTCCAAATGACCTTGACCTTTGACCAGATAGCTCCCAAAATTCTATCTGATGGTACCTGGAGTTGTGAGAATAATAGTTTCAGTCTAAAATATTACCTTCCGCATTTTAGAAGTTATTAACTCAAAAAGTATAAAACCAAATTGTCTGAAATTTAGTGGGACAATTGGTCAATATCCAGGAACCATTGAAATATTTTTTGAACGATCGGGCCGAAGGTCAAGGTCCTTTATAACTCAATAACTCAAAAAGTATTCAAGCAAACTACCTGAAACTTAGTGGGACGATTGTTCATTATCCAGGAACCAGTTTGTAACAATTTGGGAGCAAACAGGTTGAAGGTCAAGGTCATTTGTAAGTGGTGGCGAAGGTATGCGATCAACAAGTACCCTTAATTAAGTTTTGTAAAGTTTTGAACAACTTGGCATTAGTGAATCCTGGTAATAAAATCAAATAATTCCATTAGTTTTTTCCTCTTTGATATCTACAAGTAATAATCTTACATAGGTTACTAGGTAGTCTGAATTTTGATCCTTGAAAAAATCTTTAAAGAGACAACAATATTTGTCTTTTTATCTGTTTAAAGACCCTTATTATTATTGATTGCTTCTCAGAGAGGTAACGGCTCCTCGATGGAAATCACTGCTCCAGACAATTGTAAGTTACAACTTAGCTATTTTTTAATTAAACGTTGGACCCGCTACCGACGAAATAACATAAATTAGAAGAATTGATTAGAGGGATTTTGGTAAAGATGATTAATTAAATGAATCATTTAGCAAATTCTTTCCTACTAGTAATTATCTTTACTATCAGTAAGAGTTAACAAACTGAACTAAAACGTTACTAACGTCAATAAACTAACATATATATATAGGTACTTACATGCAATTTATTCTTCTATCTTCTCATAACCTGTTGAACATATCACACTCTTAATCACTCCACTGCAATGTGACTTTGAAATCAACTGTCGATGGTTAGATAAGAGATTATCTCGATATGAGCTATCGAGAACCCCGCCCCATAAGAGAATAATAAAAGCATATATCGTACATGAAATCATTCTATGGTCTCTATTTTACGAATAGGTTTATTTAAGAAGAAATAAATTCTGACATGCGTACCTCATTTAATACCTGTCTTTCATTTCACAAATCTCACCTGAACTAATGGCAATTTTACGAGATAGTTTTCGTGAAGAGTTAACAATTTTCAAATAACCTTTTTTTTAGTATTTCATACTGAAGATAATAATGAAATGAAGAATATGAACAATTAAGAAAATAAGTTTTGGGTTATAAGAGAATCTAAAGTTAGAGAGTTCAAGTACACAAATAAATTAATTAATTCGACGAGATTTGAAGCGCTTACCTTCATTACACCTACCAGTACCAGGTATTCGAAACTTAAACATTAACATATATAACCAATGGAGGAGAGAGAGGGGGGGGGGAGGTGCTGGCCACTAACTTCAAGTTTTCTGAAAATATTGTTTAAATAAAAAAATTAAGTTAATACCAAATAATTAAACAAGCAAAATTTTGGAAGAAACACATCACGTTGACAAATATATTTTAAAGTTTTTTCCTAAATGTATCAACAGTTAAAATTCATATGAGCAGTGTTCTCCAAAAAGATTGTAAATCATAAGAAATATTGTTTCAACATACAATAAGGCTCGAGATATCAGTCCTGAACATTAGTTTGCAATTATATAAAACAATCAATTATTTCAGATTTTGCTTATATTTCGTATATATAATAGAGAAATTGTTTTTAATGATATGGCAACATAAAAGAGTGGTTTCATTTCTAAATTCATTCTTCTATCCAATTTAGTACTTTTCATGTGGCTCGAGTTATTTGTCAATAATCAAAAACTTCCTTTTCGTGTGATATAGGGGAGGGTGGTCATCAATGGGACAAAAAACACAGAAAGATTGATATTTCATTTACTATGGGCATAATATGAAAAATAAAAAATCCATGTGTAATATAGATATTCCTTTATAAAATGAAACCAACTCGAATGATATCACATATTCTGTTGACTAGAAAAAAATTAAATAAAAAACAAAAAAAATTGTCCCATTGTTTAACAGCGCTGGTGAACAATGGGACATGCCCTGGTGAACGATGGTACAGTTTATCAAACTTGTATATTGTTCAGGTTTTGGTAAAATTTCAAGTTCGAATTATCTCTTTATGTTGTCCGACACTTAGTTAGTTCATATAATATCAGTTTAGTGTCCTCTAACTTCACCGAAGCCATGTCAGGAACATTTGGAAAATTAAGCTCATTGCACTTGAATCTTCGCCTAACATCAATATTTTGTATTTATCTTTTTCATGCTTTTGGCCAACAGAATACGTTTTAGAAGTCGCCTCAAATTCTACAAGTGCATAAATCTTCATTTTCAACATTTTCGGTGGAGATTTGAGTTCTTCAGACGAATGGATCAGTTAGATCAAAAGTTATATACCAGACCAAGAACAATAGTTCACAGGCCATCTACGTCAGATGCTTTATGAAGTGATTTCGAAGGCCTTATCCTTAGTGGCACCAGCAAAAAGCTCTTCTTTCTCTGGTGTATCCGTTGCAATCATGCTGCGTCTTTTTCTTTTATTAGTGAAATTTGTTCTCTATGCAGTGCTTTGTGATGACCTCAGATTGCTAAAGCCCTTGAACATGATCGAAAGTCCCGCTTCAGCTGGAAGCTCTGTTTCTACAAGAAGCCCTGAAGCTACAGTTCACGTTATTGTATCAAAAAAATAGATATATTGATTCATATGGAGTAACTAGACAGTTTGGTTGACAATAAGGCACTGTCCCATTGTTAACCAAATTTTCTGTCCCAATGATCACCATGACGCCATTTTGAAAACATATGGGTATAGCGACTCAACTACAAAGGTATAAAGGCAATCCTTTCAAATGATCATATTTTACATATTACTTAATATCATGTAAAAATGCCGTAAGCATTATATGTTAAATTTACAGATTTATAACAATTGAAACAAAGTACGAAATATTTAGTTTTATCACCCCTAAAACACGTTTTCGCTTTTAAACAGGGCTGACTGCACCCCAACCGCTGAATGCAATGCGAGTGAATGCACTGAAGTATGCTTAATTTACCACTAAGATTTTGTTAAAAATTACCCTCAAATAAAAAAGTTATTCAGCATGTCCCATTGTTCCCGGTGTCCCATTGATGACCACCCTCCCCTAACTTATTTTGTGAAATAATAAGGATCAAGTTAGCGTGATTACTTTATTATATGAAATAATTAGCTTGTTTATTCTCCGTTTATCGAACAAATAAAAAGAACGCAATTAAATTTGTTGACATAATCTTCCATATTTTGAATTATCTGACCGATTCGGTCAATTTATTTAGGCAGATAGCTCTGCAGAGACTTTGTCGTCTTGCATGATTGTATTGTATTCCACAATTTTTTTTTTGAAGAAAACTAGCAGATATTCTAATAAACCTTGGGCTTGATAATGGTCCAAAAAATATCAGTGGGTTCAAATCATGAAAACAGGTAGGTCATTTAATGTATCATTTTTATTCAAAATTTATGCAAGAAATTCAGTGGTGGTTTTAGAAAATTGTGATGGAGCGTTATCTTGCATAAATACGATCTTCTTTCGGGTGGACTTTGGTTCTCTTATATCATTATCCAAATATTAAATTCCTAGTCTCTTTTATCAATGTATGAATATTCAATACCTAGTTGAAAGGTTCTTATATCATTATCAATATTCATCTTACCTCAAAGAATTCTGTGCATGTCCATAAACATACATTCTTGCAATAGTGAGCATTCTTGGCTATCGACAGAACTGATGTATAATTTTTGGCGAGATTCTTCTCGATGGAAAATCGTACCAATGTGGCTTGGGGTGAAGAAACTTTCTACCGATAGTAAGTAAGTAACAAGACTTATTATCTAAAATGTGCTAACTGATTTCAAGTGAATTACAATAATGGACTTCTGGTACAATCATTAGTATGACAAAGAATTCAATTTGGTTCTATAAATTGTTCCTTCATAAAATATTGATCATATTTTAATATCCAATATTGTGATAGTGGATGATTCAATTTCCAGAATAAGCAATATTTTTGTACGATAATAACGATTTTTAAAATAACTTACAATTCAATTAGGAAAATAACGTAAACCATTAAAAAAGGAAAATAACTTACCATCACGGAATCAAGATTTGATTATTTCCAGGACGTTCAATAGTTTTGGGTGGTACATATATATATATATGTTAACCTTTTTTACATTTTCTTTATAATAACTTATGTTAACATTTTTTACATTTTCTTTATAATAACTTATTGATCTTTTCATCTGGTACTTAATTTTTACTTTACCATTAATTAGAACTAACAATCTAAATCGAAATTGCTGCAAAACATTTTTCATTTTGAACAATAAAATCGTTTTGAAATGTCAATTTTATGAACGGTAAAATGAGTGAATTAGTAAAGATACATTAATTATTCTTTAATGATACCTTTTTCGACTATACAGATATTCTAGTTCAAGCTTTTTCAACATTAATATGAAACTAAGGAACTATTTTGAAGTAAATCAAGTCATACAACTCAATAAATAAGGATACTCATCATTTTTCTTTAAAAATTACTACTCCATTCATATCGCCATCTCGCATTATGAATTAATGTCTAAGTTTGCGTTTCTTTAATTAGCTTCATAGTACTTTTTGTTTACTTAGTAAGGTAGTTAGAAGGCTCTTTTATTATTTACATTTTCTAATATTATGATTTGGATGCTATCCTGACATTCATTCACCTGAAAAGGAATGTATGATAAAAAAAACCGTACAGTCATATTCTCATTGCCAGTTTCTCTTTTAGGTATTTAAATAATTTTCTTAATCCTAATTATTTTTTCGAAGCTTTGACTTTTTTTAACCTCATGAAAAGGTCAAACCACTTAATCCGCATTAATCTATTTTTATTGCTACAATTAGCTGTCACATCGATTTACCAAACTTTGATAAGTTATTAATGAAACACGCGATAGAATGGAAAAATACTTGGATGTCGTGAAGGATAAATAGAAGTAATAATTAATAACAAGTTTAATTAATTCTTATAAATTCAACTTGTATTATATACACTATATCTATAATTGAACAAATATATTTTTTATCTTAGAATTACTTTCAAAATGGGCTGCTGCCAGCCTGAGTCCTATTTTAACGACATATTAGCAACTTAGTGGTTTTCGAGACATATGTCTCGAAATAATTAACACTTTTATTAAAAGGTGTAATTAAACGAGGTCTGCCTGTATTACATTTACAAAAAGGAACTTTACTTGCAAATTTTTTTTTACTAATTATAATTGCTCGTTCGTATATATTATAAAAATTGGTCTGGTACATTAAGACAAATTTGAAAATCAATGATTTATTGATTAGCATCAATGATCAATATATCATCGCGTGTTTCATACATGACATAAAGTTCAATTAATAAACGTGATAGTTAATCGTATTTATAGAATATAGATTAACCGGAAATAATTGGTTTGACCTTTTCATGATATTTAAAAAGGGACAAAGAAACTTAGAATATACAATGGGAAAAGAAGCATTAAAAATATCCGTTAGAAAAGAGACTGGTAATGAGAATATGACAATTTCTATTATTTTATTTATGCCAAACTCATATTCCATGGATTTTGAAATAAAATATAATATCCAACTCAGTACAGGAATATTAGAAAATTGTAATAGTAAGAATTCTCTAACCACCAAATGCGGATAGGGTATGTTCCGAATTATCGGTCTGTACTTCATCTTCGGTCTTATAAAAAAAAATAATATAAAAATTGTTAGTATTAGATAGGGCTATCTAATACTTCTTCAAAACCGGGTTTACAGGGGCTCATCCTGAAGCTGTCTGTAATGAATGAAAGAGAAGGGGGAGGGGGGGGGGGAGTCCCTTGGTCCCCAAACTGTTGTAATTTGGAAGGACTTTTTTCATCTTTACCATGTTTATTATTTTATTTAACACTATTTGCAGTTTTAGAGAATAGCGCTAGGGTTATACTCTTCAACTACCGAGGTTTTAGATTTTTGTGTTAGGTAGACTCCTAAGCTTCATTTTAGATGGTGCTTGTGTCTCTTTACGTCATATTACTTGGTAAGTGACTGCATTCACGGAGTAGCTTTTCTGAATCCATGAGCATTATCTCCGACGGTGGTAGGAGACTTTGATAATGGAGCCACTTTTCTTTCTGATTGCTTCTTCTAGTTCTTTGTATTTAATTTCCTTTTGACGTCAGCGATATGGTCAAATCAGATTTTGTTAAACCCCTACTAAATAATTAATATAAACAAAACATTCAAATAGTTCAAGATTTGCTCTCCTGTAGAGATTGAAAGTTATATTTCAATGAAAACTAGTTATTTCTTGAAAATAACTTCCATAAAATGATCATGGACGTGATCACAACAAACTTAATTGAAAGTCCCTATCTATGACTATAAGTTTTCATATTTGAGATAACTGTGCATCATTATTTTACAATATCAACATTGAGTACGGTTTGTTATTTATCTTTTGATGTACAAAATTACTTTTAACAATACTGTATTCATGAATAAAATTGTTTCATTGCTCAACATAACATAAATAATTCCAAGAACACTAGACTGGTAAAATGCTCTTTTTACATTTCCCTGGAAATTTTTAACACCTGCACATAAATTCAATGCCAATGGAACATTATTCCATATTTCACATCCACGATATCCGATTGAAGATTTAAACTTTTAGAGTGTTCTTTAATATATTGAGGTAGAATATAATAATCCCTATTTCTAGTAAGTTGTCATGCTGATACAGGTGAGAAAATATCGAAATCAACCTCGAAAGTGTCATAGTTCACCACATTTAAAATCTTATACTTGAGTTAATCAGATAATTGAAACAAATTAATTTCCATGAAATAAAAGGCTTTATGATACAAATAATTAGGTTCATAAATAAAACTACCTGCTCTCATTTGAAGTTTATTGATCTCATTTCTACTATATTCAGGGGGCATTACATATTGTTTCAAGGGTATAATTATTTAGGGAAGGAGTGAATCATACAGTAATAAAACTATTTCAATATATAAATTGACACAAATTTTGAGAATGTATTTATTTCCCCCAAGTGATAGAGATATTTTTCAAGGAGATTGCATCAATATGGTAGCTACTTCTTTTCAATTTTAAGTTACTCTGAAGGTGTTTGAGTAGCCGCTAATATTGTCACTAGTTTATTTTATTATCCAGTTTATTAAATTAACTTTACTCACTACCAAGCGCCAACACTACCAGGTAATTTTTCAACCAAATTTCCTCTATAACTAAATATCACATATCTCGTTTTTCAACATTAATTCTCAACCAACCACTTTAATGAGCTATTTTATCAATATGATAATTTATCAGTTTGAAACTGTGAGCACTTGAAAGATCATGACGTTGAATTCTACAACAGGTACTACAGAGTCGTCTGCAAACATCGTAAAATTAAGATAATCGGTGCTTTGAGGAAGATCATTAATATATATCAGGAACATCAAAGAGCCTCAATTACTACCCTGAGGAACTGCGTGGGTTAATGTCCTAGTATCTGACCTAAAATCATAAACACTCGGCATGTTGTTTTCAATTTGACCACTAAGACTTAAACCAATCAAGTACTATTACTCGTATTCCATAGAACTCCATGATCTACAGTATGGGCCACAAAAATGTTTCCGCTTTTTCAAATACTTGTAAATCATTAGCCAAAGGACAGAAAAACTGTATCTTGGTCTCTATTTCTCCGCCTATTATTGTACTATTAAGAGGTAAAAACATTTTTGAACTGATGGACATAGTTTACGAACAGGTAAGCAAAGAGTGAGGGTAATTATTTTTGTCATTGCGCGAAGGTTATTCAAAGAGCTAACTCCGTAATTTTACTTACTAAAAGGCAGTGCATGAATAAAAGGAAAAAAATTATAATGGTATATATTATAATATAGGTTGCTTACACTTCTTCCTTGGAAACTATTTGGAAATAGGACAACTTCAGTGATATTTTGATTTCATTGAAGTTTTCACTCTGAATATTCGTTCTTCGCTGGATCACTGCATGGTTAAGGCCTGTTTCACACTAGCATTTTTAACAGGGAGGAAAGTTTATGTAAAATAACCTAAACATTATACGGACAGATTTTTTCTTCTTCCTAATCAATAATTGAATATTTTGAATTTGCTGAATAGTGTTCTTTTCATTGCCTATTAATCATATTGCAAATATCTGACCATTTAACATTACCAATAAATACATTCGCATTATATATTCTATTCATTTACAATTTTTATGAATTCAAAATCATAATATAATATGGAGTAACATTCGAGTTTTCGGAAAGTTCCACATTTTAGATCGAATATGACATATATATTCAACACGTTATTTTAATAATTGGTATTCATTATACCTGCAGGTATCATGGATACCAACTGAAATAAATAATAATTGTAGCGTTTTTTCTTATATTATCGTGGAAAAAGTAGGAGCTTAGCAAAAAGTCTGGTGGAAAGACTGAAAATACCCTACGTGTGTACGGCCCTTTAGGATTTTAATGAATATACACACTTTAAAATATTTTATCCATTCGCTCCAGTTTGGCCATATTGTTTTCAAACAATGAAGTTAATTTACTTCAATTAAAATGGTTAAAAACAAACGAGATCATTGTGCAATTAATGAATTTGTATAATTTATTTTGCCTGCAGTAAATCTTACAAAGAACTTCTGTCAAAATATATCTAAATTTTATAATACTAAACTCGTAGTTGAATGTTCTAGAATTCGAGCGGTTTGGAATTTCGTATTCGACGATAGGATGTTACCAAAAAACATCAGAGCAATATCCCTCTTGCCAGGTTAGCAGTTAATGTGATAACCAAAAATAAACCCACATAAATATAGTTAAACCCAATTGCATGAAATAGGTAGTATAGAAATAAAGGAAAAATTGAAAGATCGCCATTACAAATTTGAATGTAGTGAAAATAAAAAGCTTCTCAAAATTCCACAGTGGGTGAAGATTGAACATAAAGAATAAATGATAAAAACAGCAATAACATACAGAGCTCCCGATTACACCGGAGATAAAGCAGGATTATTCCACCTCATTAGGAAGCTAAGCATTTATTATCTTCATATACAGTAGCTACTGGAAAAATTATTATGAATTTTTCAAAATCGAAATTTTGTTTACAAAAACGTTAATCAAACCAATTCCGTTGAATGCAAATGGATATATTTTAATACACTGATACGTCTTGATCATCCATTAACATTTAGTATCCGGGATGAATCATTTTCTCTAGTCTCCAATTTTTTTTTAATTCCCCATCACTTTCTCCTCATTACCTTCGCAGAATGCAGAAAGATTATATTCTAGACGGCATTATTTATTTACATGATTCGAGTGCACGTAATCTAGTTCCCTATCATTTTCTCTCCAATTTCCCCCATTCACCATCACATTTTCCCTTCCCCATTCAAGTCAATAATTATTTCAATTCTCACTCTAAGGATGATAACTGCCCTAATTTGAATGAGGAGAGGAAAGAAAACATTCACAGCAGCACCTCTTTTTTACTCTTGTTTAATTGACATTTTTGTAAAAAACAAACGTCGATTTTGAAAAACCCGTAATAATTCTTCCAGTAGCTACTGCATTCTTGTAGTCATCTTCTCTCCGCACCATTTCCACATCACCCTACATTAGTGTTAATGATCCCTTCCACTCACTTCTCCATCGAAGTACTCTATATATTTAATTATTATATAGTGAATTAGTGATCATGCATTACAAATAAAAATATATAAGCTTCTTTTTTGGATGAATTTCCCTCTACAGTTAAGATTGAGATTGCCTCTTCAGTAACTCACAAAATCAAAATATACCTATACAAAGAAGATGAAGACGCAGTATCTAATAGTAAGTTAGAATTTTAGTTTTGTATATGTGTGTCTTGGAAGGATCTTTTCAGTGTACCGTGTCGTGGCTAGGAAGGATCTTTTCAGTGTACCGTGTCGTGGCTAGGAAGGATCTTTTCAGTGTACCGTGTCGTGGCTAGGAAGGATCTTTTCAGTGTACCGTGTCGTGGCTAGGAAGGATCTTTTCAGTGTACCGTGTCGTGGCTAGGAAGGATCTTTTCAGTGTACAGTGTAGTGGCTAGGAAGGATCTTTTCAGTGTACCGTGTAGTGGCTAGGAAGGATCTTTTCAGTGTACCGTGTAGTGGCTGGGAAGGATCTTTCCAGCGTACTGTCTCATTTAAACTGAATGATCCTTAACTGAGATATCCTTTCTAACCACTTCCCATCAAACATTGAAGATTTATTGTAAATTTAATTGTATTTAATGAAGCCTAAGCAATTAATAATGTTTTACATTAAATTGTAAAGTAGTCTCTATATTTTGACTAAAAGGAAATTTTTTTTACACAATTCATAAGGTGGATATGTGTCAAAATATTTTTCAAATTTATTCAAATTCCAAATCTGATAACTAACTTTTACAACCAATAGCTTTCCCCTTCTAAAAGGTCCTCTCCAAGACCCAGGAAAAATGGGTTTATTAAATAATATAATAAAACTAAGGTCTAGTATCACAATTCTGCAATCAGTTCATTATATATTTCTTATGCTTTTAAAGTATTCCACACTCTGTGTAAAACAATGGTAAGAAACACTAATCTAATAAAAATTGAGCAAGTCGGATGTAAAATGGATATTGTTGAGTTTTGATTGTAGAAATCTTTAAAAGCTTATAAATGCTATCAAATTACATGGGTGTTTGCAGCAAAATCATAAGAATCATTAACCTCATTAATCAAAACAATAAAGAAATTTGTTTGGAGGGAACCTTTAAGGGAAAGTTTATGAAAAATTATCGTATATGAATTTGACTTGAGAAGTGACGCAACAAAAAAATAAGAATGTTCTAAACATGCATTGACGTTACTTCAGATGGCACAACTAGTTACAGATCGGTACTCTCCAGTCATTTTTTTCTAATTATTGATAATTACATTATTAAACCAACCAATATAGATGCTTCAAAATATTGAAAACCCTAGGAAAATTTCCCCGAATGATAGAAAGATGACCATATTAAAAGGTATATATTAGGTATCCTCATATAGCTACAGAAGAAACTGATGTACAACTACAATTTTACTGCATTTACTGGCTGTTTCAAATCGAAAATACTTTCATACTAATAACCCAATACAATTTACTTCCATAACAAAAATCAAATGTAGCTACAAAAGAGACCGAGCATCTCTCGCAATACTTACCCATCAATTACAACCACGAGTTACATACTTACCACAGAGTGAGGAGGAGAGTGATGATCTAAAAGTCGAGAGGAGAATTTAGGTAGCGAAATAAGTCCCCCATTTCAATATTAATTATGATCATAATCGCACCACTTGCAAAAGCATATATAAATTTTGAAGACTATTATAAAGAATTGTTTTAAGCATATCAGCCATTGTTTCCTTCAACTACGTACTAAATATTGATACTAAGCGGTCACTTCAATAAGAATAAACTAATCCTAAGTTCATGCCTACTAAGGTAAAATAACTTGAGTGACTTTTCAGGTTGGAATAGTATATTTAAAAATTCACTTGAAATGTGAACAGAAAATTCCTCATCAAATTTCATATCCAAATTTTAAAATTTAATTACGTTATCGAATTTGCAGAGCTAATCTAGATAGAGCCCGATGATTATTCCTACAGAAGATGTTGACCTGCACTGATGATTGGAGCCCCTAAGAGAATCTAAGGTAACGACTGCCTATTCTCTGACTTCTCCGTTCACTACTTAGCCTACGTACCTAAAGTGGCGATTGCAAGAGAAAATGAATGCATTAGACAACTATAAGAAAATGTATTACTCACATGTATTATATTTCACAATATATCAAAATAGGACACAGTAACCATACTTACCTACATCTATAAAGTTAGAGAAGTCTCCTTGTTAGTACCTCCTTCCATCTGGTCCACCTGAATAATATACAAGAGGTTAATATTGGCATGTTAATAATTATATAGTGTACTAAGATAGTGAAGCAGAGGCTTCTTCTCTAAATTATGCTTCTCCGAATGTGTAGCTTAAAGAATTTGTTCAAATTTTATAACTAGCTAAAAATTTGGTCATGAATTGAAATTCATATGAAACATAGCTAGCCAGTAAATCAGTAAAAAAGGAACTGTTGATGAGAACTTATTCAATTTATCATATATGTCAAGAACCATAAATGCATGACAGTGTTAGGTAGCAACTTTCACGACTAAATAATGTTAGAAGGCCTCTATTTCAATCTATTTATAACATTACCTCCATATGGGCCACTCCTTGAGCTTTGATAGTTTCCTTGTCCCCTCATTGGACCACCACCATTGTACTGGCCATAGTTATTGCCAAATTCATTCTGATTTCCTCCCCATCCATACCAGCCTCCACCACCTCCCTGATTGCCCCCCCAGTTTCCACCACCTCCTTGATTACCTCCCCAGCCTCCACCTTGATTTCCACCCCAACTTTGCCCTCCTCCACCTCCATATCCACCACCTAGGTTACCAAAATTAGACCATTAGATCATGAGATTTGGTTTCTAACATTATAGATTTCAAGCAGACTCATAAAAAATACCAACCATATCCATAACCTCCCTGGTTGTCACCCCAGCCTCCACCTCTATTGCCATTGAAACTGTCACCACGTCCTCCACTCCAGCCTCCTCTTCCACCTCCTCTGCTAGGTCCTCCATAACTGCCTCTGGGTCCACCAAAGCTTCCCATACGATTCATTTCATTCCTGTCAAGGGCTTTCTTCACATCAACCCTTTTACCACTAATAATCAAATCCTTGTGGAGACAAGCCTTGTCAGCAGCATCGGGGTCTGAAAATTCCACAAAGGCAAACCCCCTCTTCTTCTGAGTGTCTCTTTCCACAGGTATGCTAACACTTGTCACCTCTCCAAACTGACTGAAGATGTCTTGCAAATCCTCCTCAGAGATGTCCTTCAAACCACCAACAAATATTTTCTTGACAACAGCACCAGCTTCTGGTTTTCCAATTTCATCCCGAGGAACAGCTCTCTTTGTATCAACGGTGCGACCATCTAGCTTGTGTGGCCTGTTCTTCTGGGCATCATCCACCATGTAGGACTGAGAAAAGGCCACAAAGCCAAAACCACGGGATCTCTTAGTCTGAGGGTCTTTCATCACAACTACATCCACAATTTCTCCAAATTGTTCAAAGTAATCCTTGAGAGATTCATCCGTAGTGTGGTAACCAAGACCACCAATGAACAATTTTCTCAAGTGCTCAGGTTCCAAATTATCCTGCAAGTGAAGAATATATTTATAAAACTGATCTTGAAAATGAATTTGTCAATAAAAATTTGCAGGAATTCTGCACAATTTTGAAATAGCTAAATTAGAAGGTTAAAAATAAAATTACATTTTTCATAACTTAATCCATTAGAGTAGAGATTATAATGAACATGTGGTAGAACAATTTCCATAGATAATTTCAAAATTTTAGACTCTACCTCATATAATTCAGATTTTAAAAATTTAGAGATTCTTCACATTTTTAAACCAAACCTTCATAAAACCTCCAGAATATTTCATTTCCTCTTTTAATTGTAGATGGTGCTAGGACAATTGCCACCCAAATAAATAATATCAGGCCACTTAACTTTAAAAATGGTGATAAAATATGTATATTATTGTTGTACGATTAAATATTAATTATATACATAAGATAATAAAATATTATTATTCGGTTTCAGAATGTGCTTTCTAAATCTTATATTTTTAAAATCTTATGTTATCGAATACTTTATATCACTTCTTTAGAATGATTCAAAACTGTTTAATTCCCTTCGTCTATAACATTTTCAGGATTTACACTAATAGATTTTCTTAAACACCACGCATTTACAATTTTAAGCCAATTAACTTTTTCACAGATTATATTAGTTAATTTTTTTTTCCATGTTGCACGGTCACGCCGATCATTAATTCATTTCCGTCTTTCAGATACTGCCTATTCTGCAGACCATGGCATGTTCTAGGGGCTGGAAAATGTTAAGTCAATTATTGAGTCAAAATTTCACATGAATTCTGAGCCAAGCCAATTAGGATAATTTTTTGATGATTTTAAGCCAAAATTAACATGGGAACAAAGGAATTAATTCAAAATTGCAAGCCAATTAGACATATCTCAGTAAACATTAATTTTGCTATAATTTACAAACACTTGACACTTCTGAATTAATCCCTATTTCTACATTAATTTTTCTACGAACAGAATAAGTGAGGCCTTGGAAAAAATTTCAAGGCCTCAGCCCTCAATAGTTTAAAGTTACTGTTGAAATTAGTCTCCTGAATTAGGATATTATCTGGTGACAATTTTCCAATTAATTTCTACGTTAACATATAATTATTAGAGAGTATTTTGAAAATCTTCGGAGACAAATTGCTCCAAAAATTAAATATCTATAATCTGGAGTCTAAAACTGGAGACTGATTGTGCTGCTGTGACTGGTTATAAAGCATGTCCAAACGCGACATTTTAATGGCGAGTTTGTGACAGTTATTTTGAGCCCTCCAATTGCAAATGGCGAGAAATATTTAATTTTCTCCTATGCTACAATGTATTTTGGAGAGAACTTATGATTATTTTATTTGATCATTTTGGGGAGAAATTTGGTGATTTTTGGAGAGAGCTGGTGCTGGAGAGACGAATGGAGAGTTAAAGAGTTTATGAGCCATACTATTTTACTTGGCTGCTCAGTGCTGTGCATGCACCAGGTAATAAAGCATGTCCAAACTCGCCATTTTAATGGCAAGTTTGTGACTGTTATTTTGTGCCCTTCAATTGCAAATGGCGAGAAATAACTAATTTTCTCATATGCTATAATGTTATTTTGGAGAGAATTGATTATAATTTGATCATTTTAGAGAGAAATTTGGTGAATTTTGGAGTGAGCTGGAGAGACAAATGGAGAGTTTATGAGACATACTATTTTACTTGGTGCATGCATAGCAGACTGCCAGACTGGATCTCTGATTCTTTAATCTTTATGAACACTTTACCAGTTTCTGTAGACCGGCAGTTCCGTAATTTTAAATTTACATGCTCAAGTTATTAACCAAACGTAAAATTATTCATTTTATTATTTGCGGTACCTAAAGTTATAAATTTTAAATTCATTAAATTGGACTCTGACTAAATATTGAATTAATTCTTATGTTGAGATGTCAATTATGGCGTGAAAAGCAAAGTAGTAAAAGTAACGGAAATACTTTAGACCTAGGAACCTAACATTTGATTTGGATCATACCCAGTCTGCAGAATATGGAACATTTTTTCAAGACTCTCTGCAGGAGTTTTTGATTGAATTTTAGAAATTGGAGATCTCTGCAGGAGATCTTGAATTAATTCCTATGTTACCATTAATTTAGCCAGTCTGCAGAATATGTGAGATATTTGGGATATTCTCTCCGAACAATTTTGAATTAATTCCTATATTTACATTAATATTGCTACGAACACTTCTGAATTAATTCCTATATTTACATTAATTTTGCTACGAACAGATTAAGAGATCTCTACGAACACTAAACCAGTTTCTGCAGACTGGTAATTTAGCTGCGGGAGATTTTGAATTAATTCCAATGTTACCATTAATTTAACTGCGGGAGATTCTTAATCTGCTGCTGAGAGTCAGAGAGCCAGTCTGGAAAAATGCTTAGGCTAACAGATGAACTCTATATGCTAAAGCCTAAATGCTGCGGATTATACAATTTTTAGCAATTTACCATTAATTTTTGAAGTTTGTAAAACTCCAACAGAGTAATTAGTTCATCAGAAAGCACCTATTTTTCCAGACTGGTCAGAGAGTAGCTCTCTCTCAAATTAAAGTCTCTGCAGGAGTGAGGAGAGGAAACACATTCTGCAGACTGGGATCATACCATGTTTCAGAGGCTGTAAAATTTTAAGCCAATTTTTGAGCCAAAATTTCACAAAAAATCTGAGCCAAGCCAATTTGGCTCATTTTTTGAAGATTTCAAGCCAAAATAAAAATTAATACGGGAACATAGGAATTAATTAAAAATTCAAAGCCAATTAGACATATCTGAGATTTGACCATTTCAAATCAAAGCCAATTAATTGGCTTTAACTGACATACTCCTATACATGGGATGATGGGGATCATATCATGATATCATCAACATTTACTGTTTTACTCAATTAGAAATTAGAATTAGGTTTAGCCGTTTAGGTATGAATAAAAAATAAGTAATGCAACACAAAATGTGAAACATTACAGCTTCACCTTATTTTTAACGAATACTTACATCTTTCACCATTTTTATTGATTTATATAACAAACTTTATCACAAAATAAGATATTTTAACACCTGTGAAGCAGAAAAACGCTGGAGCGTCACAACCGAAATGGCTTCTTTTCTTGCTGAACCTAAAATGCGTAAATTAAACGAATATTTATTTGATTCATAGATTTTTAATGCAGTTCCAAAAATATGTATCCTTTAAAGATTTAGTTCGACCACACTATTTCATTCTATTTCTCTGACAATAATCATCGAAATTATAAGCTCAAAATTAATCTAACACCTCTGTATTTAATTATGTTGAAATCCTCATCATTGAAAGAAGGTTTCATTTTGTAAATACCATTTGATTCGGAATCGTAAGTATTACTAAGGCCCGTTTACACGCTACGATAAATTGTAGCGATTAATCGTAATGAAGAGGTTGTTGCAATTTATCAGTACGTGTAAACAGGTGATCGTAGCGATTAATTGGAGTTGGATTGTGTGATTGGTGCTAGCAGGCTCAAATTTATACGAATCGTTACGATAAGTTTGAACGTGTAAACAGGGTTCCAATAAATCGTTGCAATCTAACTCAATATATAATGCTAAACACATTCCAAATGCAGACCATCATAATGTTTCGTCCATGACGACTAGTGAAAAATAAAGATATTGGAGTAAAAATCGTTGCGTGTAAACACAGTCTCAATCATCTGATAAATTGTTGCGATCTCTGTGCTCAATAAATCGCTCCTATTTATCGTAGTGTGTAAACGAGCCTTTAAGGCCCGTTTACACGCTACAATAAATTGGAGCAATTTATCGTAATGAACAGGTTGTTGCAATTTATCAGTACGTGTAAACAGATGATCGTAGCGATTTATTGGGGTTGGAATTGGATTGTGTGATTGGTTCCAGCAGGCTCAAATTTATAAAATCGTAACGAAAAATTTGAACGTGTAAACAGGATTCCAAGAACTCGTTACAATCTAACTCAGTATATAATGCTGAACACATTCCAAATGCAGACTAGTCACTGTCATAATGTTTCTTCAATGACGGCTAGTAAAAAATAAAAATATTGTGGAGTAAAAATCGTTGCGTGTCTCGATCATCTGAAAAATTGTTACGATCTCTGCGTTCAATGAATTGCTTCTATTTATCGTAGTGTGTAAACGGGGCTTTAGGTATAGGCCCGTTTACACGCTACGATAAATTGGACTGATTTATTGAACACAGAGATCATAACAATTTATCAGATGATGATTGACAGTGCTTACACGCAGCAATTTTTACTCCAATATTTTCATAATTACTTGCAGTCATGGAAGAAACAATACGGTGGTCTGTATTTGGAATTTATTTAGCATTATATATTAAGCTAGATTGTAACGATTTCTTGGAGACTTGTTTACACGTTCAAATTTGTCGTTACGATTCGTATAAACTTGAGCCTGCTGGCACATATCAAACATACAAATTCCAACTTCAATAAGTCGCTACGATCACTTGTTTACACGTACTGATAAATTGTAACAAACTCTTCATTACGATAAATTGCTCTACTTTATCGCAGCGCATAGTAAGAGCGGTCATTATTCAATAATCCGACACTTTGGTAGTTTATTACTAATATAATATATATGTAAATCGGGGGGCGTGTTTCTATTCTGAAATGAGAAAAATATTCCATCGATTGCATTCTCAATGTGATGTCATAATAACTACCCATTTGAGGTATCCTCCGCAAAAGCTGCAATTACTTCTATTCTATACACCTACTGTGAAAAATAATACAACTTGGAAAAGTGGAAGAGGAATGTATGCTTCAGTTGCTTTTAGTCTTGTTTTTCTTCTTACTCATACTAAATTGATTTTTTAGATAAAATATCAACTATATTAACACTGCCTTGAAACTTGTCGCCCATTAGTAGAAGTCCTTTCAAACTTACTAGTGATCAGATTGGATTACTGAATAAAGTATCTTTGGTCTTAAGCAGTGGTTCTTAAAGTGGGGTGCCCTGCATCCTTTGGGGCCTGGGATTGATGTTTTTTTGTGGTACTTATAACTTTAAAAGCTCGATGGTTGCTGTTAATATCATGCAGAATATACATGAAGTATATTTGAACTTTTCTAACATCATAAGAATCAAATACGTATTTTATAATTGTAATTTTTCAATTTATTTCAATGCAATACAATGCTCAGGGGGTGCCTGAGAACAGCAAGGGGTGCGCGAGAAAAATACTTTAAGAACCACTGGTCTAAAGTCTTTGGGGACACTTACTACCTCACTGTTAAAAAAGAAAACCAAATTATAGCCTAACAATTCAAATTCACTCCCTTTCTCATTAACCTTAAATTTCATATTTCATGATATAAATTCCCAATAATGGACGAGAGAATCCATTGTCAGATAGCTGTTATAGGATTCAAGAGGATCGACATTTGCATTAATTAATCCTGCCTAATATAATTCAGTTTACTGAATCGGGATTAAAAATTTATAGACATATCGAAATTAAGGCTTCAATATCACAACGATAAAATCTTAGAAAAGTATCAAAGAGTAGAAAGATTTGTGAAAATCATAAAGTCTTCATATTATATAGAACTATTTAGCGTATTAGCTACAGTCATTAAATTTTTAAAAGATAGCAAACATTTAACAATCTCACACTTAAATTTATTGTATATCTCGTTAATTGGATACAAATACCAAGGCTATTAAAATATATTTTAATAAAAAATCAACAAACAAAACAATTGGTAGTTATCACAGAAGTTGCAGATCAGGTACGAAATATCTGAAACCAGGGAAATGATGTTAGAGCAAGAGTATTTAAATGGTGATATCATATTTCAAACTAGAATATAATCACTATATGCCACACTTCAACTAACATTACTTCTAATTCTAACAGCTGAGAGAACATTGAATATCTTCTAAAATTTAATAACTGAAGTTCTATCTTTAGCCTTGTCTACTAAAAACTTTCTACTGCATACTTTATTAAGAAAGGGCAACAGTTTATCCGTGCCATACAGAAACTACCATAAACATCTTAACAATAGTCCTTATATCAAATAAATAACTTTATCAAGAATTAATGTAAACTCAGCTGATTCAAACATATAACTGCAGCTACATAACTAATACTATTCCTAAGTTATAAAAGTATCACTGGACCCACCTGATTATAGTTATACCATATTCTATCTTCCTACACCAAAATCTGTGTAGCTATAGCTAAGGTAGGAATAACATAGAAAAAATGTAGGGTATTGTATATTTGAAAAAGCACTACTGGGATAGTTAGCAAACAGGAAGTTATACCTCACCATTGCAATTGGGTACAAATAATAGGAAATTACATTAACTTTGGTGGTGTAGCAGAGCTAATCTAGATAGAGCCCGATGATTATTCCTACAGAAGATGTTGACCTGCACTGATGATTGGAGTCCCTAAGAGAATCTAAGGTAACGACTGCCTATTCTCTGACTTCTCCGTTCACTACTTAGCCTACGTACCTAAAGTGGCGATTGCAAGAGAAAATCAGTAATTAACATTAGATACAGCATGTTATGTATATATCAGAAATATTTCATTCATATTCAACATATAGCAGTATTTATACTTACTATGCTTAGTCATTATTAAAATTGTGTTCCTCTAATATCTTTTTCCACTGGGAGTTCCACCGCCATAACTTCCACCAGAACCAGAGCCACCAGCAGCTCCTCCCCCAACTCCTACTCCACTTCCACCACTGGCACCACCCATTCCATATCCACCTCCTTGATTACCTCCACCTGAAACAGTAGTTGTCCCTTTAATAGGTCAAAAGTAAAATTAGGAGAGAGTTATGATTATCACAACTCATTATATAATTAAATTTCTATTTACAAATATTGTTTCTAGTTTTAGTAAAATCATAACTGTAAATCTGCAATAATTAATAAATTATTAATTTAAGTCATTAAAGTTAAATATACATTGATAGAAATAAAATTAGCAACAACATCAAAATTGGCACAGCATCAGTTTGAGTGTATTTGAAGGTTTTGAACTTTTGGTATCAGAAACTGCCAAAAAATTTACACTTTAACAACATAATATTAATGTGATTCAACATTAGTCACTAAATACTATAAATGTTATTTTCTAGCTCACCTCCTCCTCCTCCTCCACCACCATAGGGACCACTTCTGGAGCTCTGGAAGTTTCCTTGTCCTCTCATTGGTCCACCTCCATAATTCTGCCCATAATTATTTCCGAAATCTTGGTTACCACCCCAATTTCCTCCAGCTCCACCGCCGCCTCCTCCTCCACCACCAGGGTTATTATCATTAAAACCACCTCCTCCACCACCACCTCCTTGGTTATTTCCCCAGCCGCCTCCTCCTCCACCACCTCCCTGGTTACCACCCCAATTTCCTCCACCACCACCTTGATTACCTCCCCAATTTCCTCCACCACCACCTTGATTACCTCCCCAATTTCCTCCTCCTTGGTTGCCACCCCAATTTCCACCACCACCTCCTTGGTTACCACCCCAATTACCTCCTCCACCACCTTGATTGTTTCCCCATCCTGTGTTGGGACCAGCACCCCAACCAGTACCAGGAGCACCTCCTTGATTTCCACCCCATCCAGTACCAGGACCTCCTTGGTTTCCTCCCCAATTTCCACCCCCTTGATTACCTCCCCAGTTACCACCATTCCCACCTCCATATCCTCCTTGGTTATTGAAACCACCACCACCTTGGTTACCACCCCAATTACCTCCTCCTCCCCCTCTGTTTCCACCCCAATTGTCACCACGTCCACCATCTCCCCCAGGTGGGCCACCTCCTCTTGGACCACTGGGTCCACCACGTCTGGCCATTTCATTCTTGTCAACAGCTTTCTTCACATCAACCCTCTTTCCATTAATCATCAAATCCTTGTGGAGGCAAGCCTTATCAACAGCATCCGTGTCTCCAAACTCTACAAAAGCAAAGCCTCTCTTCTTCTGAGTGTCTCTTTCCACTGGTATGCTAACATTAGTCACTTCTCCATACTGACTGAAGACGTCTCTGAGGTCTTCCTCAGTTGTGTCCTTGATGCCACCAACAAAGAGCTTCTTGACAACAGCACCAGCCTCAGGACGACTAATTTCATCTCTAGGCACAGCTCTTTTTGTGTCAACAGTTCTACCATCAATTTTGTGGGGTCTGGTCTTTTGAGCATCATCTACCATGTAGGACTGGGAGTAGGCAACAAAGCCAAAACCTCGGGATCTCTTTGTTTGGGGGTCTTTCATGACGATCACGTCAACAATCTCCCCAAACTGCTCAAAGTAGCTCTTGAGAGATTCATCTGTGGTTTGGTAATCCAGTCCACCAATGAAGAGCTTCCTCAAATGTTCAGGCTCCAAATTATTCTGAAAAAAAAAAACATATATAAGGATTTGATATTTCATCGTATATCTAATAAGAAATCATACAATCATGACTAACTAAATTACATTCTTTTCCATAGTAATCTTCAATCAAGAAGTAAAGAACATTCAAGTAAAGTAACCAAATTAAAAGAGAACTTGTTAATAAACATGGTGATTGAAATAATCACAAGATAAATTTTCATAAAAACAAAATATTAGCTGAAATAAAGATGCTAGCTCTAGAAGATATATAGAATGATTTTTTATAGTAGGATAATGAACCAATTACCGGATGCTTATTTTTCTTTACTAATTACCGTATGGAATATTTTGAATTAGTATATTTGTAAACTATGATTGTTTATGACTATAAAAATATATTCGTTGAGTAGAAGAAACTGGTATCCATACAATGAATATATTTTTATAGTCCTAAAGAATCATAGTTTACAAATATACTAATTCAAAATATTCCATTCAGTAATTAGTAAAGAAAAATGAGCATCCGGTAATTGGTTCATTACCCTAGCTGAATTTCTTGGCAAGGTATTTAACAGATACATGGACATAGGAATCAATAATAGTTCCATCTATAAGTCTTAACATACATTCACACTATGAACTATGTAGTAATTGAAAAATTAACTAAATATTCTGTAGAGTCAATAGTGTCAGTGTTAAAGTACATTTAAATATAGACCATGTTTCAAAACAATTTAGAGATCTCCTAGGGAGATCTAGAATTAATTCCTGGGACATTTTGAATTAATTCCTACACACTACCATTAATTTATTTGAGGGACATTATGAATTAATTCTTAATGTTACCATTAATTTATATGAGTCAGATTCTGAATACACTACTGCAAGTCCCATCTTAATTTAAAATCTCTGATACTAGATATAATATAAATTAGTTACTTAATGATTTAAGATGAAACATGAAAAACCTTCTGGAGGTTTCAACCAACCAACTCTGCCACAGATCCTGGATTATTTTTCACAGAAATTGGAATTTGGGTGCAGAAAATAACATGTGAACATAGGAATTGAATAGGACTTGGGCGGAGGATTAACACACAAATCCTGCTATACTTTTCAGACTGGCCGACTAGCAGTTTCAGAGTATTTTTATAAGTACTATCGAGTCATTTGAGTGTTTAGACAATAAATATTGAATGAATAAAGATCTATAATCAGTTATCAGTTACAAGATATTTAGCAACTGATAAATTTTTGTGACTTATATAGGAATATAGCATAATAGCTTGTAGTGGGGGGCCTGTACAAATTTTTGATTCCTGACTCAGATTCCACAAGAAAGACTGGCTCCAACAGAACAACAATTTAGCTACAGGAGACTCTGAATCTGCTGCTGAGAGTCAAAGAGTAGCTCTTGAGATACAGTCTGGGAAGAGCTTAGAAAAAACCCTGTCTGCAAAATATGAGAGATATGGAATTTTCTCTCCAAACAATTTTGAAATAATTCCTATATTTACATTAATTTCACTATAAATAGTAGAATAAGAGATCTCTAAGAACACATTAGTGACTTTAGTCACTTTACCAGTTTCTGCAGACTGGGAAGAAAAACATTATGTAGAGCGGATTTATTAATACTGCAGGAACTGTTAAAGTGTTCTCAAAGAAATCCTCCATTTTGTCTTCTGTTCTCAGTAAAATACATGTAAATATAGGAGAAAATTAAGGATTGTTTGCACAGAAAATGTTAAAAATGTCCCATATTATGCAGACTGGCCTATATGTTATTAGAATATAATGCAAGGTCAAGCAAGGTAATAAAGTATGTCCAAACTAACCAATATATTGGCGATTTATGAAGGCAATTTCTTTTCTCTCCATTTTTAATTGGTGAGAAATATCCAATTTTCTCCTATGCTGCAATCATATCATGCAATGTAATTTTGGAGAGAAATTTTTCAAATTTGGCCATTTTGGAGAGAAATGTAGCTCATTTTTTGGAGAGCTGGAGAGACAATTGGTGAGTTTAGGACCCACACTATTCTACTTGGGGGTCAAGCAGGTAAATTGCAGCACGCTGACTAACTGCAGCCTCTTAGTTCTTACAACAGAAACATCATACATTCATAACACACATAAGAACTTAAATTAATAAATTATAGCAAGCACTGCATTTCTTTTGATAGCTATGCAACATTTTAATGTAATTTCGGTTCAGATTGTTTTAGAGACTCTCTCGAGAGGGCCGCAATTAAAAATTAAAGGGCCGCAATTTACCTGCGTGACCCTATCTTACCATTAACCCAGTCTGCAGAATATGGAACATTTTTCCAAGACTCTCTGCGGGAGTTAAGAGTTTTTGATTGAATTTTAGAAATTGGAGATCTCTGCGGGAGATCTTGAATTAATTTGATGTTACCATTAATTTAGCTGCGGGAGATTTTGAATTAATTCCTATGTTACCATTAATTTAGCTGCGGGAGATTTTGAATTAATTCCTATGTTACCATTAATTTAGCTGCGGGAGATTCAGAATCTGCTGCTGAGAGTCCGAGAGTAACTTTCTCTCAAATTAAAATCTCTGCGGGAGAAGAGACACATTCTGCAGACTGGCCATTAACTTTGGAGTTTGGGAGGGGAAATTCGAAATTGGAAAAATGTTGACAGAATAGGTATAGGCAAAATATTGAAAATAAAAGGAAATATTGGAGGATATTTAAGAAAAGTCAGGAGTTCAGTGCATTAAGTATTTTGCATAATATACAGATAATACAGTCTGCAACAAAATGCAACAAACTGGGGCGATGGTCAAACAAGGACCAGTTAGGTAAAACAAAACAACTCTGTTCCCAGGCTGCAGGAACAGGAAGGTACCTAGAGTGTTCTCCAAAAAATCCTCTATACATTGCCCTTTTAAGTTAGGTTAGGGTTAGCATCTTCAACAAGTGGAGAATAATTTTCTAGTTTGCAAATACCAAGGATGAAAGATCCTGCATCTTAGACTTAAGTCAATCAAACAGTCTATTTAAAAAAAGCATTAATAATTTCAAATAATTAACCAAATATGTGATAATTCAGGATGCCCATTGTAGCTTTTACAGAAATAGGTACCTACCTAGTTAGCCATTTTGAAATGGATGAATAATAGTAGGTATAACTTACCTCGTCTTTAACCATTGTAAGAATTAATTGAATAAAGTCACTAGGTATATATTCGTCAAAATATTGAATGAAAGTCAACTGTCTAAAATAAGTTAATTTATTTTAACTGAAATTATCAACACTCCTCTAGGTATATCAAAAATTATATTCAAAGGCTGATAAACAGATGACGTATTAACAATTTAACAGCGTTAGCGTGGTTTGCGCATTGTAGTGTTGCCAGATATACAATTTTAATAACACTGTTGCCAAACAGTAGGAAATCACTCCATTCATTACACGTCATCTATATATATCTAATTAATAGAGTTATGTAGATCATAGTTAATTATTTGGAAGATGGCTATGATCATATAAATCGTTATCAAAGGCAGAATAGATTGCTGTAGGCTATTTTCCTCAATAATTTGTAATATTCCATTCATATATCGGCTATATATGCATTGAAAGTGAAATCAGTATAAAAGATAACCATAGGCATAAGGACCTTTTTTCATTTCAAATTATACTTTTGCTTAATTATATTACAAAAAAGAAAGGAGGTGAAAAACTATTATACTTCATTCAACAGTCTCTAACGAACGAACAGAATTATAAGCTTTTCAATCAATTCTAAAAATGAATGGATCATGGAAGATAAAGAAAGGACCCTACATAATCTTTTCCTGTTCTACAATAGCCTGCTCTTAGTAAGAACAAATAAATTTACAAATCAAAAATTCATTCAGGCACCTGGAAACTTTTCTATTAAAATAATGAACTCGTTATTTGTGAATTTGCTCCGACTACCTACGTGTGTAAAATTTGAAGATGCATTAGATAGGTACCCAGTACCCTTCGATATATCCCATTGGAAAATTTTGGGAATTCAGTAACGATATATTGAACACATGGAATAAAGTATGAATTAGTGTTTAAGAGGCTCTTAAACATTAATTCATACTTTATTCCATTTGTTAAATATATCGTTACTGTATTCTCAATTTTTTCAAATGGGTTAGGTATATCAAAGTGGTAGGTATCTAATGCATCACAAATAGCGAGTTTATATTATTTCAATAGTAAAGTTTCCAGGTGACGAAAGGAATCTAAGATTTGTTACTAAATTAACTATAGTACGTGTATAATGTATATACACGTACTATAGTTTGAGAGTTTCATGTGTTAAATTTATATTCTTCAATAAATATAGTTTCTTCAGTACCTATATTATATATCCTGTCAATGGTATCTACGGTAGGTATATGGCTCAATTAATGCTTTCAATATCAAGAAAATGCTCAGTAGCCAATGACCCAAAAGTTAAAACCAACAGCTCACTTTAATAAGATGATGTGATGACATGATTTGAAATTTTTAAGTTGCGCACGCCTCAGACGTAGAAATTTGCTTGTAAATCTTTGATTATTTTGTTGGCTTTGAAGTTATAGAATATGGATCGTGCTATTGCAATTAAATTGAATGGTTCTCATAGTACACCTTTTTCACTCGTTTGATTGCATTAATTGTTAAACATTCTAAACAAATTATTTTATAAATTACATCAGTTTCATATATTTTGCATTAGCAAAAACATATATAAGAAGAAATTTGAGCTAACGTATGCTGAAATTATGCTTTTTATAACAAAAATAGAAAATATTACATTGCCGATCTTTTAAAAATACATTTAAAGTAGCTGAGAAGTGTTGTGGCAGTGTCAGGTAAACTAATCAAAAAAGTATCACAAATATTTTTGATTGAATTTTAGAATAGAGCACGTAAGTCATGAAGTCACACTTCACTCTATAAGAAGTCATGAAGTCACACTTCACTCTATAAGAAGTCATGAAGGCACACTTCACTCTATAAGAAGTCATGAAATCACACTTCACTCTATAAGAAGTCATGAAGTCACACTTCACTCTATAAGAAGTTATGAATTCATACTTCACTCTATAAGAAGTCATGAAGTCACACTTCACTCTATAAGAAGTCATGAAGTCATACTTCACTCTATAAGAAGTCATGAAATCACACTTCACTCTATAAGAAGTCATGAAGTCACACTTCACTCTATAAGAAGTCATGAAGGCACACTTCACTCTATAAGAAGTCATGAAATCACACTTCACTCTATAAGAAGTCATGAAGGCACACTTCATGCTATAAGAAGTCATGAAGTCACACTTCACGCTATAAGAAGTCATGAAGTCACACTTTACTCTATAAGAAGTCATGAAGTCAATTTTAACGCTATAAGAAGTCATGAAGTCACACTTCACGCTATAAGAAGTCATGAAGGCACACTTCACGCTATAACAACTCATGAAGTCACACTTCACTCTAATAGCATTCAAGTCGCAAAAGTTATACCTAGCAGTATAGGCTCCCATTCACCAAGCGATAGGGATATAAGATTGCTGATTCAAAACAAACGTTAAAATATTATATAATAGCTCGAGATTGATACTTCCATGTGGAAGCAATTTGATTTTTGTGTGTTTAGACAATAAAGGCATATATAACATACATTTCCCCTCCGAAATGCAGACTAATTACTTCATAAGTAGCAGTTAAATATGAATTCCGTAGGCTATAAGTTTTGAACGTTAAACTAATCTTGTGTTAAACTGTTAATCCGATCCCCTACATGGGCACTGGGCAGGTAATTATTTTCTTACATGCCATTATAATGAGTATTATTTTATATGTAATAAGATATATTCCCAAGGTACCCATTCCAACATCTAATTTTTATATCATTATTATTATAATGAAATATTATACATCTAATAATTTTCAAAATGCAGCCACAAATTCTTTCAGATGCCATGTACATATAATGTATACAGTGTGTTTTAACATTTTTGTGTCTTTTCAGTGATTTAATTCATAGTTATACTGACTAAAAAAAATAATACACCAAAATGTTCAAGAAGAGTGGATTTTTAATAATAAATAACAAGAAATACATATTATAGAAGGTGCTGGAAGTGGCCTCCATTTCATTTTGCTGCACACAGAGATTCGTCCGCTTCAAAGCATAAAGTGCTAGTGCTTCACACTGAAGGACATTTTCGCGATGTTCTTCAGAAAATCTCTTCACAACATTGATAAGCTCGTCCAATGTAGTTGGTTTTGCAGAATACACTTCTTTTTGAGCTAAGACCCAATAATAAAAATCAAAAAGATTCAAATCTGGAGAATGCACTGGCCACGCAATCTGTGTCCCACGGTTGATAACTCTGCTTCCAAGTTTGGAGGCAGAGTCAGGCCTTCATGGATGAAAATGGTAGTCGCAAGATAGTGAATGGAAACTGCTACCATAAAATATTTGGCCCACCTTTCGTTCATGTGCTACAAGACAAGGTTTATGGTGGATGCAGGATGGTGCTCATGCCCATTGCACCACTGCCGCCAAAGAATTCCTGTTGAACAAGTTTGGAGGCAGAGTCATCAGCCATGGGACACAGATTGCGTGGCCAGCGCATTCTCCAGATTTGAATCCTTTGGATTTTTTATTAGGCCTTAGCTCAAAAAGAAGTGTATTCTGCAAAACCAACTACAGTGGACGAACTTATCAAAGTTGTGAAGAGATTTTTAGAAGAACATCGCTAGAATGTCCTTCAGAGTGTAGCACTTATTTGAAGAGGGCGAATCCTCTGTGTGTGGCAAAATGGAGGCCACTTCCAGCACCTTCTATAATATGAATTTCTTGTTACAAATCAATAAAAATCCACTCTTCCTGAACATTTTGGTGTATTATTTTTCTTTCTTTTTTTTCGTCAGTATAACTATGAATATGAGCTACTAAAAAGACACAAAAATGTTGAAACACACTGCAGGTAATTCTAATGTTTGTTGGGAAAATGAGTATAAATGACGATAAGTATTCAAAAATGTAAAAGAATATAATTAAATATTTTAATGGAATTCTATTAAAACTTGTTATCAGCTGTGTGAAACATATCACCGATTGAAAAACATTATCGCCACACTACTTGGAATTAAAATATATTATTCGTAGGGATTCTCTATCGTAATTGTGCAAAGTGCATCCTATATGTGAGCCGATATCTGTTACAGAGAGAACAGTAAAAATTATACCCTATTTGAAATAAAGACAATCCGAAAACTGTAAGGATTGGTTACTTTTTTTGAAGCAACCGATTCTTTGAAAATTTGCCAATAAGGCCAGTGTATGTTTGAAAGTATATAGTGACTATTTACTGTACTCATGCTTAACAGATCGAGACGAATCAGAAAACAGAGTACCCTATATACATATACACATACAACTAGTTATAAATAGCGCAATTAACTTATAGGAATGCTTAATTGCCATTATTTCATTGTTTATCTATTAAATAAATTAAATTAGAAATGGATTTAACACTTCTCTCCGATATTATGATATGGAAATATTGTGATGGCATTTCAATATATTCAAGAAGTAATCTAATAAATCAACTGTGAAGTTTTTTTTAATGGATTAGAGTTTTCGAATAACAAGATGTTTATTCACCATCAGAAATAGTAATGGAAAACCTGAACTAAACAAAGAATTTTCCATAAACAACGACAGTTTTTAAAGGTTACAAATTTATTAACTATATACAAAACTATTTTAATGGTATCAGCGTAATAAATTATGCAATTTGATATGTAAATTGTTCATCTAAATATGGTCATTAAAGTAAATAAAATATACTCTATTTTGAAAATACCATCTTATGATAATTATAGGTCACATTTTTGCGAGCTTTTTCTAGTCATCTCTTTGTATACCCCTATTAGCTTAATCAAAGTCGTACGTTTCCATAGGTATCTGCATGTAAATAATATTCATAATTATAACTCTAGAAATAGTTTATCAGCACAGTGTATGAAAATCTCAACTGCATTTATCAGAATCAATACTTATTTTCGGAAATATTCAAACAGTTTGTTTAATGTTCACATTATCTATCGAATTCGAATGTTCGAAAAAACTTCTATTTATTTAATATACATCCAATTTTCTCAGGAAAACATTGATTTTAGCCGAAATATTTCTTAGAATTGACTAATTAATTTTTATCTATCATATTATATTAGAATTTTATGTTAATCAGACGCACATCATTCCTTCATTAAGAACCATTATCCTTCATTATGACTTTTGTTTAGACAGAGTTATGTCATATGCACTTCTTATGGCAACACTCTTCCTATTAGTATATGTAAACAAATCACGTGAATTGACGAGAGATATTATCTTTGCATTGACGGAGTTAAATTATTTTAGTTTCAAATGTTTGATTAATTCAGTTTCAAATGTTTGACTAATTCAGTTTCACATGTTTGACTAATTCAGTTTCACATGTTTGATTAATTCAGTTTCAAATGTTTGACTAATTCAGTTTCACATGTTTGACTAATTCAGTTTCACATGTTTGACTAATTCAGTTTCACATGTTTGACTAATTCAGTTTCACATGTTTGATTGATTTAGTTTCACGTGTTTGATTGATTTAATTTCATATGTTTGATTGATTTAGTTTCACGTGTTTGATTAGTTTGATTTCATATGTTTGATTGATTTAGTTTCATATGCCGATTGATTGATTTATTTTCATATGTTTGATTGATTCAGTTTCACATGTTTGACTAATTCAGTTTCATATGTATGATTGATTCAGTTTCACATATTTGACTAATTCAGTTTCATATGTTTGATTGATTCAGTTTCACATGTTTGACTAATTCAGTTTCATATGTTTGATTGATTCAGTTTCACATGTTTGACTAATTCAGTTTCATATGTTTCACTAATTTCTGTTCTATGTATGATTAACTAATTCATTTGCATATCATTGTGGAAGAAATTGTTTTAATTTTTTTGAACAATAAAACATTATGCTTCACAAAATTCAGTTTCTTTTATATCGAGAAATTCAATATTAGGTAGCTAGGTAGCATTTTTTGAACAACTGATATAGATGTACAGTAAAACTCGTGAGTTAGGTATGAAGTTCTGCGTTATGAAGCACTCCAGTCATGAAGGACCTGAGTTATGAAATGCACATGAGTTACGAAGTGTTTTCTATATGTTAAAATTATAGAAAACGATACATGTCATGAATTTCGTCTAAGTTATCCATCAAAGACCATAGTTTTCTCCCAGATTTTAATCATAGAAAACTATCAGTGTCCCTGAGATATTAAGTGGCTCTGAGTTATGAAGAAGCCAATGAATCATAACTCAGGAGTTCACTGTATTTTTCAATTAGTTTGCAAATTTGACACAACAAATTTTGAAGTTTCCATCATTCACAATCTTGGCTTTTTCGGTTCGAGACGTTGGTAACACAAACTCATAAGTTAAAAATTAAAGCTAAACAAATTTATTAATTAGATTCACGGCAAGGCAATGAAAGTAACAATGTTCTATTATATTGTTAAGCATCTAAGCCATGTACTTTGATTTAAGCTCTTAATCTTCTCTGATGATGACACATACATAATACAAGACGAACGGTAATACTTTACCGGTTGAGAGATGGTGTAATACTAACAAACCAATGTTAAATAAATGATATTAAATAACCATTATCCCTGCTCAAGATTTCTGTAAACAGTTATCGCATCGCATTTTATGGCAACACTGCAAACAAATGAATGCTGCCTTGACGGCGTCTCTAGGCATTGAGACTGAAGCAGATAGGCATTTTCTCTCTTCACATATACTGCGCAGTTACTCATCACAAAAATGGTAAAAGATGTAAGTGTGAATGTGTTATTTGTGGTTAAGGGGCTATTTAATTGTAGCTCAATGTATGAATGATGTTTGAGTGTATTTGGTAGGATTTTGTTACTTATTTTAACCTATAGCTAGTACCAGCTATTGTTCAGTTTGGCACAAAGTTCGATGCCTAGCTGGTTGGTAGAGTGTCAAATAGCGATCGATTGATTTTCCCTACTCATTTTATAAAGTTGTGAATTTCGATTTGTATTTTAGGTACCTATATACCATGTAATGTTGTATTTAACCTAGGATGCTAGGTATGCAAAGGTTGAAACTTCTATTACCTAGTATTTTTAATTTTATATACCATACAGCCTACCTGTAACCTAATATGAAATATCTATGCCTACTTCAAGCAGGTAAATTGCGGCATACTAACTAACTGCGGCCTCTAACAACAGAAACATAGCTTCAGAACAAACTCAAAAAAATTAAATTATTACATTATACCTAGCATGGCTCTGCGCTTCTTTTGATAGCTATGCAACATTTTGATGTAATTTCTGTCCAGAGTGTTTTAGACTTTCTTGAGAGGGCCGCAATTATAAATTAAAGTGCCGCAATTTGCCTGCGTGACCCTACCTTTGTTAAGCTAGGCTAGCTACATATTTTCTCAATTCTACTTCTTGAGGATATCATCTAAATTTGATATTTCAATAAAAAGTTCTTCAATTTAATTTTTTTACTTATATCTGGGTACAGGGTACCACGTAACCACCGTACCTACTACTCAGCCTTTTACTTGAAAACATTAACCTTTGGTTTTTAATATTAGGTAGAAATAATCTTTACTAGGTATAATTAGCTACCTAGTGACCAATAGATTATTAGATAGATGTGATTTAAGTGACATTGATAAAATCTTTTAAAATCCTTTCCTAGGCTATGTAAATAACATGGGACATTTTTTTTGGAACCATTTATTTATTCTTAAATTCTAACTAGGTAGGTAGGCTGAGATATGTATGTAGCTGTAGCTAGACTACTTACTGCTGTCTTTTGTAAAATAAATAAATTAATCGATTTGAATGATCAAACAAGGAGGTTTGTCTTATGAAGATGAAAAAGATCAAATTTGAATACCTAGGTCAAGCTGTTAAGGTACTAGTCTTAGTCATTACTCACTACTTCATTGAAGTTCATTAGATATTTTTTATTCATTAGGTTTCTAGAATTCATTACTGCCTGCAGCCTACCTACCTAACCTAGTTAGTAGTTACCTAGATAGGTGCTACCTATCTAGAACTCACTACTAGCCATAGTACCTTACCTACCTTTATAACAAAGTGCCTGATGCTACACACCTAGAATTCACTACCTAGTGGCTAGTACCTACCTACTTCCTTGATAGGTGCTGCATACCTAGTATTCAGTATCATACTAGCCTACCTACCTACCTTGATAGGTGCTACATATTACATAATTAGAATTCAGTCAATTCAGCCTATCTTCCATTATTTGAATTATTATTATTTTCCATTATCTTCTACCTAGAATTCACAATTACCTACCTAGAATTCACTACTCCTACCAACGGTAACCTACCTACCTTGATACTTCCTAGAATCCACCCTCTTTCTCTGGGGTCTTATTCTTATAAGTTCATACTTATTCAAAGTAAATATTTTTCCCCTATAATCTCCTTAGCTCTTGAATAAGTTAGCCATATTTATATTCCTCTATCCCCAAAATTTTTTTGGTGGGGATGTTTGGCAAACATAAGTGAAATTTGGGTGCTTGGAACACAATTGTGCAATGTGCATGAAATAAGAATTCTTATTTTTTTCATGAAGAAATGTAGGTTCATGCAGAGTTTGGTTTTAAGCTTTCTTTTTCTGTTTCAGCAAGAACCAGAGCATCTATGCAAGCTCTTCATTGGAGGTCTTGACCATCGCACCACAGATGAGAATCTCAAGAGTCATTTTGAGCAATATGGCGAAATTGTGGATGTTATCGTCATGAAGGACCCACAGACTAAAAGGTCTCGTGGTTTTGGTTTTGTAGCCTTTGCTCAGTCTTACATGGTTGATGAGGCTCAGAAACACAGACCTCATGTCATTGATGGAAGGTCTGTTGACACCAAGAGAGCTATTCCAAGAGATGAGATTGACAAAGGAGGTAGCCAGGTCAAGAAATTGTTTGTTGGAGGAATCAGAGATGCATCTGAAGAGGTGAGTGACCATTTTTGGTTTTTGTCAAGATCTCTTATAAAGTATTTAATCAGTGTCAAATTTTTATTTAGAAATTACTTAAAAAACTTAAACATTCCCTTGAAAGATTAACTAATATCTTCCAACTTCAAAATCATACTTGAATTAATTCAATTCATACTAGGATATTAAAATTATTCAAATTTTCTAACAATCTAGTCCTAGCCAATTTGTTTCTGAAATATCTTGTTTGTGCACTTTTTCACTTGAGGGTTTTTATTTCAGTCATTGAGAGAAGTCTTTGAACAATTTGGTGAGGTAGTAAGCATCAGCATTCCAGTTGAGAAGGAGACCCAGAAGAAGAGGGGATTTGCCTTTATTGAATTTGCTGATGGCGATTCAGCTGACAAAGCTACTTTGCAAAAAGACATTTTTGTCAATGACGCTCGTGTGGATGTGAAGAAAGCTAGAGACAAGAGTGACAATCAGCGCGGAGGAAGAGGTTACGGATACTCGGGTGGAAATTGGGGAGGTATGATGACGGTGTATTACTTACTTGGATTTCAGCTGACGATGAATAACGTCTTAATTTTTTCATCTCAGGTGAAAACACTTGGTGGTTTTTAAATGAAACTGAAGAGCATCTACCATTGTGTATGATACTTTACAATTTACTAAATTTTGCCACAAAGTATTTTCACTTCATAAACTTCATATTTCGCCTCATCCTAAAATCACTTCAATCGAATGTCATGGCTAGAGGGACGCATCTAATGAGAGTTCTAAGTAATATACCTACATCACTATTTACTCCGTGGGAATTGGGAAACCGTGTCGCAATTCTCAATTTACTTCTTTTTAAGTCCTAATCATAATTGTATATCTAACAGTAACCTCTCTTATAGGTGGTGGGCAAGGTGGATATGGAGGTGGTTATGGTGGTGGCCAGGGAGGCTATGGTGGTGGATATGGTGGTGGCTATGGAGGCGGCCAGGGAGGATATGGTGGCAGTGGAGGATATGGAAGTGGTGGATATGGTCAAGGTGGATCATGGGGTGGTCAGCAGAGTGGAGGTGGATCATGGGGCAGTGGATATGGTGAAGGTGGTGGAAGTGGTTGGACTGGTCAGAGCGGTGGTGGAAGCGACTTTGGAAACAACTACAGCCAGTCATATGGTGGTGGTCCCACCAGAGGACAGGGAAACTACTACCAGAATAACAGATCTGCACCATACAGTGGTAAGTAACAATTTTGAATTAGTTTTTGTATCATAAATATAGCTTTCCCATTCTTTTATTTCTAGAATGTCATATTTAAGTATACTCTATGCTAATATATATCATTCGACAAGGAGGAAGCCAAGGGAGCTACAGTATGGGTGGTGGAAGCACCGGAGGTGGTGGCGGAGGTGGCGGTGGTGGAGGAAGTGGATACTCTAGTTACCAGAGCGGTGGTAAACGCTAAACTTCTATCATTCTCATCCATTTATGTGAGTATTCCGAATTGCATGATCAGAACTAATTTTGAAAGTCCCAAGTCTGTACATATAATCCTCAGCAATAACCATAAGAATATGAAGTAGGCAAGTTTTGAATCATCGGACATGTAAGAGAAAATTTCATTCTATTAGCTTATTTTATTTGGTATCTTTGGATATCGATTAAAATAATCACCAAAAATGATATTCTTTACTGAACCCTTGCCTCTTTGTTAAGTTTCTAGCATAAGTTACTTTTTTTTCTCTTTCTCTTATTTTAGGTTATGATGAGGTTTATAAGTACTGAAATAATGAACTGGCATCTCATCTTTGAATTCAAAGTAGACATTCAATCTTAATTTGTTCAAAACATCTTCTATCCCTCTTAAGAATTCCTTATTTCAAAGATTGAGAAGCCTGCGTTCAACTTACTGTAAGACTAATGCGGTTTAAATCACGCCCAGTACAAATACAATATTAATGAGGATATGTAACTACATTCGTCTAAATTCTCTAACGCAAGGATCCATTAAATTTAAGAGTTGAAGCTAGTTCTTTCTCACCCAAATCAAAGCTGCCAATCATTACAGTGATTACACATTAGTATGTTCTTTCCCATATTCCACACTATTCAGGCCAGCAATGGTATTGAATATCAGTTTAAAATGCTTATACGGAAATAGATTTAATTCCTCTCGACTAACTATATTTGGGCGTGTATTTGTACAGTCATTTTAAGTTAGCTAATGTCAATATGAATATATGTGCGCGGAATAATTAATTTTCTAATTTATTCCTTCATATGTTAATTGGTTATTAATTTGCACCTTAGGTATGATGTACGTAGGACAGACAATCTGAGGCAGGATAAAGATATTATTTCTGTAGTTAGATTCTGTCAATCTACTAGAAATATTGGTAGGAGCAACGCTGCTTCTACTTCGTTCTACTTCATCTTAGCGTTCTCCATCCTATTACCTGTACAAAATTGTGGTAAACAATTTTACTCCTAAAATAAAATCTTTAATTTTATGTCCTGACTGTATTTTTGAGTGGAATTGTCTTGTCAATTCTCTTTGGCTTGAGATGAGCCACCACTTTTATTAATTAAGGATATGAATACACTGTTCTGAACTAATAATAAAACATCAAATTTATATTACTTTTTCTCTTTGGTATCCTAAAATAAAACTTGAAAGAAGACATATGAATCTAATTGCTTCGTATCACTTGAAGGTTAATTTGAACTTGAAACAAATTATTGAAGTTAGACTCGTTCGTAGTTTCTGTTGAAAGTTCTTGCTATGGCATTACTTCAAACTGAACACAAGTAGAATGAAATCTTTAATTTATGACTTATTCGATGGAAGAAAAGGGCACAAGCCACAAAATTCTGAGCATTTCCATTGTTCAATCAGTATTTTATGTAAATATAAGAAAGTGCTTAATTGTCAGTTATACAAACCTTACATAATATAACCTCAAAAATTGATCTTCTAATTTTGGATTCATCTGAACAATTTAAAGATGTTGCTTTGACCTTTCCTCCACCGAACGCATCATTTCAAGTCTAGTACTTGTTGATTGTTAAGTTAAAAGAACAGTTTGATTCTGATGAAATAATTAGATCAATAGACAAGAGCCGATAGTAAGTTAGACAAACTAAACTCAATTTTCCTTGGCAAGTTTCTCTTCAGCGACCCTACCATGTAGTGCTGGTTTTTTCTAAATGTTCAACTGTGAACCAAATGTCTGTTCACGTCGAACCTTCTTTGGTTCTGACATTTTTTCATTTCTTTTCAGTAGTTACATAGTTTTCTCTATTAAAGTAGCATTTCTAGCTTACTCCCCACTGCAATAGACCATGTATCCATTCACCCTTGAAGTAAAACTGTATAGACTGTACGTCATAAATATTAATATGTGAAGTGGTGCGTAGATTTTAAATTAGTATAGGTGAAATAACGTGAAAGCCTTAGAACCACTACTGTCGTTGCAAGGAAGGATCTCTCCAGTGTGCAGTCATTTAAACTGGATAACACTACACTGAAAAGATTCTTCCTAGCCACTACACGGTACATTTAAATATCATTTCTGAAAGACTTCATTCCATATTAGTGCTCTGTAAAGAAACTTTCAAAATTGAACATTTTTTGTAACTTGCTATCGGCTATTGTGTAATTTTCCTGAAACTTTGTTTCTTTATCAAAAGAATTTTTCAAATTTTGAATTTAATGCTTTCACAGTTCTATAATTTTCTTGATCGAAGTGATTAGATTCAAAGTTGAGTTCTGTTTTCTCGTTCTTGAGTAAAGTTGTTTGAAGCAGTCATTATGTACCTATCGGAACTGATTGAGGATGCGTTGAGTTCCTTAGGTATGAGTTATGCTAGATTGAAGAAGTTCATCCTTAGGTAAGGAATATCTTTGCGCACTTATTATTAGTATCGAGATGGGCCACTAAAGTAGAAGAAATATTTTGGATCTTTGATTGAATTGAACTCTTATTTTAACCACTCTTTTCTACCCTTAGTATGCTTAAGTAATCTAGTATATGCTTGCAATGTATTTAAGTAGAGGATTTTTCTAATGTCAATTGGATTAACATGCAATTAAGAATAAATTTTCCGTTATCTTTAGTGGTTCATTTTAGCATTAGATAATTGCTTTGAGATGATAATGTTACGCTCACATTTGTAGTAAATCTTTTCTGCAACTTTTTAAGTGGGAAAATATCCCGGAAATATTACCGTTATGTACAAACTATTGAATTATCTTAATATAGAAAAAAGTTCACTTTATAGAATCTATTGGTATATAGCAATTGTAATTTACTGCAGAGAATAGTACAGCAATGATTGAGTGTACATTTAGTTATTAAAATGGATATATTTATAAATTAATATACTTAATTATTTTATGAAGATTCTTAAATGCCATATTATTGCAGGAAATCGAAAATATTCACACTGATGATTGAAGAAATCTACGGAAGATAAGTCTATTCAAAGGAGAGTTTCCAGGAAATGAATCTTGTCAGGTGTGTTGAAGTACTAAAGTTACAGGGTATACTTCAATGAGAGCCTATCTGTTGGCATTTTGTTTATAATAAATATCTCTATTGGACCCTTTTTCAAATGAAGAGGTCCAATAAACTTGCTATGTGAATGTCATGAAGATTTCTCACATTTGCCATTAGTAAATTTCTCTAATAATCCATTTGATTCAGCATACTCTTATCTTTCCTTGAAATAAATATGACTATTGAGCTAGGTTTCCTAAACCTAAATTTTGTTTCTTGGTAACTCTTGGATATTCCTTATTAAAAGTTAATTTACAAATAAGGCTAGAGCTGTAACTCCTCGTTAGAATGGCATTAAATATTTTCTGTTCGTTTTAATAGAAACTGGTATTTTTTTCTTTTCAGGTAGTAGCTGCAGAATGTCGTTACTGGCCGCTGACAGGATCGTACATTGATGAGCTCGTAACAGTTGGGAGCGGATTCTTTGTTTATAGCAGATGAGAACAGTCCTTGGTTCTTCACACCTTGTGATCAGAAGATCCCCTCTCAATCAATTTCTATTCCATCTCTATTGTGGAAGTTAATTTTTCTCAAATATTCCTCAAAATATTACACCCCACTCTTCCCTCACGACCTTTTATTATATCCACTACGTATAATAACTTTTAAATTTATAAAGATTTACTGTCCTCTAGTCTTGAAAGTTATTCATTTGCAACTGTTTTTTTAATAAAAGATCATTCATTCAACACTAGTCATTATTTCGTTCTGTGCTATAACCTCAGGAGTCTATGGAAAATTGGGAAATATAATGGTAAATGAAGTTGTTCAATGGAATGATATGAATAACGCTCACGTTACTAAATTATAGGAATTCCTTTTCTGTTCAAAGAAGAATTGGTTGAAACCTGAAAGACTACCAAGATCACTTGTAAACAAGATAATCAATCGGAGTTGAATTTAGAATTCTAGTTCTACTCTTTCAACAGTGCAAATACAGTGAGAAATTTATTGTTCGATATGTCTTGGTTAGATAAAGAAAGCTGTAGACGATATTTCTGTTCCGTTTCGTTTTTTTAAATGGCGTCCGTTTCGTTTTTATAAATGGCGTCATCGCAGTAGCGAAGAATTATAGTTGTGAAATTTCATTGAGAAACTGTAGCCTGGCAGAAGACCAGGAGAATTGTCTACAAATATATATTGAGTTTCCCCATTTGAAATGTCTTAGAGACTAAATGGTAGTTACATTGAATTCAGAATTAGAAAGTTTTTGAGAATATTTTAATACGGATTTACTACGTTTCATAAGTTCACATTTTATTCTTAAACTATGAAAATAAATTTTGGATAAAAAGTTTGTCAACGTCCAAATTAATCTAGCCTTGAATTAATTATAAAACGTGAGGAGTCGCTTAGTGAAAAGGTGCAGGCAGCTGAAAAATGAACAAATACCAAAACTATTGCAATATGGAATAAATTAATTTAAACTTCTGTTATTCTTTCAATGTGGTAACTCTGTATACTGTTGTATAACTTCCTTTATCATTGACTGCGCAAAATCAAAGAATTGAATGATATTTTCAACTTATAAATTTTATTATTCTAGCTGTGTCATTACCCGTAATATTGTTTACTTTCAAAACTAGCTATGAATTTTCCGCTATTGTGATTAATAACTAGTATTTTCATTATCAAAGAATGTTTATTAAATGAATTTGATTTTCTAAACAATTTGTAAGTTCTGTTATGACATAATCGACTGAATTAGTAAACTTTAGAGGCAAGTTGATTTTTGTATATCTAGGTATAATTTACGTAATAACGGGACCTGTGGGCGTGAATGACGTAACTATATGTTGTGAACTGCAATGTGTTAATTATAACATGAATACTTTCAATTCGCTAATTTTCTCAAACAATTTTCGGAATAACCAACTAAAATAAGTATAACTTTAATTTTATCAAACTTTTAATTGATGAACTTCAGTATAAAAATGGCATTGACCCAACGTTAATTACATAAAAACTTGCCTAACAAGTTGCAGGTCGATGACTATTGCTCAATGCAGTACTTATACTAAATGCTTCAATTGCCGATAGCTGACTAGGTTAATTTAATTATCACCACTACATGTTCTTCCGTTGAAATCCAATCCTTTATGTATTACCTTTTATTATTATGTAAAAATAATATAATTGTATATACACTTTGGCTAAACAAATACAATAGCTGATAGGGTCATATACCTACTTCATGTCATTATAGCGAGTTAATCAGTCATTTTTATCAACGCTCCAATATAAATAGGATATTTCTAAATGATTAGATATAATTTCAATTCATTCAGTCCGTAGGCAGTTAATGATTACTTTTACTGCTACAGAAGAACCTAATAGTTAATGTATTTAATTATTACTTTGTATTACATAGTCTTATTAATTTCTGTGTCCCGGTAAATTCTCAGCGATCTCTGAAATGTTTCACTTCGGGCAGTAAATTTAATGTTTGTGACACCTTCACCCAATTTTCACAATGTTTTTAGACAGGATAAAGAATAAGTTAGGTTGTTATCTAGTTCAATATAATTAATTCATTAAAACTTAGTTAAGTGGATTTATTGTACATAAATTTTTATGTGTTCAAATATGATTTGATAAGTAAGGTACCTACTACCTAGGTTAGTTCGTCTCTTGAATGGTGGTGTGCATTACTAGTAAATAGTGCTCTGTACAGTTAGGTAGTTACTACAGTAGTACTGTAGTGTGATCCTGGATTCACAGTTGAATCAGTTCCAGTGGAAATGTCAGTAACTCAGTAGTAACTGCCAACTAGCCTAATTGCTATTGAACTAGCAACATAGTTCAGACTGTTCAGTAATCACACTACCTTCCTCCTTTAATTTAGTGAGTAGCCAAGTGGGTAGTACTAACTGTAGTCTGTAGAGTCACTACAAGTACAGGGTGGTGCAAAAAAAAAGGAAACCTATTTTCAAATTAGTTCATTTTACAAACTATCAAAGCTAGAAATTTTCTAAAAACACAGTTTTAAAGTTTACTTTTTCTGCATCTATGATCTATCTTGATAATTTGTTACCAGTCTGCAAGACTGCAAATGATGCATGAAGTTGTGAAGTTTATCTGGTGACTACTGACTATTGAGGCCTAAAATTAGTCTCCTGAATTATCCAGCAACAATTGTCTTATTAATTCCTATGTTTACGTGTAATTATTAGCAGAATATGGAACATTTTTCTAAGACTCTCTGTGAGAGTTTTTGATTGAATTTTAGAAATTGGAGATCTCTGCGGGAGATCTTGAATTAATTCCTATGTTACCATTAATTTAGCTGCGGGAGATTCTAAATCTGCTGCTGAGAGTCGGAGAGTAGCTCTCTCTCAAATTAAAGTCTCTGTGGGAGAAGAGACACATTCTGCAGACTGGTTGGAGAGTATTTTGAGATTTTTGGCCATTTTGGTTTTTGGAGAGAAATTTAGAAATCTTTGTGGAAAGAAATTGCACCAAGAATTAAATATCTGGAGACTGATCGTGCATGCTTTGCAGACTGGATCTGTTAAGAGTTACAATCAAAATTGAACATCCTGCAGCGAATTAAAAAATGCCTATAAGGTACCAAATAATGGCTTGCGCAAGTACGAAATATGCTAAAAAGTTTATAATAGGATAATTTATTTCCATATGGTAGTAGTAAAAATATAATCCTAGATTTTTTCATTCAATTAACGTTAAGGTTATTGACTCTTTCATTCATGGAAAATGTTACAGAAACAATTTTGCAAAATTTAGATGGTGCCGTAAATCTGTTCGAAGAGTTCGAGCATTACATGCATCTTAAAAGGATAAATATCAAATCCTGTTTAACAATTTTGTGAAATATGTCTTAAATGATATGGATATCTAATTCTCACCATCTGATTTATAGTTTTGTATTATCAATATGCTGATCAAGTGTTCATGAAAAAGATAAATGTTTTCATGTGTTCATCCTTTTCTCCTGCGACATGATCAATTTTTGTTCAAATTTAAAGTTGTTTCTTCAGTTTTGAACTTATTAACAATTGTCAATGTGGTTTTACAGTTGGTGGAAATCTTTCCGGAAAGCAAGGTTAAAAATGAGGTAAAAACTTAGTGTTCAAAAAATAAAAAAAATTGTCACAACTACAACTCTGTTCTTTTGAAAGCTGGATTTTGAGGGTATTGAATAGGAGATGAAAATTAATGGCGATATGATTTAATAAAGAGATCAATTTTAACTTTTAAAAACAACTTTCAAATGGTAATTAATTGTTTTAATTTTCTCTTATTTGTTAAAAAAAAATGGTAGAATTTAATGAAAATTTAAATTCCATATAAAATGAAGTATAGTTAGTATACCTATTATGAATTTTTTCATATATTTCGCGCTCGCGCAAGCCATTTTTAGGTACCTTTTTTTAATTCTTTTCCTAATGTTTAATTTTTGTCGTAACTCTTAACAGATTATCAAGCTAGTTGTACAAAAAGTAAGCGAATAAAAATGTGTTTTTAGAAAATTTCTAGCTTTGATAGTTTGTAAAAAAAACTAATTTGAAAATGGGTTTCCTTTTTTTTGCGCCACCCTGTAGAGTGTAGTTAGGTAGCTACTAAGCTACCTAGCCTGGCTAGCCAGTCTGCAAAATATGGAACATTTTTCTAAGACCCTCGGCGGGAGTTTTTGTTTAAATTTTAGAAATTGGAGATCTCTGCGGGAGATCTTGAATTAATTCTTATGTTACCATTAATTTGGCCCAGTTGCGAAATACGACATCCTACAATGGATAATAAGGGTTTTTGACTTTTTGTGTGTTTCAAATGATGGCTATCATGAAATACGACCCCTTCCAAATAGAAAAATTATATACGACTCCTCTATGGCTCTATCTTAACATGTGATATTTTGGTTATTGGAAAGAGATGGCCGTCACGAAACACGACTCCTCATGTTATACGAAACGTAAGACCAACTGTTTATACCATTCAATTTATGTACAATTAATTCAATAAGTACACCTTATAAACAATTAAATATCCTTCATGAAATGTTTCCTTTGAAGCAATCACATAAATAAGTTGGTAGAGTTTGCAGTAACAATGATACAAAAATGTATTATATATATTCTAATTAATGAATTCAAATGATTTCATTACTAATACTTGAAGAGTTGAATGTAAATTAAGAGGAGTCTAATTGTTTTAACATAGTCTCTATATAGCTGTCATGAAAAGAGACTCCCTTGAATTTCTCCCCATAGGATTTTACCAGTCTGCAAAGTATGCACAATCAGTCTCCGGATATTACATTTTTATGGCTATCTGTCTCCAAAGATTTTCAAATTTCTCTGAATGAAGTGAAGAGTGGTATAAGGCAGGGTTGTACAGGTTCACCTCAGTTGTTTGTGATGGTTGTGGGGAGAGTGATTGGGAGGATATTGAGGAGTGGTCTTTGATACAGAAGTATGGGGGTAAAAATACCAGTACTTTTTTACACAGATGATGGTCTGCTGCTAGCGAGGTCTGTGATGGAGGCGGAGGAGATGATTGGGGTTTCGGAGAGCAGTGCAGGGGAGTGTGGATTGAAGATGAACAGAGAGAAGAGTATGTGTGTGATCTTTAATGGTGGTGCAGAGGAGTGTGGGGCGATAAGAGGGATAAAGGTGGTAGGGAAAATTAGGTATCTGGATGTGCATGTGAGTGGGAGGAGAGTTTGTTTTGGGGAGTATAAGAAGGAGAGGATAGAGTTGGCTGAGAAAATGTCGAATGTCATCTACTCAGGCAAGACGTTTTGGAAAAGTGTGGTGCTGCCTAGTGTGTTGACTGTGAGTGCGAGCGAGGTGGTGGTGTGGACAAAGAGTGAAAGAGATAGGTTGCAGAGGATTGAAAATGGAGTATGGAGGAAGATAATGTGGGCCCCAACCTACACCCCAGGGGCAGCTCTGCAAGGTGAGGTTGGGTGCTCTTCTGTGTGGGCTAGGGACATGAAGGTTAAGCTCAAGTTTGTCAAGTTTATTGTGGGGTCAGAGAATGAGGTCTTGAGGAGGTTGTTTGAGGGAATGAGAAGGCAAGTTAGACAGAGTTCATGGATGAAGCAGGTGAATGGCTACCTTGGGGAGATTGGTTTGGAGTGGAGAGGCTTGGTGAGATGAGTGGTGGAGACGTTGTGAGGGTGGTGGACGAGTGTGAAAGCAGGAGATGGCGAGAGGATGTAGAGAGTAAGAGCACGCTGGTGCATTACAGGATGAAGGGGGGAGGGAGTGTTATGACAATAGTTGGGGATCAAAATTGCTGTTCAGGGTTAGAACCAACACACTCAGGCTGGGGTGGAGAGCGAGATTTTGGGGAGGCGAGACTGGCTGTGTGATGTGTGGGGCAAGTGAGGAGACATTGGAGCACTTTGTTTTGGAGTGCCTGGGTCTGCTGGGTTTGAGGGATAGGTATCATGTGGAGACGATTGGGGAATTGCTGTGTTTTGGGGAGGACCCCCCTGAGGATGGGGGATGTGTATCGGTGGATGTGGTGACGGCCCTGCGAAGGAGTTTTGCTTGGAAGTGGTGGATGCTGTGTGTGGGAAGAGCTGGTGTCATTGGAAAGCCTGTACCGGCCACTATTTTCAGTTCAGTTCGTGACTGCCATCTCTTTCCAAACACCAAAATATCATATTTTAAGATCGAGGAGTCGGATCGAATTTTTTGTATTTCAAAGGAGTCGTATTTCGCAACGGAGCCATTAATTTAGCTGCGGGAGATTCTGAATCTGCTACTGAGAGTCGGAGAATAACTGTCTCAAATTAAAATCTCTGGGATAAGAGACATATTCTGCAGACTGGCTTCCTATAGAATATTTAAATGGATTAAAGCCTGAATTAATTTCTCTGAAAGGCCCAAACTCATGGGTTCATTGCAACTTCATAAGTTCATGTCTTCATGCCACCCGATACATATCTAAAATCTGAGCGGCATACCAGATTACGGTGCACCACTGTACGTTCTATTAGATAAGTAATTTGAATGAAGAGTAATGATATAGAGTTAATTTGATAGGTAATTGTTGTATCAAATTTATGTCTGATGGTACCTAAATCCAATGTTTATAGTGAACAGTTTAATTCTTTGATTGAGATGTTTAATTTGAAATAGAAAATAAAATTTACCATAGTAAACTGTAATAATTATAATTTTATGGGGTAACTGTTGTAAACTTTCAATCTGAGGTTTAAATAAAAACATATTAGTTAGCCTTTAGGTAGGTGTATCGGGGGATGTGCCGCCCCACGAACCCCCCTGCCAGGTCATTAAACAATAGGTATGAAGTGTGCAAACAACAAACTAGTGGATAAAACAAACTACATAAGTCTTTTACGTTCTTTTACAGTAATATGGTGCGCCGCTCAGCTTTTAGATACTGTTGTGCCACCCTTTGTCACCAAAGATCTTTCAATTTTGAAGATATTTTTTGAGAGAAATAATATCTTTGCAAGAATCAGGAAGATATTGCTCGGAATCATCTTGGGAACAAATTTCTAATTTAAATTTTGTCTCATGAGGCTCCGGGCGGTGTTTAACAGGACCCATTTCAAGAAGTTTTTTTCAAGAATACCATTTGTTGTTGACCATATTTTCATCCCAGACTGCAGGATCTGGTAAACTGTTCTCCCAGACTGTATTTCATGAAAATAATATTCAGGCAATGTCAGTGGAATTTTAGCTATTTATTCCTATGTTACCATTAATTTTTGGTGGATAAATTGGGAAAATGTTGGTGGATCAACCAAATTATTGGAAATTATTGGTGGATTTTTTTCAGCTTTTTGAATAAGTCAGTGAGATTTTGTGCACCAAATACAGACTAGCTGTTTTCAAAAAAATCCTCTATATTGCTTTTGCTCTTGGTAAAATACATGTAAATATAGGAGGAAATTGAGGATTGTTTGCACAGAAAATGTTAGTGAACCATATTCTGCAGACTGGTTTTCCACGTATGGACAAAGTCGCCAGTATAGACTTTTGAAGGATGAAATAAGTTTAGAAACCTGTAAATATGTTAAAATAACAAGTAAATCACTCAGGTAGTCTCAAGTGATACACATGCATCAGACATTATGGCTATGCATAAGGATGTTTTCAAGTGTAAAATCTTCACTAGGATGTCCTATTTCTTCAAAGTATCTTAAATGTGACAACCTTGATCCATTTTCTCACCAAACTGGCAACTTTTCTGCAACACTTTGAAACATGGGTTGTGGAAACGCTTCGTTTTTGTCTTTTGAGATATTATGATATAGTGTAATAATAATTAAGTTACGATCCCAATCTGTATTTCAGGGTAAATTAGTAAATTCCACACTGACTCGTTGGTGGAATTTTTTCCCTTGGAAAATAATATTCTAGCAAAGTCTGAGGATTTTTAGCTATTTATTCCAATGTTACCAATTATTTTCTGTTGATAAATTAAGAAAATGTTTGTGGATGATCCAAATTGACATTGTTGGTAGATTATTTCAGCTTTTTGAGGTCAGTGGGTTTTAGTGCACCATATACAGACTGGAAGTTGCTGATAGGTTAGGTTAAGTTTGGCCTGTTAGGGGTCTGGAAAGCTAGGAAAGGTACATTTGCATTTTGCAGTTTATTTCAGATATAGGAATAGCCCAATCTTCCGAATATGGGAGACATTTGGGATATTCTCTCCGAACAATTTTTAATTAATTCCTATATTTACATTAATGTTGCTACAAACACTTCTGAATTAATCCCTATATTTACATTAATTTTGCTACAAACAGAATGAGTTAATAAGAGATCTCTATGAACACTTTACCAGTTTCTTTCTGCAGACTAGGAAAATTGCAATAGCATCATGAATACCGTGAAATATAATCATAAATACCGTTGAAACGGTTAGGGGTCACAGGGTTCTCCTTCTTTTAATCCAGAGAGGGATTCTATTCACCTCTAGGTATCTAGAAAAACTAAAAAAGAAGAGCAACTGAAACAACAACAGACAACCTATTTATTTTGAAAACGATATTTATTTACAACATTTCAAACAACTAATAAGAACAAATTAATGGAATGATGAACAAATGATAATGATGTCCTATCAAAGTGGTATTGAAATATTGTTATAATTACTAGCTACCTATAAAGTCGACTTCAATTTATCTAATGATCCTGACATTTTATGAGTACTAATTTATAATGATATTAAATCAAGAAGAGATTCCCAAGAACAAAACAGTACTACTTTCGAAACCAGGATACATAAAAAGAATACAAGGGCATATGACATCAAGCTTTATAGTTTTGAGTTCCCTGATTCTAGTAGCTACTGGAGATGAATGGTTGAGTAATATCCAATAATCCAATAGGGTATGTAGTAGCAGATATTCTTAATATCGGTCAATAGGGTACGCAGTAGTCAAAAGAGGTTAGTAGTTCGCACTTGACTGAAGGCGTTTGAATTGGACCCTAATATAGACCTGCCCAAGATTCAGAGCTCCTGTGTGGAAAAACCCCACTTTCAGAAAATTGATATAAATACCATTCTAATAAATATGTTTTTAAATATTCCCTTCACTTAACCAAATTTCAGAATAATAATACGATTTGATTTTAAATAGATTATATGATTTATAACTATGTAATTTTAAATACTTCATTATCCTAAATTACAAACCTATATAAAAATCCCCAATAAACAGCAATTAAAACTCACCACTAAATAGTGAAGCTCTACTACCAAGAATCAAGCAGAAAACAGCAGCAGCAACAGATCATCAGCAAGAGACAACAGTCTAAGAGTTCCAAATTAGATAAACCCTAGGCTGAACTTATTCCAATTAACCAATTCCAAAACTCCACTCCTATTTGATACTTAATATCTACTTCAAAACCGATTAGATACTAATAATAGAAATCTGAACAAAAAAGAGAATTAAACAAATAAACACAAATGAAATAAGAAAACATTAAAGTAAACTAAGAAAAAGGTAAACAAACACAGAGCACTTAAGGGAGACATGTTGACACTATGGAGGCTGAGAGAGAACTGAGATAAAAATAAACTGAGTGCCAGTTTACAACTCTGATGTTGCTGAGAGGAGTGTTTCAGAGAAAAGCAATTTATAACAAAAGTTCAGTCAACAATATTAATGCAGCCCTCTACACCGTGAAATATCATCATAATGTGTATTAAAAAGTTCTGACAAATTTTGATATGGGCTGGAATTTATAAAATTTATATATAGATATATTTTTTTTACATACGTTATTTACTAGTCTGCAGAAACCGGTAAAGTGTTTGTAGAGATCTCTTACTCTGTTTGTAGCAAAATTAATGTAAATCATATATGGATTAATTATTAAAGATTCAGAAGTGTTTGTAGCAAAATTAATGTAAATATAGGAATTAGTTCAAAATTGTTCGGAGAGAATATTCCAAATATCTCCCATATTTTGCAGACTGGGTTATGGTATGATCTCTATCTGATAAATTGATTTAAATTACTTCAGATTTTTTTTATGTATGTAGATATTCTGCTATATATACTTATCATTTTCATAATTCTTGTATTATTTTTTATACAATAAAGATTATTATAATAATTATCATTATATCAGGGGACGTACTGCCTCTCGAACCCCCCTGCCACTTATCAGGTCATTAAACAATCATGAAGTGTGCAGTATGTCAAACTAGTGGATACAGTGAACTGCATTAACTGATGATTAACAGTTTCATGTATGACTTGTCATCTAAGTCGCTTATCTCAATTACCAGTTGGCATCTTATGCATATTCTCAACCCAGATAAAAAGATTATTGTTTCATATTTGAAAAATTTATTTATGAAAAATTTATTAATTGAAAAGATATTTTTTTTATTCAAACAAAATTTATGCATACAAACCAGAACTAAAGAGACTCTCCTACCTTACATAAAATATATAATTGCTAATTGTATTTTTCACTTAAATTTTCAATAAAACTTTCTGCAATTAGATAGCCACTATGATACAGACACTAGTATCTTATGTCATCCTTCCAGGGAAAGGAGACAAAGAATATGTACATAATCTATAAGTAATTATATTTGTCTAATAATTAAATATTTCTTAGAGCCTATCCAGCAAGCAGCAAGTGTAACTCCTTGTCTAGATAGGTCCTGATTGGAGGACCTTACACTATACTGGCAGCTCATTTTGGCTACCTGGAGTGTGTACTGGGATGGATATAAAGGCTGACATACAAGCTACAAAAGGTTCTCTTCCACACAGGGTTATCTTCCACACACGCATAGTTCTTTTCCACATCTCTCATCCTGCCCAGAGCAGGGGTGGAGCTTGCACTTGGAGATAGAAGACACATAAGGGCTTCTCCTTCACAGCACCCAGCCCACTCCAAGTAGGAATCAAGTGTGTACTGGGAGGAAGAAACGGCTCGCATTACAACCAACATGTCTCGATATGTTTCCATATTAGTTTTCATATGGACATACTAAATGCTGGGTTGAGTAAGCCACCTCTGTTTCATGTTACTAAGATTTCATGTCACAAAAATATAAAAGGCTCTTGTTTTATAAAAGTCTAATGTTATTCCTTCCGGGAACTTAATTGTGCTGTCTACATTCCATGCTGAAAACATCATTATTTTTCATGTCGGTTGGCTGTTGCATGAGCATCCTTTATGGCTATTTTATTAGTGATTTAACAGTTAATTACAGTTTTTTCAACTTATTTCACCTCTCAAAAGTCACCAATATATTATAATAATTGGCAATTTTGTGCATACTTTGAGATATGGTAAACCCCTTGATTAAATTAATTATTTCCAATTCCAGATTACTACATCAATCTGAATCTGATGGTAAATACTTTTATTTCTTATTTTCCTTCGAATGCATCAAAATGATGAAAATTTAATATATATGTGAACATTATTAGTTTATGTCAACAGCTCCTATCATTTAGGATATATCTTTATTTCCTAACCAAACTAAATATTTTTGCTTTAACCAAATTGAAATTAAATCATCAGACCATTTTTCAGATTCTTTTTCATGATAATTTTACCTTTCCAAAGATTCAATTTATGTTCCAATCTTGTTGAAGCCAAAAATGGATGACTTCTTAAGTCAACTTAATGAAACTGACACACGGAAGAAAATTGCAACAGGGGAAGAAATAGTGAAGTACCTTAAAAATCCAGACAATTCCATAGAATGTGAAGATATTGGACAGTTCATAGATGGCTTGGTGCCATGGATGCAAAACAGTAATTTTAAGGTAACTAAATTACATTATAGCTACAATTAGTCTAAGCTTTTATTCCTCTCTTCCAGCATTTTTCGGCGGTGATCAGATTCTTCATTTTAGATAGGATAGATAGATATTGCATATTTTATTGAATGTTCAATATATATTAGATAGCTATATAATATAAAGGTTTGAAATTAGACATTATCATTGCAATAAAGAGTTCAAAATTATTAAAACTTAAAAAGAAAATTCAAAATTGTTTATTAACTTCACAGTTTATTCTTGTATGTTTAATTCTGTGTCAACTAATTTATTTTGGTGGTTAGAGTGAAATAGTATTGCTTTTTTTCAGGTTTCCTCCAATGCTCTGGAAGTAATGAGCTGCCTAGTAGAGAGGATGAAGGAAGGCCTTCGTCCCTACCTCTCCTCTGTATTCCCCCCAACAATAGACAGACTAGGTAGCAAAATTGATGCAATTCTATTAAATTTTAACTCGACTGTGATCCAATCTTCATATTTCTGAAATACTTCATTATCGCGTTTTCACAGGTGACACCAAGGACAGTGTGCGTAATGAAGCACGTCAGGTCCTCTCCCTCATTATGAACCACGTTGTGCCTCCAAATAGCGCCTTTCAAAGACTCGTACCTGCTTTCTCTCATAAAAACGGCAGAGTGAGAGAAGAGGTGATGCTCTGCCTTCAAAATACTCTCACTAGGTGTGTTCAAACTAGTCTAGTTTACTTCATGGTTTCCACTATAATGAATCTCTTATCCATTAATCCCTTCAACCTTGCAGTAGAATAGAAATTTCAACCCATTTTAGTTAACACACAAGTTTAGTAGCTAATTTTATGTTGTTTTTTTTGTTGGAGAATTACATTCGAATTCAAGTTGCTATTGAGTGTAAATGCAAATATAAGACAATTTGTTCATCTCCTGACTTTGATATGTAACTGAATATAATATTAATATAGTACTTTATTATTTAATTTACTGTCAGAGAAAAAAGTCTCAGCATGATTTTAATTTCTAAAATTTCGAATTTTTAATTAATCACTATATTCAAATTTTATCAATTTGTCATTTTGAACCCAGAACAATTTAAATATATCTACAACCATTCAATTTGTAGAATTTATTTTCTGAATTGTGAAATTAGTAAACTGTCTAAAAATCATTATGGATAAGCTACACTTCTCTCTCACTGTAGCTACATCAGTATCTTTAATATTTGGTTAGTTAATTGCATAATGACTGACAATTGTTTGTAATCTAAATGGAAAAAAATGACTAACTAATTAGCTACTGGTAGCTACTTAAACTTATATTTTTTTTTATAATTTTGGTCATTATACATTCCTATTTATGAGATCCTATTCAAGAATTGATATTTGAATATCTAATTCATGTTCTAAATATGACATACTCTCTATGCAACTAAAGTCCTGAACATTATCTCCCTTTCTTTAGTCATGGTGCCTCCAGTGTTACCATCTCTCGCCTCTTGCCCCACATTGTGAAGCTGCTTAGTGACTCTGGTGCCCCTGTACGTGACATGGCACTCAACACTCTGGTCCACGCCTACAGGCACTATGGAGATAGAATGAAAGCAGACCTCAATAGCAGCAAATACAACTTGCCACAATCAAAGTAAGTTATTAGTAGCAAATACAACTTGCCACAATCAAAGTAAGTCATTAGTAGCAAACAAATACATCTTGCCACAATCAAAGTAAGTCATTAGTAGCAAACAAATACATCTTGCCACAATCAAAGTAAGTCATTAGTAGCAAATACAACTTGCCACAATCTAAGTAAGTCATTAGTAGCAAATACAACTTGCCACAATCAAAGTAAGTCATTAGTAGCAAATACAACTTGCCACAATCAAAGTAAGTCATTAGTAGCAAATACAACTTGCCACAATCAAAGTAAGTAAATTCTCTTCATGAACAAGAGTTTTTGATCATTGGTGTGGATATATAACACTAGAACTATTAAGCAGCCGTTTTGTTGTATTTAAAAGGAAAACAATCATTTTCTGTTGAATTTTAACACACATTTATTTTGTCCTGTTCTACTTGAACCAATTAGGCTTCCAAATTTCAGAACTCTCAGATTATTATTAAAGGGGGAATAAATTCTAAAGTTACTAAACATCTTATGTTCATATATTGTATTTTCAATTCCATGTAGCTAATTCTTATACTCCTATACGCTCACCAATTTCCAGTTAATTTTATGCCTCCCCTAAATTAATGTCAATGAAAAGTGTATTTTAGTAGCTATAAGATCTATTGATGATCTTCCATAGCTAGAAAGTATTATTCTCTTTATATTGTCAATGCTTCAGTACTCGATATTTACATGATTTTTCCCCTCAGATTAACGACTCTCAACGGTAGATTTGACGAAGTGAAAAACTCGGGATTGCTTTTACCAAGTGCTCTAGGAGGAGAAATGAGTGAGTATCCAGCTAAAACCTTAGTCTAGACTGGTGCTAAATTGCTATAAATGTCAGTTGCTATGAAAATTTCAATTTCTTCTTTTTTAGCAATAATATTGTAGCACCAATCAATACTCTACTTCCCTTTCCACTTTCAGATAGAGAAGAAGACGAGACAGATAGAGCGAGTGTAAGTATTACTTTAATAGTAGCTACTTTTAATTCGTTTTAATTATCTCTAAGTCTTCATGGATAAAAAGCTGATTGTTAGGAATCAGGATAACAAATAGCTATTATTTACCTGTTTTATTGCACCAATGTTAAACTTAGTAAATTTGAAGTGTTTCAATTCTACTGATAATACTTGTGACTTGATATTACGATTCAAGAAGGTGAAAAATTAAATCCATTCTAGGAATGTTGAGAGAACTTCTAGAATAGTTTTTCTGATTTTCTGTGGTTATTTTGGGACTCTCCCGCCCGAAGACACCAACCCATCTGATGATAGAGGCTGAAAATAGCGCCAGTGTCAGAATGGTCTGATGGTAAAGCAATAATTTTAGATTCAAGAGCGGAAAATGCTTTTGTGGGTTTCTCTTATTATTGGGTAGGGATTTGAATTTTCAGACTATAAGAAGCAATTGCACTATTTAAATAAAATTTCTCTGAGATATTTATTTATGGGTGTTTTTTTGTGCGGGAGGGTCTTATTATGAAAATTCCAATTTCCTCGTAGCAATTTACACTCTTCCTTCTACAGATAAAATCAGGTGGTGGGAGCATATCCAGTAAAGCTAAAGTAACGACAGCAAAGAAACCTGTAACTGCCGTCAGAAATGCGGCAGCTAGTAGTAAGAATGTTCACATTGCTTTACTAAACGATATAGTGTTTAATTCATTTTTTAGAAACTTAATTACATAACTTCAAATTCCTTGGTATCTTTCAGGTGGATCTGTCGACGAGAATTATTTTTTCGCTTCATACGAAGATTGTCCCAAATTAAATATCTACAGTGGCAAGGAATTAGAGGAACAGCTGAGTAAGATCAGAGATGTGATAGGCAATGGGAGTAACGACTGGGATAAACGAGTCGAAATGGTGAGTGATGATAGAAATATAGGCTATAATTAATATAGGGTAATATATATAGGTTACAGTATAATTTATATAGGGTAATATATATAGGTTACAGTATAATTTATATAGGGTACACTTATTGTAGGATAAAATTTATTATGGGCTATAATTTATATAGGGTAGCTACTCCTATTATTTATAGGATATACCTAGCTATGTAGGGTAACTTACGAATTATTAAATCGTTCCACATTTTTCTTATAAGAAAACTGTTTTAAATTTAATATTTTAACTGGTTATTTAAATTGGTATCCATGATAGCTACCTGCAGGTATCATGGATACCTACTGAAGATGCGAGTTAAAATGTTAAATTATACATTTTCATCTTGTATGACCAAAAATGTGGAACTGTCCAGTAATTCGTATCTTGCTTTACCTTTGCAGAGTTTCTTATATAACACACTTTTCAAGATCAGACTAAGTACAGCTCTAGAGTCTATGCATTTGAATGATTTTACTATATTAAATATTTTAAATATTCAATTTCTTATTTCTTTTGTGTAGGACTTTAGAATAAAGATAATTAGCTACCTACATAGTAAACAGAATAGTATAGTACCCCAGTTCCATGTATTATTCAAATTTATTCTGGTAGGCTGTGACGTCATGTATGTAAACAAGAGGTCACGTCATAGTAAACAGAATTGCTCTGGGTCACGTGGAATAGAGAATTAAGATGGCGGCCAATGCGAACGATCTGACTAATGATCTAATTATCTTGAATAAATCGTCTTCAAGACTAAAAATTTGTTACTAATTTGGGTGTAAAAAGACCAGTAGCAATTTCATCAACAGTCATTTTTTTAGTTTTCGTCCGCATGACTATAAAGATTGGATAATAGCATGCGGTAATGTGGAATTAAATTAAATATCACCGAAAACGTTATTTAACAAAAGTTGGTGTGTTGCAGCCATCTTTTGTGTTTGTACTGTACGTACAAACGTACGCACCATTGTTGACATGTGACGTCACAGCCTACCGGGACACTCGTAATATCCCCCCTATAGCTCTGGGATACTATATCTTCTCGGTACTGTGCTACCTACCTTCCAAAAAGGTATCTTTGATTTTTATTAGATTTTTTATCCTACTCACCCTCTCCCTATATTTGTCCTAAAATTTTTTTCATGTCTTTATCAGTTACGGAGACTTCGTAGCGTCATCGTTGGAGGGGGTCTCACGTTTGACGAGTTTCCTAATCAGCTGAGGCTGCTAGAACCAGCACTCACACTCTCCGTCAAAGATCTAAGGTAAAAAAAGATGTTATTGACTAAATATACCAGGGGTGGGCACACATTGTGTTTTTCAGTGCCGTAAGATGGAGTCTCAGTGCCAATTTTCTTTTCGTTTTCTAAATTGCTGGGGATACTGAATAATTAAGTAATGAGGTGGTAGATTTAATTGAAGTACGTACATGTACAACGATACATATTTTGCACATAAATGTTGGTAGTAGATTTATCATTTGCGTTAAAAAGAATTAATGAATATATAATAATTTTTTCTTCATGTGTAAATTATTCACAATTAAAACAAAATAAGCTATCTTGCATTAGTACTAATAAGTAATTCACAAATTCACAGGATAAATTACTATGGCTACTTAACTCATTAAAAAAGGGAGTCAAAAATGATTGCATGAATTTTTACCACAGTGTTTGAATGTCCCTAGACAAGCGTATGAAAGATACAAAATTAACTGATCTGGATAAAAAGAGACAGAGGTAACTATTCTAACAATGAACCAAAAAATACTTTATTAAAGAATGAAATTTACTATCAAAGTATCGAGGTCATTACCAATATACTGTTCTTCAATTAGTTGACTATCTTCTTCTATATTATCCTTGTAATTTATAGAGCAGTCAGGGCTATTAATTCTAAATTTTCTTCGGAAGAAAATAAAGGACTTTTCCCTGGTGGGCACGAGTGCCGCTCTGAGTGCCAAAATAGCACTGAGTGCTGCATTTGCCCACCCCTGATATATACTATATTATATAGATTAGCATGTAGCTATATAATAGCATGTTTATATAATCATGTATATATCATCCTGTTATTTTGATTTAAATTATCTTGAGAGACGTGAAAGTAATTATGAATCATTTAGTCTTGTAATATTAATGTATATTTATATTTTCTTCAATATTATTTTTATATACCTACTTGCTTGATACCAATTACGTGTTTCAAAGTAGAACAATCGGCTACCTCATTCCTCACCCCAAGTACTTTTTTCACAGGTCACAAGTGGTGAGAGAGGCTTGTGTCACAGTTGCCTACATCTCACAGGAGTTGAAGCAGAAGGCGGATCATCTGTGTGAAACTGTACTGCCCCATATTATTCCCCTGGTACCCAATAGTGTGAAGGTGAGTGATGTCCAATCAACTTTCTTAATCATAAGAATAATAGATGTTCAAATTTTGAACACATTTTTCAATGTTATTTTTTCACTCCTATCCAATAAATCTAAACATAAAATGTTTGAGATCTCCATAAATATATCCATGGCTCGTGATTTTTAGGACACCCTGCATTTATAGAAGCTACCAGAAATGATCTCTATATTTCAAATTGTATTATTTTTAATCTAATTGTATCTATCTAAATACAATGTCATTCGAATGTTTTCTTTTTTCAGATCATGGCCACCTCCGGCTCAGTGTGCATGAGGTTCATCATCGAGAACACCCATCACCACCGCCTCATCCCCATCATCGTGAGGGAGATCACAGGTAACAAGAGCAAGGAAATACGTCGCTACCTGCTGGAACTCCTTGACCAACTGGTGGGGACCTGGCCTGTCCATGTCATGGATAAACACTCCGCTCTCATTGCAGAGGCTATCAAGAAAGGAATCAGTGATGCTGATTCTGACGCCAGAGCATTCGCAAGAAAGTAAGTTCTAGATCTACTATCTGAGGGAATAGTTTGTATGTCTTATCGTATAGGATTAGTAAGGTATATATAATATTATATGTAAGCATTTCTAACACTTAATTTCACACCGAATGTATTTAATTTTAGTTATTTTTATTGGAATTCCAGTCAAGAAGTTTTCTTTTCTCGTTCAGTAGCTGTATCACTCTGAACTCTCGTTCTTGTGTGCTCTTCATTCAATTTTGCACCGAAATTAAATGATTATTTATTTGTAAAAGAGATTGCAAATGAAAATATCAATAGGTTGTTATTAAACCTGGATGTACCAAATTTTCTATCCACAGTGAATATATGTTGATGAATAGTAGCTAATTAATACGAACTTATTAAAATTTTCGTACAGCCATTTAATTAGCATCTAGTAATTCAAACTTTATCCTGTATTAAATGCTTCTATCCTAATTTCTCGACACTTTATCTCCTCAGAGCTTATTGGGGCTACGCTAACCATTTCAAAGATGAGTCTGACAAGCTCCTTAACTCACTGGAAGGGAGCTACAGAAAGATGTTACAGGGCGAGGCTGGTACAATGAGCACCTCCACCTCCTCTCATAGTCTACAGGGCACAAATAACAGATGTGAGTTAGATTAGATTGACTCTAATCTCTAGATAACCCAGTCGCACAATTGCATAAATGACACTCTTATCTCCTGGTGGTGGTGAACTTCAAAATATAATGAGTTTAAGTGACCCTAATCTCTTAAGATGACACACAGTTGCATAATTATAATAGCTTTTGGTCTGTTGGTTGTTATCATCTATGAATGGAATATCATCAATGATGATAAATGATCAGATTTCAATTAATCTATAGCCTATCATAGTATCATTAGACATTCTAGACTGTAAAGTCTGAAATTATGATATTTTACAATAAAAATTATAAATTTCCATTAGCTAATCGATGATGTGCCGGTTATTAATTGCTGACTGGGGAGCTGTTATGTCTATTAATCTAATTTGTTTTTTTGAGTGGTTGTAAGAACGTGACGAATTAATAATCTTCTTATCTTGCGATTTATTTCAAATGGAATATCAACCTAAGAGCTAATTTTCAAACACAACACGTTATCATGTTTTAACAAGTTCAAACGTGTCTTACAAGTTCAAACGTGTCTTACAAGTTCAAACGTGTCTTACAAGTTCAAACGTGTCTTACAAGTTCAAACGTGTCTTACAAGTTCAAACGTGTCTTACAAGTTCAAACGTGTCTTACAAGTTCAAACGTGTCTTACCAAGTTCAAACGTGTCTTACCAAGTTCAAACGTGTCTTACCAAGTTCAAACGTGTCTTACCAAGTTCAAACGTGTCTTACCAAGTTCAAACGTGTCTTACCAAGTTCAAACGTGTCTTACCAAGTTCAAACGTGTCTTACCAAGTTCAAACGTGTCTTACCAAGTTCAAACGTGTCTTACCAAGTTCAAACGTGTCTTACCAAGTTCAAACGTGTCTTACCAAGTTCAAACGTGTCTTACCAAGTTCAAACGTGTCTTACCAAGTTCAAACGTGTCTTACCAAGTTCAAACGTGTCTTACCAAGTTCAAACGTGTCTTACCAAGTTCAAACGTGTCTTACCAAGTTCAAACGTGTCTTACCAAGTTCAAACGTGTCTTACCAAGTTCAAACGTGTCTTACCAAGTTCAAACGTGTCTTACCAAGTTCAAACGTGTCTTACCAAGTTCAAACGTGTCTTACCAAGTTCAAACGTGTCTTACCAAGTTCAAACGTGTCTTACCAAGTTCAAACGTGTCTTACCAAGTTCAAACGTGTCTTACCAAGTTCAAACGTGTCTTACCAAGTTCAAACGTGTCTTACCAAGTTCAAACGTGTCTTACCAAGTTCAAACGTGTCTTACCAAGTTCAAACGTGTCTTACCAAGTTCAAACGTGTCTTACCAAGTTCAAACGTGTCTTACCAAGTTCAAACGTGTCTTACCAAGTTCAAACGTGTCTTACCAAGTTCAAACGTGTCTTACCAAGTTCAAACGTGTCTTACCAAGTTCAAACGTGTCTTACCAAGTTCAAACGTGTCTTACCAAGTTCAAACGTGTCTTACCAAGTTCAAACGTGTCTTACCAAGTTCAAACGTGTCTTACCAAGTTCAAACGTGTCTTACCAAGTTCAAATGTGTCTTACCAAGTTCAAACGTGTCTTACCAAGTTTAAATATGTTCTATCTATGATCTAATCATTTTAATGCAATGAGATGCATCTTTAGACTCTAAACTGTAAGTAGCTAATTTCATTGTTTATTTTTTTGTTTTGGTGTTAATTCCAATTAATAATAAGTTGTGTGCCTTGTCTATTCTATTGTGACCCCAAATCAATGATAAGTTGTCACCTACAATTATTAATAAGTTGTCACCTACAATTATTAATAAGTTGTCACCTACAATTATTAATAAGTTGTCACCTACAATTATTAATAAGTTATCACCCACAATTATTAATAAGTTATCACCCACAATTATTAATAAGTTATCACCCACAATTATTAATAAGTTCTCACCCACAATTATTAATAAGTTGTCACCCACAATTATTAATAAGTTGTCACCTACAATTATTAATAAGTTGTCACCTACAATTATTAATAAGTTGTCACCCACAATTATTAATAAGTTGTCACCCACAATTATTAATAAGTTGTCACCCACAATTATTAATAAGTTGTCACCCACAATTATTAATAAGTTGTCACCCACAATTATTAATAAGTTGTCACCTACAATTATTAATAAGTTGTCACCTACAATTATTAATAAGTTGTCACCTACAATTATTAATAAGTTGTCACCTACAATTATTAATAAGTTGTCACCTACAATTATTAATAAGTTGTCACCTACAATTAATAATAAGTTGTCACCTACAATTATTAATAAGTTGTCACCTACAATTATTAATAAGTTGTCACCTACAATTATTAATAAGTTATCACCCACCTTCTGTAATAAGTTATTTCCCCCTCCACAATAACCCCTAATGTGTGCCCCTCCACAGCATCCTCCATTGCTTCAGCCCCTGTGAGTAGGCGTGGCAGTCTCAGGAGGATTCCTTCTGCCTCTTCCTCCACAGTGAAAAGTACTCGCCAAAGGGACACAGTAGACTCCACTCCCTCCCTCCCTGCACGCGGTGTGGGCATAGTCAGGTCAGGCAGTTCCCACATTCCCAGCCCCAGCTTCAGGTCCACCTCAGCCATCGATGTGAATGCGGCAAGGCGGGCTCAAGCACGGGCAATGTACGCCAATGCTCATAGGATGAAGGCTGGTTCCGGTGTGTCCCTCCGTAAGTGTGAAACACGTTTATAACACTCACTACAATCAACACTAATACACTATTGTTAGATAGTCCTAATTTATGCTTCTTTAGTCATGGCAATGGCTTTGTCTCTAAAAAAATCTAATGTTATTGAACTAATATTCACTTTTTCTTCAATGGAAAACAAATTTGATGCTCAATTTTTTTGCTTTGCTATCGATGTAGCTACTAGATAAAGTTGTTCACTTAAAGCTTTAGTCAATAGACATCAAACCAATAAAGATATTTTTTAATAATTAGAGCATACAAGAAGTATATTACACAACTTTTAATAGGTATTTGCTCTTTTAAGTAGTTATTTATCATAGTCTATGGTAATTTTTAATAGATAATTACTTGTCTTCATGTTTCTTGATAGATGTTCACATGCATTATAAATCTTTAATGTTTTTATATCTTAGTAACTCTTTCCTGCTCTGCTTATAACTTCACTGCAACTTTAACTTGCTTCAACTGTCAACATCTCAATAACTTTCCAACTCTCATCTGCCTCAATAACTCTCTCTCACCCAACTCTCACACTCTCTGCCTCTAATAACTCATCTGCCTCATTAACTTTCTCACTCTCTCCCCTCACTTAAACAACCAGACTTGATTGGCAGTCCTGACGAAGTCGGTAAGTGGGTAGTGCCGTTATTGGGTGTTCCCCTCCCCTCCAATTTAGTGTTACGGTCTCTCCTCCTGGGTGTCTTTAAAGTTGCATGTTTTTATTATTTTGAACTGTATTACCTATAGTTTGTTGGTAGTAGAAGTATTATTTCTGCCTATATTGTTACTTAGTCCATCACTTGAAACAGTTCAGAAATATCTGCAGTTTAGGATAAGTTTCGAATTATCGTTCAGTTCCACATTTTCGGTCATATAAGAAAAATCTATATAATAATAAAAATTATTTGATTTTATTTCACTAGGATTGGTTGAGTAAAAACAACCTGCCTGGGTTGGTTGTTTTTACTCAACCAGGCCTAGTGAAATTATTATTATTATATTGTTTTTCTTATATGACCGAAGATGTGAAACTGACCAATAATTTGGAACTTGCCCTACTCGGACTAAGTTAAGCTATGTAGCAATAAATATTGTTTATTATTTTAATTGTTGCCATGAAGTTCCAATTTCATTCGAAATTGGTTCCTTCAATTTTTTAGATTTTGTAAATGCCTTTGAGATTGTGGGCCAATTTGATTTTTATTAAAAAGAGTTCACAAAATATACTAGAAATATTTAACTCTTGTGTTAAAGAACGGAGTAATTGCTGCAACAACCTATGGACTCCCTCTGATTGTTGTTGTTGGGTGTTTTGTCGTTACTACTCCTACAAGAGTGAACCTATTCGATCAAATCAACCTCTAAATAGTAGTCGGGTGCATATGCTACACATTCTGGGAAGTAGGTTTTCGAAAAAAAATTAGTTGTCAAAATAAAAAAATGATACGTAGCTACTGATGTAAATGTGATTTCACAAATACCGACTCTAAAATTGCTCATTTTCCTTCAATAATGAATTTATTTTTTCGAAACAACTTTTATAAGGTTGCTTGGTGTATTTACTTTAATTTCTAGTAAACCTAATGTTGAAATTTGTTTTTAATGGTGAAAAATTCGAACTTTGTTTTGACTTTTCTTTTCTGTTGCTGGGACATACTGAAGTTGTTCTCTCTTCTTCCATAATGAACAATTAGTTATAAACCAATTTCATCGGTAGTTTGATTTTATCTCTGTAGAGGGTAGCGACCGAATTATAAATTTTTCAGACACTGATTTTTCTGCACCCGTAATAATTTGTCAGTATCGGAGTTCACACCGGGATTCTATAGTTTTATATGTTAAACTTCATTAAAAAAATATTAGTTAATTTTATTTTTTTCTTTCCTTCTTTTTTTGCAGTCAGTCATGTAGCCAATAGTTGAGGGCAGTTGTAACTACCATCACATATTCAATTTAACATCTAATTAGCTAATTTATCTAATTTTTTTCTTTATAATTTATTCATATTTTTCTCTCTAATTTATTCTAATTTTTCTCTATAATTTATTAATATATTTTCCGTAATTTTTCTAATTATTTCTTTATAATTTATTCATATTGTTCTCTATAATTTATTAATATTTTTCTCTATATATAATTGATTTATATTTCTTCTCCATTCATTTTAAAATTTTTTAGATATATTTTTTTTTTAAACTCATCATAGATATTTTAGATTCTTTGTCATCTGGTACTTTACTTTTCCATTAACAACTCTGTTCTTTATTCTTCTTTTCTTATTCCTGTATATTAGCTAATGGCGATAAATTTTCCCAAAAATAGTTGTATTGAATATTATAGTGCTGTTGAAAACCTCTCCATCCAATTACCCATGTTATGTAGTCGGGTAAAGCAACTTGACTGATGAAAAAGAAGTTTATGTTTGTACGTACACACTTTAATAATAATTGTTACTTTTTTGCTATTGGGTAGCTAAAGTAAAAATGATCAAATGAGAATCTAATAGCTACCTGATGAAAAAAGAAATATTATTTCTCAATTTTATTTATTTATTTAAAATATGAGCATATTGTGGAAAAGAGAAGTGTAATTAAGGTAAGTTATTAATTATTGGTCAGTACTACATCTTCGATCATACACGAAAAAAAGATATAAAAATTGTTATTATTACAGAGTGCTATCTAGTAATAATAATTTTTATATTGTTTTTTCTTGTATGACCGAAGATGTAGTACTGACCGATAATTAATAACTTACCCTAATTATAATCATACTAATTAGTAATTATTTAGTTTCCTCTCCAGTGAATATATTTTAATGCTCATATAATCATATTAAGAAGAGTTTTTAATAATAACCTATTTACATTTTCACCCTGTATTCATTTCTCATCAGTTAATTGTTACTTTACCCTCAAGTAATCCTCACTATCACTTTTTTTCCCCCAGCTCGGCCCCGTAAATCGCTGGACCAGTCCCCCCACTCCAGTTTATCCCCCTATGGAAGGGGGGCCTCCTCTCAGTCTCAGCGTGAGTAAATAGAAAGAAATAGAATGGAATTTAGAAGAGAAATGTCTAAAGCTGTTAGTTGTGATAGCTGTCTCTTAGTTGCAATTGTTTCGCATGTCACTTAAGTGCCGTACACACGTAGGGTTTTCAAGTCTTAAAAAAACCTACGTGTGTACGGCCCCTTAACAGTATTTACTTGCATTGAACATCAATATCTTAAACTTCTACTAATAATGATCATAATTCATTATAATACTAATTAGCTACTTTAAATTTCATCTTTTGTTCCTACTTGCTTTGTATTTTTACCATTATTAATTGTTTTCATATATCTCCTCCTTTTTATATAGCAAACTTTGGAATTAGCTACTAAATTTTAATATTATTGTCTTTTATTTTATTTAGTATAGTAAATACTAAGGACTATATAGCTAATTACATAGGTAGATCACTGCTGTGACTATATAAGTAACTACCTTAAAGTCCTAGTGGCCAATATGTAGATCCATCTGTCAAAAAAAGTGACTATGCTCCTTTCTCAGCTGGTAGCAGAAGTGGTTCTCCCCCACGCCTTTCCTACACACCCGGAAACAGTTCCACAGGACCACGCTCCCGCAGACGGAGTGGTATACCCCGGTCCACAGGCACCTCCAGGGACCCATCTCCTTCCAGACCGAGATTTGGTGGTCCTCCCCCTTGCCTCTCCAGTGGGATGGCCACTCCCAATGCTAGGAGAAGATCTGGTGAGTTGAGGAGCTTAAATTATGGTGTTTGAGTATCATTTTATATATATTTGTAAGATTTTAATTGGTATCCATGATACCTGCAGGTATCATGGATACCAATTACAGAAAAAAATATATAAAAAAGTATTATTTTATACAATAGCTTTTATTTGACCCTAAAATATGGAACTGGAAAACCCTGTTCCTGATGATGAATAGACATTTTGCTATTCAAAAGCCTAACCCATAAAACTTTCACTTATGAAACTGTCAACCCCTATTTCTAAACATTACTCATTGGTAGTCGCTGTTAACTAACTGTTCGGTTATTTCAGGTACAGAGCCTCACCCTATGGCTTCGCGTCCCCGGCAGCTGATGGCTGAGAAGATTCTGCAGAAGAGCAGGGAGTGTGAGAATGCACTGGCAGATGCACTGGGTAACAATGCACTGGCTGCACATGGCCGCGTCTCTCCTTATGGGGTAAATGGAAAGAAATTAGACAGTCTATAATGAATAATAACATATCTCTGCAATGTTGTACTAATTCACTTTTTTAACTTGGGACCGTCCTTGTCTGAAGTCTACAAATTATTGTTTCGTTTATTTCTCGTGCCTTGCCACCCCTTCATCTATTTTCTTGTCATAATTAATCGCTTATTTTAAATTCGAAAACTGGGTTCTCAGAGGTATGAAAGGTTATAATGGTAATAATTTTCATTTTTTTAGTTCGGGAATTCCTTATTATCCATAAAACAGAATGTTTTCTGATGGACATATGGTTCCGCACTACTTCATGGCTAATACATTTAACCTGTACAAGGTTGCTCAACTTTAACTTTGCTGATGTGCCACATCTACAGACTACTGTCCCAAAATAAGGCCACCCTCCATTTACGGGTTAACAACACAACTATTCTTATCTTTAAGCTTATTCTCTTTACCACAGAATCGCACCCCCAGCAGGCGAGTGTCCAGAGAAGATCACTCTGAAGATGGCAGTGAGACATCGAGTATATGTTCTGAGAGGAGCTACGACTCCTACAGGAGGAACGATGTGAGTACTAGGGGTGTTTGTATTGGAACATACAATACTAATACGTACTCTCATGGTTAAATATTGTACAGTCAGAGAAAAGAGCCACTGTGAGTCTATGATGATGTAATGTCAGAGATCTGCCGTTGTGTATCCAGACCAATTTTAAAATAATGTTTATAAGTTTTTGGAAATGTGAAAACTGTTTCTTAAATCATCACAGATGCACTTTAGCTTGACTGTGCAATAAGTTAACTAGTTTGGTCTTGGTAGACTATTAGCCTTATGTACATATTAGTTGAGGTGCTTTTGTGGATAGCATTTGATTGGCTTGTGCAGTGATTTATTCCACAGATTTAAACTGTTGCTCTCGTGTAAATGATCTCGTGTAAAGATCTTATAAATAATTGATCTCTCATTGATTTATCTATAAGTCATTAGAATAATCTCACTCTAACATTTTCATTCCAAGTAGGACAAGTTCAATGTTAGCTATCGGACTCTTCCAAATTTTCGATAATGTAAGGAAGAAATTATTTAAATTTCATTTAATCGGTTTCCATGATAGATTAAATTAAAAAGAAAGTTAAATAATAATTATATTTCTTATATGATCGAAAATGTGGAGTTATCCGATAACACAGAACTTATTCAAAGGAATTTTTTGATTATAAATTATAGAAAATGATTTTTGAAAAATATGCATATATTTCGGGATGTGGGTAACGGCTAGTTTAGTTTCGTTAATTTTTTACTAAAACACGGATGATTTGCTATCGCTGCTCCCATTCATATACATTATTTTTATCTCCATATAAGTCTATTATTTCATTAGAAAGCTAAAATTAAAAGAATTAATATATGCTATCTTCATTGCTAATAGTCTACAAAATCATTATGGTTATCATTAAAAGAAATGAAAGACTATGTAGAGATAATTTTAAATGAACATCATAGATTGGGAAGGTTAATAATAATATTCACAATTGAATGCTTCAGACATTACTAATGGTTTCTAATGTTATAGTCATCTCATCGTCTTACCTCATTTTAGCGCTAAATAGAGTTAGAGGATTGGTTTGTCGCAGCCATGATGGAAAATACTGAACACCGTAAAGGGCTGTAGACATGCAAGATTTTTAAGTCTTTCCACCAGACTTTTTACTAAGCTCCTCTTACTTTTTCCACCAGAATATAAGAAAAAACTACATTATTTTTATTTATTTTAGTTGGTATCCATGATTCCTGCAGGTATCATGGATACCAACCAAAATAAATAAAAATTATGTCGTTTTTTCTTATATAATTAAAATATTTTGTTGGAAAAGAAGGAGGAGCTTAGTAAAAAGTCTGATGGAAAGACTTAAAAAACCCTGCGTTAAATTATACCTGAAGAGTATAATCTAGTAAAATCACCCTAAATACTATAAGGTAATAATTACCGGATGTGATTTCAATTTCAATTGGTTAGTAAAAAAAAACCTTATTCAAATTTGTTCATTGTAATGAAAATATATAATTTATCTCGTCTCGTTATTTTAATTGGTGTCCATGATTATTGCAGGTATCATGAATCACTGTTTTAACACAGAGCTCTTCATTTTCCTCTCCAATCAGTAGGTGTAGGCTCATTCAGACCACTCGTATCACATGCACGGAGTAGCTTTTCTGCATCCATTGGAGATTCTTTAGAGTTTAGATGCTTTAAAACGAAATTTCGTTGTTGTCACTTCATTTGAATGAATGTAAATAAATTGATGACGCTTGTTTTTTCCACCATGGCTGAAAAAAACTAGTGACACTTGGCTTCATAATTATTAGTGGCACATTGGGCTCTACTCTAGTGACACATTGGGCTTTACTAACATTCATTGCTCGTTTTTTAGCCTCATTGGTTTGGTTCACAACAACGCTTTGGGAAAGAAGATTGGGACTCTAATGACCAGGTAAATGTTATAGCGACCAGGTGAATGTTATAGTGACCAGGTACGTGAGTGTTATAGTGACCAGGTACGTGAATGTTATAGTGACCAGGTACGTGAGTGTTATAGTGACCAGGTACGTGAATGTTATAGTGACCAGGTACGTGAGTGTTATAGTGACCAGGTACGTGAGTGTTATAGTGACCAGGTACGTGAGTGTTATAGTGACCAGGTACGTGAATGTTAAAGTGACCAGGTAAATGTTATAGTGACCAGGTACGTGAGTGTTATAGTGACCAGGTACGTGAGTGTTATAGTGACCAGGTACGTGAATGTTATAGTGACCAGGTAAATGTTATAGTGACCAGGTACGTGAGTGTTATAGTGACCAGGTACGTGAGTGTTATAGCGACCAGGTACGTGAGTGTTATAGTGACCAGGTGAATGTTATAGTGACCAGGTATGTGAATGTTATAGTGACCAGGTAAATGTTATAGTGACCAGGTACGTGAGTGTTATAGCGACCAGGTACGTGAGTGTTATAGCGACCAGGTACGTGAGTGTTATAGCGACCAGGTGAATGTTATAGTGACCAGGTACGTGAGTGTTATAGTGACCAGGTACGTGAGTGTTATAGTGACCAGGTACGTGAGTGTTATAGTGACCAGGTAAATGTTATAGTGACCAGGTACGTGAATGTTATAGTGACCAGGTACGTGAATGTTATAGTGACCAGGTACGTGAATGTTATAGTGACCAGGTACGTGAGTGTTATAGCGACCAGGTGAATGTTATAGTGACCAGGTACGTGAATGTTATAGTGACCAGGTACGTGAATGTTATAGTGACCAGGTACATGAATGTTATAGTGACCAGGTACGTGAATGTTATAGTGACCAGGTACGTGAGTGTTATAGTGACCAGGTACGTGAATGTTATAGTGACCAGGTAAATGTTATCGTGACCAGGTAAATGTTATAGTGACCAGGTAAATGTTATAGTGACCAGGTGAATGTTATAGTGACCAGGTAAATGTTATAGTGACCAGGTAAATGTTATAGTGACCAGGTGAATGTTATAGTGACCAGGTAAATGTTATAGTGACCAGGTGAATGTTATAGTGACCAGGTACGTGAATGTTATAGTGACCAGGTAAATGTTATAGTGACCAGGTGAATGTTATAGTGACCAGGTAAATGTTATAGTGACCAGGTAAATGTTATAGTGACCAGGTGAATGTTATAGCGACCAGGTACGTGAGTGTTATAGCGACCAGGTACGTGAGTGTTATAGCGACCAGGTGAATGTTATAGTGACCAGGTACGTGAGTGTTATAGTGACCAGGTACGTGAGTGTTATAGTGACCAGGTACGTGAGTGTTATAGTGACCAGGTACGTGAGTGTTATAGTGACCAGGTAAATGTTATAGTGACCAGGTACGCGAGTGTTATAGCGACCAGGTATGCGAGTGTTATAGCGACCAGGTATGCGAGTGTTATAGCGACCAGGTATGCGAGTGTTGTAGCGACCAGGTATGCGAGTGTTGTAGCGACCAGGTATGCGAGTGTTGTAGCGACCAGGTATGCGAGTGTTGTAGCGACCAGGTATGCGAGTGTTGTAGCGACCAGGTATGCGAGTGTTGTAGCGACCAGGTATGCGAGTGTTGTAGCGACCAGGTATGCGAGTGTTGTAGCGACCAGGTATGCGAGTGTTGTAGCGACCAGGTATGCGAGTGTTGTAGCGACCAGGTACGCGAGTGTTGTAGCGACCAGGTACGCGAGTGTTATAGCGACCAGGTACGCGAGTGTTATAGCGACCAGGTACGCGAGTGTTATAGCGACCAGGTACGCGAGTGTTATAGCGACCAGGTACGCGAGTGTTATAGCGACCAGGTACGCGAGTGTTATAGCGACCAGGTACGCGAGTGTTATAGCGACCAGGTACGCGAGTGTTATAGCGACCAGGTACGCGAGTGTTATAGCGACCAGGTACGTGGATGTTATAGCAAATAGTTCCATGAATGTTATAGCAAATAGTTCCATGAATGTTATAACAACTAGGTAGGTGAATACTAACCACCAGCTCTATATACTTTCACTAATCTCTAATACTCTTTTTACGGATAGGGTAAGTTCTGAGTTATCGAACGGTTCAACATTTTCAATCATATTGGAAAAATTCTAAGATAATTGTTATTTAACTTTTATCATGTCATTCCTTCTTTTGTGTTCGAAAATGTGGAACCGTCCGATAGCTCGAAACATACTCTGGCCATCCTTTTTCATCTGTAAATATTCACCAAATGTTGTAAATGTAAAGGAAAATTTAAGTTGTAAAAACATAAATTTCAATACCTAACTTTGTTACTTTAAAATGGCTAATTTTGGATTACATACACCATCCTGTTCGGAAATTACGAATCTACAGCATCATTGTTATTGCTTACTAACCCTATTTACCTAATTAAAGTTCATTTAAACTAAATGCGTGATGTCATCATTAATTTGATTTAAACTGATGACAAAAATATAAAAAGTCGTGCAGTAAAAATAGAAATTTTTATATGTCGTTACTGAAATTAATGATAGAAATGATGCCTATCACTAGGCTTGTGAAAATATGCTTTTAAAATCCTAAATCTTAAGAATATATACAAAATGAAATGGTATAGAATACTCTATACCGCTGGTGTAGAACCATTCAATACTCTTTTATTCTATAATATTCCGGGACTTTTAAGTTTAAAAGCATACTGTCACAACTTTTATTTGAATGCTTACAAAGTGATAGGGAAACTTGAGATCTATTAGTCATTTATAGTGTAACAGGAGTTCATTTCTAGTACCACTCTGAATTAACCAGAAAGATTGTATATTGTTCTACCTTTCGTAAGTATTTAACATTGCTTTGATTTAATATTTAGTTATTTCGTTTCTCTAACTTATTTTTCTTAATAGTATTAATTATTTGATTTGTGTTGTAGTCATTGCCTATTATTATTTGATTTCATATTAATTAATTAATACTATATTTGAATTAGAAGATATGTGATGGTACATTAACACTAGAGCTACCAACCAGTCAGTTTGACAGCTTTTAACTTTAAGCTTTTGTATCTAATTTATTATTGGTAGGGTAAATTCTTAATTATCGGCCAGTTCAACATTTTCGGACAGGTAAGAAAAAATTACATTATAAATTATTATTTAATTGGTATCCATGATACCAATAATAAATTAGATACAAAAGCCTGAAAAGTTAAAAGCTGTCAAATTGACTGTTTTTTTAGTTTTAGTGTTAATGTTTTCCTTTAGCTACTTATTAGTTTCTAATAATGGTTACTGTTTTCAGTTGCAGGACATAGAAGAGATCATCCTGAGTTGCTCCTCCACTCACTGGGGTGAAAGAAAAGAGGGGCTACTGGCCCTCAAACATTTCCTAAGAGGCTCTGCAATGCTCACTGCATCTCAACTAAGAAACGTAACGGAGGTATTTGCCAAAATGTTCCTAGATCCCCACACCAAAGTATTTACACTCTTCCTAGACACTCTGATGCAACTAATAACTGTCCACTCTGCTGATCTGGACGACTGGCTACAAGTCCTCCTCATCAAACTCTTCCAGAAACTAGGTCTGGATTTGCTTGGTTCAGTTCAGACTAAGATCCACGACACCTTGGACATTGTTCGAACGTCTTTCGACCCCGTGCATCAGTATCAGGTCATAATGCGCTTCATTACCGACCCCACCCAAACACCGAACAGTAAAGTGAAACTCGCTAGTCTCACTTACCTGCGCTGTGTCCTTGACGCGATGGACAGAGGTGACATCACTGCATCACCTGACGTGACTGCTGCTGTTGTCAAAATACTTTCCTGGACTACGGACCAAAGATCCGTGGAGTTGCGACGAGCCTCTTCAGCCTGCTTCATCGCCATGTTCAACTGCAACATGACTGCCTTCACCACCATCATGAAACAATTACCGCCATCTTGTCAAAATGTGGCTAGTACAATCATTCAGAACCATCTGAAGAGGGCTGCTAGTTTGGACCAAAGTCCTTCCTCTCTTCCCATCAGCGCCCTGAGTACCCCTGGTCTTCAATCCCCCACCTCCTCTCTCCCCAGACACAAGCCTGTGAGACTGAGCAGTACTGATGCTACTGACGGTGCAGCTGCTATGGCAGTTTCCAGTGAAGACGTCTTCAGGAACATCAAGAAAACAACTGACGAGATTCGTAACTACAGCTTTGATAACACTTCTAAGGGAGAGCAGAAAAGGGATTCATCTTCACAGGACTCTGGCATCAGTCAGGTCTCAGTCAATGGCGCTACAGGTGTAACCACTCAACCTGAAGGTATTCTTTATAACACTTGTAGGTCACGAATTAGCAGACAGTTCCACGTCTTCGTTAATATAAAGTAAAATAAAAATAATTTAACATCACATACGATCAAGTTATCTACAATGTGGAACTGTCCGATAATTCGTAATCTAACCAATAGTTTTTTGTAACAAAAATTCTGGTTGCATATATTCTGAAGCTATTAAGTTCCATTTTGCTAAAAAATATTCACCTCTCTCTAAGAAAGCTTTATGTCTACATGGCATTTGATTGTTGTTGATCAATTCTGATTTGGATTATTATGTGTTCAGTTTCATATTATGTGTTCATTTCTTGTCATTTATCCTATTTATGGCTGAAAAGTAGGTGACTTTGTTCATGGAGCCATGTTTAACCCCCCTATTTCATAAATCCTAAATTTCTAACGGTCAGATTGGTTCATGACCTATGGTAACACCCACTTTTCGAGTACTGAGAGTGTCCAAAAACTACTAAGTTCCATTTAGTGTTTTTCTATTTTTTTTTGCTACTCTAATATCCTGTGTTTTTTTTTCCAGATGCGTCTAGCAATGGTGATGTGGCTCATTCTTTCACCAGACCAGTTCTACTGTCTAAACCATCACTAGAGGACAATGGCCTGATAGACCTCACTAACGAACTGGGAGACCTGACTATCGGTGAGTTAACTAAACAACTAGATGAATATATTTGGGCAGTAGCTACAATAGTGACTTTTATTTGGTCCTTCTAGTTGGAAACGCACTATAGTTATATTTTCAATAGATTTTACGTATTATAAAGCATTCAGAGCTCTATCCTCATTACTTTCTAGTTTAAAATAGTTAAATGGCTGTTAACACTTTTAGTAATTAACTAACGATTCTTTCATTCCTACTCAGTTTCAAACATTTAAAACGTGTTCCTTCTCGTTTGGTTATATATATTTCCATTTTGTTTTCACCTGTTCCTTGGCAAGTGACTGCATTCACAGAGTAGCTTTTCTGCATTCATGTGACGGTGGTAGATGACTTTGTTCATGGAGCCATTTTCTGGCTACTTCTTCCAGTACCTTTTACTTAATTTCCTTTTGCCATCAGCAATATGGCCTTTGGTTCCATCGAAATTAAACCCTAATTAATCGATTTATTCCCCTCATTGACTAAATAAACCACACCCCATTACAGAGAGTGAGGAAGACTCTAAGGCGATTGTCTCAGTCCTAGCCACTTTAGGTTCGCAGTCTGATGTGGAGGAGAGGAAGTCTGCCCTTCACACTCTAGTTAGACTGGCTCAGACTGGCTCTACTCTGGTGTGGAATGAGAACTTCAGGAGTGTACTAAGGTACCTACAACTGTTAGGTCTACTCAAACAAATAGGAAGAATGATAAACGCTCAATTTAAGTGCACATACAAAACTAGTAAGGGCCGTACACACATAGGGTTTTTTAAGTCTTTCCACAAGACTTTTTGCTAAGCTCCTCCTACTTCTTCCACGAGAATATAAGAAAAACCGATATAATTATTACTCATTTTAGTTGGTATCCACGATACCTGCAAGTATCATGGATACCAACTAAAATAATTAATAATTACGGCCATTAGACTTATTTCATACGTGCCGTTTTTTTTTTCAATAGAAATGCAATATGAAAAAATGCTAATTTAACTTCTAAGCAGGCATACAAAAAACGTACGTTTATTCAGTCGTAGCGGTTTTTTTTTGCACATTTTTCTCCTAACACAAAACGCTCGTGTGAAATGAGTGTTAGGCCCCTTTCCACCTTTACAATCTATTTGAAAGATTTTGATAGTTTAACAACTAGTTAAAATGTTAATATCTATAGTTTTTTCTTATATGATAGAAAATGCGTAATTCTCCAATAAGTCAGAACTAAGCTACCCCATTCAAGCTATTTCTCGTAGCCAGATCAACTTTATTTCCATGAATTATCCTCTTCACAGAGTTCTGGTAGCTAATTTGAGCTCTGGCTCAGGGTATGAGCGAGCGTTGGTGCTCACAGTTGTGTCAGAAATGCTCAAAAGAAGTCCATTGGTGAGCCTCTTCCTCAACTACTCTGAGTTGATTATCCTTAGGGTGCTAAAAGCCCACGGAGACGAAGAGAAGCAAGTGATTAGGGCAGCACAGGTGAGGGAAAATAGACCTATTTTTATTAATTTCATTTAATAACATTATCAGTAAGTTATGAACCTTAAAAGCATTATTTAACCCTTTATTTAGAACTTGAAAAAATGAATATTTATATAATATCCATGTTATATATACCTATGCAAACTAAGCTTTTTAAACACTAACAAAGAATACACACGTGTTTAACCGATCGTTTAAGGGAAATGTCTATGTTATCCGGCAAAAAACATCATTTGGAAGGGGACTGATATGTCCTCTTGGGACATAAAAGATTAAGACCATATTTATTGATGCTTATGTTTCTTCTATCGCAAATGACCTTTTGTTTTTGATGATGGATCGAAAATTCCTTCCCCTTACTAATCCTCATCTTTTTCGCAGTTATGTGCCGCCACAGTGGCCGAAATTTTACCCCCTGACGTGGTGATCAGAGTTCTCAAGCCGCTGGTGCAGATGGGAGACTTTCCTGACAACCAATCTGCCATTAAAATGCTAAATAAACTGGTGGAAGCGCACCCAGCTGTTACAGTGGCTCAGACACTGCCTGACGTCATGCCAGGACTGGTGAAGGTGAGTGGTGATTGGCTCAGACACTGCCTGACGTTATGCCCGGACTGGTGAAGGTGAGTGGTGATTGGCTCAGACACTGTCTGACGTCATACTTGGACTGGTGAATGCATCTCTCAATTAGCTGTTTTTTTTTTTAAATATCTTCAAAGCAATAGTTTCTCCAACTTAACAAAACTACCGGAGAATTCATTTTCTTTTTTCCCTCAATACAACAAACTAGTGGAGATGTTCATTTTCTTTTTTCCCTCAATACAACAAACTAGCGGATGGTTCATTTTCTTGTTTCCCTCAATACAACAAACTAGCGGATGGTTCATTTTCTTGTTTCCCTCAATACAACAAACTAGTGGATGGTTAATTTTCTTGTTTCCCTCAATACAACAAACTAGCGGATGGTTCATTTTCTTTTTTTCCTCAATACAACAAACTAGCGGATGGTTCATTTTCTTGTTTCCCTCAATACAACAAACTAGCGGATGGTTCATTTTCTTGTTTCCCTCAATACAACAAACTAGTGGATGGTTCATTTTCTTGTTTCCCTCAATACAACAAACTAGCGGATGGTTCATTTTCTTGTTTCCCCAGGCGTGTGACGATAAGGACTCTAGTGTTCGAAAAGCCTCAGTGTGCTGCATGGTTGCTATTCACAACCGAGTGGGTGATGAGACCCTGAAGCCTTACCTTGAGCAGCTGAGTGGCAGCAAACTGAAGCTACTGAACCTTTACATCAAGCGGTCTTCCAGTAAAGACAACTCTGGTACTTCCAGCCCTAAATCTGAACCTATCTAATGAGAAAGAAGGGAAACTTGGCTTGTATTTTATTTCATTGATTTGAGGTACTGATTAGTAATTAATCGGTGCTGACCAGTTGATTAATCTCTACTGATCAGTTGATTAATCCGCACTGATCAGTGAACTAACGGTAGCTACTGATTTTTTTATTTAATGATTATTAAAGAATTAACGCCTTGAGATATATTACTACAAATATGTGTTTAGAAATGTTTTCATTTAGAAATATTCGTGAGAGATTTTCTCTAATTAGTTAGTGCGTCTGAATTTACCTGTATTCGTAATTAGTGACTAAGATAATAACTGCTATGTAATTAAAATGAGTTAGATTGGATGTACAGTAGGAGTATTTAATTAGACTAATATGTAATTAGTGGCTGATTTTGTATATATAAATACATTATTTGATGTAAATATTTATTGTCTACTCATATAACTTATTTAATTCCTAATAGATTCTGTTAAACTAGGGTAAGTTCCTAATTATCGAACGGTTCCACATCTTCGATCAAAGCCATTAGAAAAAAGTATATAATTATTATTTAATTTTAATTTGTATTTTTTTCTTATGATCGAAAATGTGGAACCATCCGATGATTAGGAACTTAGCCCGATATCGTAGCTATTAACATTTAATTCTATTAATCTTTGTAGCGTGGTGACGACCCTTAGTCTTATTCTATTAATGTATTTTTAGTCCTATTCTATTAATATATTTTTAGTCCTATTCTATTAATATATTTTTAGTCCTATTCTATTAATATATTTTTAGTCCTATTCTATTAATATATTTTTAGTCCTATTCTATTAATATATTTTTAGTCCTATTCTATTAATGTATTTTTAGTCCTATTCTATTAATATATTTTTAGTCCTATTCTATTAATATATTTTTAGTCCTATTCTATTAATCTATTTATTAAGAATAAGGAAAACCTTTCAATTTTATGTCTGCTTAAAGATTCTCATTACTAATTTTAATTCAGCTAATGCATTTAGAGGGAAAAAGCACTCTCAGTACTCGGAAAGTAGGTGTTATCGTACGTCATGATCAGAATTTTCTGATGCGGACATTAATTCTTAAATCCCACTGTCAGAGTACTGGGAGTGTCTGCTAATTGAGTGATTATCCCATAGTTAATGATTTTCATCTGTTACCAGTTTGAAAATATTAATTTTATTGTTTATCTTTCTATTGTTATAGAAAGAACTATTTACTCCAAATGAGTTTCTCTAATGGAATTTTTGAACTTCTCTAGATTAATTTTCCCTTAGCTATGTATATAGTCTATTATTTTACTATCCCCTTGTTAACGCTTTATAACTACCATTAGCACTTTTATGTAGCTAGTAAGGTACTTCGGTTAAGTCCCCCATGGGCTCTATCCAGAAACATGATGGAAAGTTCCTTGGGATCCAAACTGTTGTAATTTGAAAGTTTTTTAACGATACTTACAGTTTTAGAGGATAGCGCTAGGGTTATGCTCTTCAACTACGAGGTCTTAGATTTTGTGTTAGGTAGGCTCGTATGTCTCATCAACTATCACCTCTTCATTTTCCTCTTAGGTTTTGAGTTAGATTCTCGTAGGTTTCACTTACTAGCTATCACCTCTTCATTTTCCTCTCCATCCATCCGTGAGTGCAGCAACCGGTGCTTGTGTCATTTTTCTTCACATTCCTCGGTAAGTGACTGTATTCACGAAGTAGCTTTTTCTGCATCCATGAACATTGCTACCGACTGGTGGTAGGTGACTTTCTTCATGGAGCCACTTTCCTTTTTTTTTATTTCTTCTTCCAGTCCCTTGTATTTTTTTATCGTCAGCGATATTTATTATTTAAGTGTTAAAAGAATGATTTCTGCTATTACTATAAGTCTATAATCTAATGTTAGAACCTATATATAATTTTATCATAATTTCAAAGGTAAATCAGAGTAGCTACCTTCATCTTCATAATTTCTTCATTTTAATTGAATTTTATTAAAGATTCTAACTAGAACTACCTGAACTTTCATATTACTCAAAAATTCTGAAAATAAATATCTGAAATTCATGATGAAATAAGTATTCAAATTTTGTAAATCAACCCATTTGAAATTTCCTAAGTCAAGTAATTAAAGAAGAACTACATATATATATTCCAGTTATGTTTTTAGAGAAATAATCGTATGGTTTAAAACTTTAATATAATTTAGTTTGTTTTGTGCTTCGGTATAAATAGTCAATCTAACCCTATGAGTAAGCTGTGATGATATATACTAATTTATTCTTATTTAGATAATATCCATTGTTAAATATATCGAGGTAGAAAATATAGTGCAGCTAACCATTAACTAGGTAGGGTAAGTTCTTAATTATCGGTCAGGTACACATTTTCGGACATGTAAGAAAAAAATCTATAATAATTATTTGATTATTATATTTTTTTTTTCTTGCGTGTCCAAAAATGTAGACCCGACCGATAATTACGAACTCACCCTAGCATTATTTTCAAAAGTGTGAATCTAAAGTGTTAAAGGTCCTCTCCACTCTAAATTAAAATTTCTCTAGAAATGATTTAAATTACAATTAACAGAAAAGAAATTGAAGTATTCTCTTCGTGATTAACTATTTAAGATAATATTCTCACTCAAACAACACTGCCCACCATTTCTATTAGATTCCATTGAAGAACTAGGGAGAGGAAGATCAATATTTCGTATCATCGTTAATTTGAACAAATTTGAAATGGTTTGTAGTTTTATAACCAGTAACTTTAAAAATTTAGAGTGGAGGGGATTTTTAAATTATGGAAGGTTTTTTCTTGAAATTTCTTATTTCATTTTTGAAGTCCTTTGGGTGTCTACCTTTTATTACAATTATTTAATTATTCACATTTAGAAAATATTCAAAATATTGAGTAAAGAATTACCTCTAATATAAATATTGAATCCGTTAGTTTTTCAATATTTTGGATGTGTAGAAGTTTTTTGCAATAAGATTACTAGGGTTGTGACAATATGCAGATAAAATCATAGATCTTAAAAATATCATAGACGAAACGAAATGGTATCTAGTACTATATACCGCTGATTTAGAACGATTAAATAGTTTTTAATTCATTCTGTCTATAATATTTCCTGGATCTATGATTTTGAACGCATATTGTCACATCCCTAAATATTACCAATTTCACTTCAGTGTTTTCTACTTTTGTAAATGCTATTAAACATCACAGATAACGTTACCTTAAAATCTTAGATTTTGGTGATAGAACTTTGTTACTGTGTCTATTTGTCGTACACATTAAATATGGATAATAATATTAGGTACTAAACCGAGGTACAAAATCGTCTGTTTTGTCGTTGTTATAGGCTAAGAGGTTACTATAGATATAATGTTCAGTCTTTGTATATTCGTGATAAAGCTTTAAAAAAGGAGTTAATAACATTTTTTTTAAGATCGGTTAATTGGTTTTCATTTTTCTTACAAATTGGCAAACCATTTGTTTATATAGTAATTATTAGGTAGTTATTTCTAATTTAATTATTTTCACATCAAAGAAGGAAATATTTTCTGATGATTTAAGTTATTCTTTCCATTATTTTAGTTTTTAAATAATTTGTGAGAAATATTTGTTATGGACTTATGGTATTCACTATGATAGAGTCTGTTCCACATTTTCGATCATGTAAGAAATAATACATAATCATTATTTTTACATGATCGAAAACATGCAACTTACTCTAGATTATAGTCGAATGTCTGCTATTATTTTCAGAGTGTTACAAAGTACACAAAGTTATACTTACTATGTCATTTGTTTAAAAGAATAACTGCAGTATTGCTCCATTGCAGTCAAATTTTTGTATTCAAATTTGGAGGAGCTGAATAATGTCGAAAAAATCTCAACAATTTTGGGTGCAGTTCACTATTTTCTAACAATCCAGTTATTAATTCATAATCTCAACTAATTGTAATATTAATCACTTATTTTAATTTTAAACAAGTTTTAGAATATTTAAACGTGTTTCAACATGTTTTAACAAGTTTCAACATGTACTGAACAAGTCTTAACATGTACTGAACAAGTTTTAACATGACTGAACATGTTCCAACTAGTTTTAACATGTTCTAACAAGATATAACATGTTCTGGACAATAGAAATATGTAAAAACAAGTAAAACTGTTTTCTAACACGTCTAAACATGTTCTCATCAAAAAATGTTCTAACAACTATCGCCAAGAGCCTTTACTTTCTATCTATCAGAAGGAGTAGGTAATTAGCAGGGCACTTTCTCTGCCATAGCTTATCTCACTACCATATATTTTATCCACAAATCTATGGATTTCTAATATCTCGAAAACGCTTATTCCCTAACCAGAGAAATGTTATTTTTGTTCACTTATTCACTTTATGTTGTGCCAATCAATATTTTATCTCTCAAATATAGGTAATTTTAGTTGAATAACTTCATTGTGAAAATAGGAATAACTGATTTCAATAAATAATTCCACACAGATTATTTATTTATCATGGTGTCTCTGTTAAATGTAATGCTATTATTGTTACAGAACTGTTCTACTTTGTTCTATGGGATTAGCAACAGAATGAGTTTTATGTGAGCTCGTATAAACTAATATAATAATATCGTTAATAATACTCACTGAAAATTCCCCTTAGATTCCATTATTACAAAAATCACTATTCCTTTCTGTTTAATCGGTAATAGAAAAAGAATTGATGCTCAATGGAAGAACATCTCAGTTATGCAAGAGGATTATTAATTAACTGTAGCCATAGGCGGGTTTAATGTCTGCTCTTGAACCAAAGGTCGTAGGATTGAAGTCAAAACGAAATTGAATACATGGGATTCTAAGAAGAAGAATTATGAAAAAAAAATTCCATGAGCGAAGTCAACAGATGACCTTGAGGCAGAAAATCTAAGACCTGGTAGTTGAAAAAAATAACACAAGTGATGTCTTCTGAAACTGCAAGAAGCGTTAAAAAATTATAAACATCATAAAACATGGTATGTAAGAGGACAAGTAAGTGAGTATCCATAATAGTTTTCTTTCGGTTGCCAAACTGATTAATTTAAATTATTGTAGGAATGTAATAATGTAAGTACTAAGTACCAATTAGAATATAATGGTAGTAATAACAATATTATGCTGTGAATAGATTATATGATTGGTTGAAATTGAATCTAAATATCCGCGTATTAGGTATTTATGCCCGGTAAAAGTGATATTTTTTAATCTGAAAGACTGAAGTTCTAATTTTTTCGTAATAAATGGCAGTACTATTTAAAAATGAACACTTTGCAATTTTAGATCATAAAAAATGGATAGTCGGTAATCAGAATGATGAAGAGACACAAAGAGGCTGCCATGAAGAAAAAGGAACAACAGAAGAATTGATCTTTAATCTTTTCGATGTCCGAACTCCCTTTCTTATGGTAAAAACACTAAAACAGTAAGATTACTTAGGCTATAGCCTATAGGTACTAAAATAATAAAAATAAATGCATCATGTCCGCAGTTTGCTAATAAGAATACCTATTAGCTAACCAGAAATAATGAGAAATTTACAAAGTCAAAGTAGTAACTACTAACTACAGTAACTAGTAGGTATTAATTAAATTTAATTATTATTACTATTATTATATATACCTAAATACCAGTCTGTATTTGGTGCACAAAATTGCACTGACTTTTTGAAAAAGCTGAAAAAATCCAACATAAAATTAATTAATAGGCCATGTTTCAAAGTGTGGCAGGAAAGTCGCCAGTTTGGTGAGAAAATAGATCAAGGTCGCCACATTTAAGATACTTTAAAGAAGAAATAGGACATCCTAGTGAAGATTTTACACTTGAAAACATCCTTATGGCTTATGCATCATGTCTGATGCATGTGTATCACTTGAGACCCAGTCTGTATTTGGTGCACAAAATTCCACTGACTTTTTGAAAAAGCTGAAAAAATCCCTTGTCCATACTTTGAAACATGGTTAATAGGTAGCTAAATATCCTCCGACATTGCCAGTCTGCAGAATGTGTCTCTTCTCCCGCAGAGGTTTTAAACTTTTAATTTGAGAGACAGTTACTCTCTGTCTCTCAGTAGCAGATTCAGAATCTCCCGCAGCTAAATTAATGGTAACATAGGAATTAATTCCAAATCTCCCGCAGCTAAATTAATGGTAACATAGGAATTAATTCAAGATCTCCTGCAGAGATCTCCAATTTCTAAAAATTCAATCAAAAACTCCCGCAGAGATTCTTGGAAAAATGTTCCATATTCTGCAGACTGGCGACATTGCAGGAATTTTTTTAATAGAGAAATTGAATATACTCAATATCTCCCGAGATATCATTGGAATTTACCACCAATTTACCAAATACAATCTGGGATAGATATAGAACATTTTAAGGTAATTTCGGTTCAAAATGTTTTGGAGACTCTCTTTAGAAGACCGCAATTAAAAATTAAAGGGCTTCAACTTGAACTTAGTAACTTACCTGCGTGACCCCCAGTCTGTATTTGCTGCACAAAATTCCACTGACTTTTTGAAAAAGCTGAAACAATCCACCATAAATTTCCAGTTATTTGGCTGATCCACCAACATTTTACCCATTGGCCATTTTCCCACCGAAAATTAATGGTAACATAGGAGTAAATAGGTGAAAATCCACCGACTTTGCGAGAATATTATTTTCAATGGAGAAAAATTCCACCGACATGTCGGTGGAATTTACCACAAAATACAGACTGGCGTGACCCTATAAATAATATAGTATAAAACCAGTCTGTAGAAGTCAGAAACTGGTTAAGTGTTTGTAACTAGAGATCTTTTATTCTGTTCATAGCAAAATTAATGTAATTTTAATATTTATGTAAATATAGGGATTAATTCAAAATTGTTCAGAGAATCTGAGAGAATAATAATAAATATCAATATCCCAAATATCTCCTATATTCTGCAGACTGCATTATTATTAAATTAGGTATTTTGCTTTTTATCCAAGAAGTATGCCAGTGTATTTGGTGCACAAAATTCCACTGACTTTTTGAAAAAGCTCAAAAAAATTCACCATAAATTTCCAGTAATTTGAATGATCCACCCACATTTTACCCATTATGATTTTTCCACCGAAAATTAATGGCAACATAGGAATAAATAGCTAAAATTCCACCGACTTTGCCAGTATTATGCAGTATATCATTTTCAAAGGGGAATAAATTCTACCGACATGTCGGTGGAATTTACCAGGAAATACAGACTGGGGACTCCAGTATGCCAGCTGGCAGCCAGACTGTATTTCATTTGGCTCCAGCCCAGTCTGGAAAACTGCTTAGGCTAACAGATGAACTCTATATGTTAAATGCTGCGGATTATACAATTTTTAGCAATTTACCATTAATTTTTGAAGTCTGTAAAATTCCAACATAGTAATTAGTTCATTAGAAAGCACCTATTTTTCCAGACTGGGAGCCTCCAGGCTTCACCCAATTTGGCTCATTTTTTGAAGATTTCAAGTCAAAATTATTAATTTTGGCTTGAAACCTTTTCATGTTAATTTATATTAACATGGGAACATATGAATTATTAATTAATTCAAAATTTTAAGGCTTAAGCCAATTAGACATAGGCCTCAGGCCCACAGACCACAGTCACACAAATTAATTATTTATTGTTTATTTGTTATTAAATAATAATAGTAATATATCCAACCTCGGGCTATCTGAGTGTCGATCTTTTGAAACCATGAAATCTAAGCCAATTAATTGGCCCAAACTGACATTTTCTGTAACATGGATGCCAGTTTGTTGTTGCACAAAAATGAAAAACCCAGCGACTTTTCCTAAAAGCTGAAAAAATCCAATCATCCGAAGACAGAATTCTAATAATAAATAATATGGCTGATCTAGTTTCACCAACATTTTCCCACAAAAAATTAATGGTAATATAGGATTAAATAAAAAATAGCTAAACAATAACTGTCTTTGCATGAAAAGTTATTTCCAAATTAAATACCAAATTCAATAAAATTCACTGAGAATTGAAATGTCTGACATATACAAATAATATACCTAATACCTTGAAATACAAACTTAATGACTTATTTATCATAACTATTGGCCAATGGCCAGCCAACAAATACTCTTGCATTCATATGTAGATAACTAGATACTAGACTAAGTCACTAAGGTAACTAATTCCCAACTCAACTACCAAGCTGCTTATATTTCTGATATAAGCTTTTCCTGAGAGTCTAGTTTCAATTTTTGAGGGTATTTCTCGTCACTAAGTTAGTGTTTAATTTTCACTTTTTCAGGATGGTGCTGCGAAGAAAGAAGGCCAGAGGATGGAAGAGTGTGCCACAGCCAGTCAAAGCTGTGATATGCTGTCCTTCACAACTCAAAATAGAAAGAAGAGGAAAAGTAATTATTAGCCTAGTAGCTATAAATATTTGTAAATATTAAATGACAATAACAATGTTTAAATTTAAGTCTTGATGATCTTTAGTCTTTACTTCAGCTTCTATCATACCCATTATAGAAAATAATTGCATAGGTATTTGAAATATTTATCTTTGGTTTGGTCTCTTCCAACCGGGATTATTAATTATTAAGAATCCTTCAGTAGAAATTAATGTATATTTTAATTACAGATTTGACTGAAGTGGATCCTGCAATTGAGAAAGAAGTAGAGATGATCAAAAGGGAATTTTCTGGCATTGTTCAATGTGAGGAATTTAAGAAGATCTTCAATTATGTCGTCACTCCACAAGATTATTTTGATAATAATGCTTCAAGTAGATCTGCTGCAAGTAGGTATTAGAAAATTATTGACTGCACTGGGAGAAAAAAATTCAGGTTTCAAAACAATCTATTATTCATCTATTTACACTTATTCCTAATTATTCTCTTGTCTATGGCGGTTTGAATGGTGTGCAGTAACTCTATGGTATGACTATATGTATGTGTGGTCTATGGAGTAACTGTTATTTAATAAAATAATCATCACTGTATGATATTAAGGAAGTTTTACTTATCTAAAGTCTTTGTCTATCAAACTAATTCAGTTTAAAAAAAATATTTTCATATCAGGGTAACTACAGGCAAGCCTTGCTTTAAGTACAACTCACTTTAGTAAAAGTGGTACTTTTTTCGAGTCGTGATTCGAAATAAGGACCGTTTGTAGACATAGAAAACGGAGACAATTTTTTGTATTTATTTCACGGTAACTAAAAAAAAACATCGAAATTATAATCCAGATAAGGTTATTAGAATCAGTTGGTTCAGAAATTCAATATGACCTATTTTAGGGTTAGTTCTATGTTATTGCACGGTTCCATATTTTCGAACACGTGAAAATATTTATATAATAATCATTATTTAAGTTTAATTTCAATTGGTATCCATGATACCAATTAGAATAAAAGTTAAATAATAATTGTAATATTTTCTTTTCTGAGGTGTCCGAAATTGTAGAACCAACCCATAACTTGGAACTTAGTACCCTACTACCAAAAACATTTCATAGAGCATAAAATTGCGGTTTGTTAAATTTAGCACAATAATTATAGAAGTTTAAGTATCTATTAATCACTCACCTATACTTAGTGAGAGTTAAGCTATGGATGGATTTTAAAACATTTAATAAATGCACGACTTTAAACTTTTTCATCACAGTCACAAACAATGAAAGACTGTATCCCTACAAACAACAGTCTGTCGATTCGATGGAACAATCCATCGATTCGATATTCTAGGCAATCGAAAAGAAATTGAATCGATATACATTGTTCATAGGGATATTATTATTAATATGTTTATATACGTAGTACTCTAATAACTCTAAAACAAATTTTCTTTCTATAACTGATAGAAAATGAGATATATAATTGAGGAGTGACAATTATAAGTTTCTTGTTACTTGTATTCGCTTTAGTTACTGTTTGGTAACTAAACTGCGTCGTGATTTGGTAACTAAAGCGGGGGATGCCAGTACTACATTTCATGAATTTTTTTTATTATCAACTAGCTAATTGAAAAGTGATTAGACAAACTGTTTAAAGATTAAAGGCAACATATTAATATCTTTCAATGTCAACAGGATAGCATCCCAGACATGTTCTTTAGACTACCCAAGCACTGTGAATAATATTTCAGCTGATAGTTTCAAGATCTATCACTGTGGCAACCAATTTATTATACCTCCACACTCCAAAGGTTTCTCGACTGACGTCACTAAAACTGATTTGACAAGGCTACTGAATAAGAAACAATTCAAGGTATATATATTTCGGTTAGAGCTTTATAAAGAGTTGAAAACCTGAATTAAGATATTAAATAATATATTTATAGTTCTGCCATAATGTAGCTTTTAATTGTTTGTTTCAGATTGTTACAATTGATCCACCTTGGTACAACAAACATGTTAAGAGAGTTAAAAAGACCAAGAATGAGAAAGGGTAAGATTTAACACATTTTCTTCCTAACTGACATTTCTAAAATTACAATTTTCTGTTATTCCTTCTGTATCACGTGTCCCACAATAGCGAGAGGAGCTGAGTAAGTATCTATTGATCTTGTCTGTAGGATAAAAACAGGGTTATAATTGTATTTCACATTGTCACAGATAATTCAAGCTTAGAATATTGACAGGGGGTATATGTTTGTACCACTTCGTCTATCAGTAATATACATAGTGGTGAAAATATGTACCAATACGTAGTCAAAGTGTTAAGTGAATTATTAATAGGGCTGAAATGTACGTAGATATTATTGGTGATCCTGTCTGTGATTCAATTAGATCAGGTATAAATTTAGTTTAAGTGAAATGGAGAAAATGTAATTAGCATTTGCACTTATTTATCATGATAGAATTGAAATTTGTAGAGATACTTTCTGAAAAATTGCTTAGGAGTCTAGGTTTATATTGGGAAATTATTGGGTTAGAATAATAATAGCTACTCCTTATTCCATCTTTCGTCCTCTTTCGTATGATAAGGATTTAGATATAGCTAGTGATTTATTTTATGATTCAAGTGATGGGAGCAAGGTAGCTTCTCATTGACTACGTTTTCTTACATTAGCAATTTTTCAGATATGAAATGCTGAGTGTTGATGAAATCCTGTCCCTACCTATGAAAGAGTTGCTCTCTGCTGAAGGTGTCCTTCTTATATGGTGTACAAACAACAGAACTATTCTAAGTGACTTCAAAGACCAATTGAGTGATGCATGGAATGTTACTGTGCTGCAGACTTGGTACTGGATCAAAGTAAGGCTGCTGTTTGTTCAATCTGCATCAATTGCACTAGGTAACTCTTTCAAATATCCAGTGCACATGTACTCGTTATATCGATCATTTTTTAGGATTATGATTTTTCGGTATCGGTAGTTATTGGCAGATTGCTAATACCAAGTAGCTATCTTTACTCGTATCGGTACAGTATATGACTTAACAGTTCTCTCTTCTCTCACCCCAGGTAACTAAAAGTGGATCTCTCATCAAAGAACTGAGTTCAGAGATTCACTCCAAGTTGCCGTATGAGAGAATTTTGGTTGCAGTGAGAAAAGACTGTGCTAACAGAGAGAAAATCCAGAGGCTACTACCTGACAGTAATCCTTTCCTTCTCTGCTCCACTCCTTCCGCTCTTCATTCTCACAAACCTCCTCTAAATGGTGAGAATAAGTTAGTAATAGCTAAGCCACTTTTTCCTCCTTTCAGTATTCTGAAATCTAATTTCTTTTATTTCCTTATTTAATTAGCTAATTTTTTTTTTGACTTCAGAGTATAGATATTAAGACAATTAATGTGTTAGACATGAACTTAAATTTTTTTAATATTGTACATGTTTTTCATGCGGTCTATTTCGTGTATGGAATTTATGTTTTGGTTGTCCTTAATAATGTTTCCCTTTCCCTTTATACCGATCCACAAAACACATATTATGTTTTCAGAAGTGAGCTGTAGCTATCACGTCAGAAAATAAAGAGTTTGAAAATTAATCACCCGTTCAATCATAGAAAAAGTTCTGATTCTATTCTTGGCTAAATTGGACAATTTTTCTAGTACAACCTTGACTGAAATGTTCTTTTTTCAGATTTGTTGCAAAGCTTAGGTTTCATTACCGAAGACACTGAGTGCTTGGAAGTTTTTTCTCGCTACTTGGTGCCTAGATGGACTTCAGTGGGACTTGAAGTGACGAAATTACAACTATCCTCGTTGTACCAATAATAAACGAATAAACAGTTTTTATATTAATTGTACCAATGTTAAACATATAAACAGTTTTTATAATCACTGTACCTATGTTAAACATATAAACAGTTTTTTTATATTCATTGTACGGTTGTACCAATGTTGAAAATATGAATAAAGTTGTTTCTCCGCATTGTATTATCATTGTTGAATTAATAGTTTTTCTTTTGGTTGATGTCTGGCTTCAATGATTCACTAATAGAGTCGATGGTAAGTTTCGAATTATGGGATATTACCTCGTTTTCGACTATAGCTGCTGTATTAGGTTTCGAATTTAACTGTAATAAAGGTAAATAATGATTACTTAGTTTTTGTCTTATATAATAGAAAAAGTGGAACCGTCCGATAACTCTAAACTCACCGTATGAGTTGCTGTCTAGTTAATTACCAACTATTACTTTTTCTATATCTAGGGAGCTAATTAATAGTTTAAGATGAAGATGAACTTATACAAGATGAGATATGGAAAACCCCAATTATGCTAAATACAAATGCAGCTCATAGGTAATGATAATCAGTAGGTATGTGACATTGTGCATATTGCATATATGCAGTCCTCTGCATATATCGCTTGTTTGCGAGAACAGTGTCATAACTTTAAAAAAGCTGTTTTTCAGGAGAGGCGTATTAGTACATGTAATGTACGTACCTTTAATGGTACAGCAAAAATTCGTAGTAGACCAAAGTTACGTTCCAAGTTTGTTTGGTCTAGTAAGAAACTGACTTTATTAGTTTCCTACTAGACCAAAATCGTTTTCTTTAAAAGTAAAGCGGTGACTTTGATATTTCGATAGCTCTATTTGTTTATGATAATTTTATTGTCAAATTAATGGTGACTAACATACCAATTTTGAAGGGAAACAAATTTAGAAACAGTAAGAATTTTTTTTTGCTTCAATTAAAATGACTATAATATTTTTTTCAATTAAATTAACATTTTATGAAATTATAATAGTCTTCACTGTATCTAGTTTTCTATAACTTTTCACATCATTTTTTTAGCACAGACTTTACCATCAAATCTGAACCCAATTCTGCCTTATGTTTTATCCTAAAAACAGCATAAATAAATATAATACATTATTCAAATAAGAGAATTATCTTCAAAACACAGTATTGTAATTATTAATCCTTGTAATATTTACACTAGAATAACTGTCAGGTAACAAAAATTGTGTTTTGTCTAGTACGAGGATATTTCCAGTACAGTTTCAAAAATTTCTTGGTCTAATAGGAGGTCTGTCTACTAGGAGGCTGGTCTAGTACGAGGTTTTGCTGTACCTATATCGTTAGGACATTTAGCTCTCTTGCGGTACATTTTAAAGTTACAATGATGATTTTTTTACCAAAATAATCAGCATATTATGATTTATATGTCTATATAGATAACTCCAAATTACATGTTTTTGGCGTATGACGTTGTTGCTGCAAACAAGCGATATTTCAAGAGCATATAATATGCACACGTGTGCATATATGCTATCCGAGAAATATGCACTTCTTGGTCAATTTTTAACATGTAAATGTCATACCTATACCGTTTTCTTCTGGGACCCCTGCACAGAAAACGATTTTAACTGTGGACCCAAGTATAAATAATCAAACTAATTATTCAAATTTAAAGTGTGTAGGTGGAATATTGAAACTACAAATGTATTAATAAATTTATATAACACTTGGTATTTAATAAATATTTATAGTAATTGATAAATAAATGAATAAAATTATTTTATAGAGTTGTACCACTCGAAAAATATAAAATATAATTTATTCAAGTAATTAAACACAAAAAGGTATGAATTTACCATTTAATGACTTAACGTGTCGCTGCTTTTAGCTGGGGATTCTTCAGAAGAAACCGCTGGTCTATGATTTTCGAGTCATGGCTAAAGTAATGAACGGATTGTAATATGCGAATGTAGGATAGTTTAGAAGACTGAATTTGGCTGAAGGAAACATTTGTTCCTCTTGTGATGTATAACGGGTGTTTTTCCAGTACAAAAATACATTAGCAGATAATAGAAGGAGATTCACTTTTAAAATCGTGAAATACATACCATTTAATAATAAAGTGCAATTCCACTGTTTGAAATTGAATGTGTAGGTATGTGTGAAATTGATTTACTATTAAAAAAGTCTAAATTTAAAACAGCTTTGTTATATTTTGATTTTGAAAGTAGTAAAAATATAAAAAATAAGATTACACTTTTTTTCTTGTAAGTTCCATTCAAACCACCAAAGTACAATAACATTCAAAACATAACTAATTGCAGATTAACTTTATTTTAAATTCCGTAATTAACTTTGAGCATATAATATGTACACTATATTGAACAATTTCAGTCACATGAAATGCATATATCCAATATGCATTTTTGTTAAGCATATATGCACATTGACTTTTCGCATATATGCATTTTGGTTCAGCATATATGCACATTGACTTTTCGCATATATGCATTTTGGTTCAGCATATATGCACATTGACTTTTCGCATATATGCATTTTGGTTCAGCATATATGCACATTGACTTTTTGCATAATATATGCATAAATAGGCATATAATATGCTGCATATCGCGTCAAAAATTATGCATATTTTATGCTGCATATTGTCACATCCCTAATAATCAGCTTTATTAGTTATTTAATCTGTAAACTAATTAGTAATTAGGTACCCAAGTGATACGTCTAGGCCTAATTCACGGCTAAATCTTTACCGGCTTCATTTTCACGGTTAAAATATTTGAAGCCGGAAGTAGGTATTGAGTTAAAACTCCTGTACTTTGAACGTGGTTGGGGAAAAAATTACTAATCCGTTTGGAAATAGCAATGAGTTGTTATTTCACAGAAATAATAATTAGGTAAGGAATCTTCATGAGAAAATCAGAGTAATAATGAACTTTTTACCTAGAAGAAAAGAGAAAGGGTAAGATTTAACACGTTGACTCAGCAAAATATATTGAATTGATTTGCTATCTGTACATAATTAATGCTTTAGGTTTATCTGTTCTGGAAAACTATTTTTTCTCTATTATAAATATTAAAGTTATTATTTGTTTATAGTTCCATGTAAACATTCTCTTTATTTTCTATTTAGGTAGTTAAATTTATTTTAGAGTGAAAATGTTAACCAAAGTAAAATCGAGTCAGACGTCAGTCAGACAATTATTTTAGAGGAACACACGTAGGTAGGTAGGTAGTTGTCAAATTCCTTTCAATCCACCCTCGAAAAAAATCGTTTAAACCCCAACCTTTGTGTAAGAAACAAAATAATCAAGATATATCGCTATTTATTGAATTTTCTTGTGTTTTTCCATTGTTTCATTGCTTTATAGATGTATTTCAGTATTTACTTAATACCTAACTGGCTAACTATGTACTAGGTACCTAACTCAGTTTTTCTAGCAGAGGAGGTAGCGTCAAATAATTCTTTTTATAGTTTGTTCCATCATTATTTGTGTCAATAATCACATGCAGTTGCAAAATACGACTCCTTTGAAATACATACAAAAATTCGATCCGACTCCTCGATCTTAAAAAATGATATTTTGGTGTTTGGAAAGAGATGGCAGTAATGAACTACAAAAGTGTCAATAAGGATTGAATAATATAGGTAAATAAGGATTTAAAAACAGGGGGGTTCTTGAGGGGGGTCTTATGACCGGGGGGCTTATGACCTGGGGTACGGTCATGAGCCCCCCCGGTCATGAGCCCCCCCCCCCCCCGGTCATGAGCCCCCCCCGGTCACGAGCCCCCCCGGTCATGAGCCCCCCTAGGTCATAAGCCCCCGGTCACGAGCCCCCCCTCCATGTTTTTATAAACCTTATTTACCTAGTTAAACAAATGAAGAACTACTTAGATAGAAATAACTGAGAGTTGCTAATGTAGTTTGTTGTATCCGCTAGATTGTTGTACTGCACACTTCATGATTGCTTAATGATCTGGCAGGGGGGTTCGGGGGGCGTCACGCCCCCCGATATACATATAGGTATTTTATGTCTAATCAGTAATGAACTACAAAAGTGTCAATAAGGATTAAATATTATAAGTAAATAAGGATTTAAAAACAGGGGGGCTCGTGACCGGGGGGGCTCATGACCGGGGGGGGGGGGGGCTCTTGACCGGGGGGGCTTATGACCTAGGGGGGCTCATGACCGGGGGGGCTCTTGACCGGAGGGGCTTATGACCGGGGGGGGGGGGGGCTCTTGAGCGGGGGGGCTTATGACCTACACCCTCGCTTTCCATGACAGCTATATAGAGACGATATTAAAACAATCCGACTCCTCTTAATTTAATTTCAATTATTAGTAATGAAATCATTTGAATTCAATAATAATTAGAATAAATATAATAGCAATTTTTGTATCATAGTTACGACAAACTATACCAACTTATTTATGTGGTTGCTTCAAACATTTGACGAAGACTATTTAATTGTATTATAAAGTTTAATAAAGGATATTTCATTGTATTATAAGGTTTAATAAATTGTACTTAAATTGAATGGTATAAACATAGAAAAGCTTTTTGCTTATCAATTGAAGGTAGGTTAGGTCAGTCTTACGTTTCGTATAGCATGAGGAGTCGTGTTTCGTGACGGGGTACAGTCAAGTCACGAGCCCCCCCCCCCCCCCCTCCCTGTTTTTTTAATCCGTATTTACCTAGTTAAACAAATGAAGAACTACTTAGATAGAAATAACTGAGAGTTGCTAATGTAGTTTGTTGTATCCGCTAGTTTTTTGTACTGCACACTTCATGATTGTTTAATGACCTGGCAGGGGGGTGGGTTCGGAGGGGGGGGGGGGTCACGCCCCCCGATATACATATATTTTATGTCTAATCAGTAATGAACTACAAAAGTGTCAATAATGATTAAATAATATAGGTAAATAAGGATTTAAAAACAGGGGGCTTATGACTGGGGTCTGGGGGGGGGGGGGCTCATGACCGAGGGGCTTATGACCCCCCTATGACCCTACACCCTTTCGTGACAGCCATCTCTTTTCAATCACCAAAATATCACATTTTAAGATTGAGGAGTCGTATACAATTTTCTTATTTGGAAGTTGTCGTATTTCATGACAGCCATCATTTAAAACACAAAAAAAACTATATCCATTGGAGGGAGTCGTATTTCGCAACTGGGCCCACATGCATTAATTTTTATTACTGATATTTGCATTAATATCTTCTAAGTTTTCGCACTCTAAATTTGTAGTAGTTTGTAGGGTATCCCTTTAAGAGATTTAATAGAAAACTGGTAGGTATTCATCTCTTTACTCGTAGAAAATTATAGCTTGGCCTAGTCGCTGGCAGACTGATCTATTTCTGATACTCTTAATTTTTAAATATTAAATAGGTTCAAGGATTTAACAGAGTTTGGTGTTAAGTTTCATTGAATAGGTATATGTTATTTATAAATTATAAAATAGTCTAATAGTTTAACGTTAAAAACAAAATGAATTTGGTAAATACTTTCGCTTATTAATTTATTATTGTGATCAAAATTTCATCTTTAAATTAATAATATTATTACAGTTAAGTACTGTACACCAGACAAACGTCTGAAAATGTATTCTCTTTCCTCCAGATCTGCACGGCATCTGCATGCAAGAGCACGGAGTCAATTGCCAAGCTAGTTACTAGTTAGGTAGGTTACCAACCTTTTAATAATCAAATTGTCATACAAATTACCTAGTAACCGAGGTATTTTTCTTATTAGAAGCGCAGACGACAATCGACAGATGGCATTAGATACATGATGATGGGCAATAAACACGTCGGTAAAAAAATATTTATTACGTCGTAAAGCAAACCTAACTACCTAGTAGCGCATATGTATTACTAGGTGTTTTCTTAATCTAATCAATCTATACCCATCTAGTCTAATAAATACTATTGGGGAAAAGTAGGTCGTAACTACATAGTACTACTTAACTTAAGAATAGACCTAACAGACTGTTAGATGTACAAGGCTTTGTGACAAAGAAAGACAGGTGGGGCTATTGATCGCGGTCTAGTATTTAATTCTCCGACTGTACCGAATACTTTGTGAGGAGGTTTCATGCGTGGCTAGCAGATACAAACTCACATATTTATTCTACCGAGAGTCCACCGCCCAAAACTGGCGAGTGAGTTACGCATGCGCATCATCACATACTTGGTATTCTTATATCACAATCGGTATTCGGTCTGTGTACATGACGTCATCAGTACAACATTTTAGTCAAATTTAAAGTAATTTGAAGTGTTTAAATTCATGCAAACTGTATATTCATTTTTATCATGAGGAAACTGCATTAGCTTTAATCATTTTTTCAAATTGCTAAACCCTAAAATTTAGATTTCAGTTTATTGCTCTGGTGACGTTACATACTTCATTGTTTCTACTGTTCTACTCGGTTTACAGTGATTACATATGTGAAGACGTCATGGATAGACTCCTCCCACAACTACTATCATTGGCTGCCTCTGGTGCACATCAGAAAATTCTTATCATTCTACTAACACAACATTCTATCCTGTATGTTGTCATAGGTTTATACATGATAGCCATGCCATGTGTGGCTCACGTTTATATCCTCATGAATTGATAAATTCCTTACTCTCTCCTTTTAAACACTGAAAGATAAAAAAATCGATATAGAGACAAGCTCGCGATTCCTTTGTTCTTAAGTTATGTAGGTGCTAAAGCTTGCTCAAATATTTTTGATTCAAATAAGATATTGAATAGCTGATCATTGAGCACACTGTCGAAGTAGGACAACACTTCAGTGTGTGAAATATAAGATTTGAGCGGAAATGCTCTTTCAATGATAGCATAGGAAGCTGGAAAGGTGAAAAACTATTATCCAGAAAGGTAAGCACATCGGACATACCGACTTAATCATGGCGATGATGCGCAGTGATGCCGCTTCACGCGCCTCATCATGACGTCATAAAAATATTCATTTAAGTCTAATTCACGTAGCAATTTTAATGAATTAATATATGAAATTCATTAAAGTGTTAAATAGCTGCGGGTTGGCTATAGGAAACGTTTGCTGAGAATGTTATAACCATAGCACATACACAGACCCACTTTTGTGCTATAATTTAGAGGCGGGACATAGCTGATGACGTTCAAAATAAGTCGAAGTTTGCCAGACGCGCATTTCTGCATTTCTAAATTGTTTTAATTCAAGTTATAAGGATATCGTAAAATAAATTTATTTGCTACAGTCTAATTTATATTTATATTGTAACTTCTCATACTTTTTAATTTAAAAGTTATTACATATTGAAGAACTTGCGACTTGTAGATTTGGCAACGTGTTTTTCTGGGTATGTGGCAACACTGCACACATCTCCGCCATTGCCGATTCAGTTTTTACATCGTAACGTTGAGGCGAAGATGTGCGATGATTAACTTAATTCAAATATATCCGTGTGAATTATCTCCGTGTGTTTATGCAGTTGCTGATGGTAGCAAGAGCTACAGTTTGTGATCCTAATTAACGTGCAGTGAAGGTTATCAAGTGAATATTCTGACCAAGTTATCTTTAGAACTGATTAGGTAGCTAACTCGCGCGAGTCAACACAAAGATCGAGTGTCTTTAATTCCTTTACAATAATCAATATTCCAAAGAGGAGGTCAGCATGGTGTGTTCTAATTTCTTCAAACGCATCTTGATGTGACCGAGTCCGTCATTTTCATCGATTGTTCTAGCTAAGGTAAGACCATTTCCATTAGGCTATTAGTCTATTTCCTACTGTACCGTAAATACCTGCTTGCTAGCCTATACCTACCTACTCGCACAACAAACCGACAGGCAACAGCGTGAGTTTTTGGTGTAATTAGGCTATATGCTGGACATTTTTTTAGCTAAAGCTTAAATGCATGCATGCATGCTAGGCTATATTTCAAATAAACTACCTATCCTATAGGTTATAGCTATCATTTTATTAATAATGTATTATGTACATAGCCTAATTTGAAGATGCTTATTTATTGACTATAGTCTGGTTACTCTTTGAGTGTTGGCCAGTTTGTATTAGGTGCACTAGAAACCACTGACTTTTTGGAAAGATGAAAAATCCATTTATATCTACCTAGACAGGCTAGACTGCACTCTGCTGGAACTGATAAAGTGTTCTTCAAGAAATCCTCTATTTTTGCTTCTGTTCTGACTTCTGAGTAAAATACATATAAATTTAGAAGGAAATTTAGGAATGTTTGCACAGAAAATGTTATCTGCATTTAACACATTTCCTATAATTTTCTCAATCCACTGACTTTTTCCCATTATAGCTATGTGGTAATATTATATTTATACATAGGTTTGAATAGGCAGTTGGCCATGTTTCAAAGTGTGGCAGGAAAGTCGCCAATTAATTGAGAAGATGGATCCAGGTCGGCAGGTCGTCACCTTACTTTTTATTTACAGATTTTTCAACTTATTTCACCCCTTAAAATTAGCTGGCAATTTTGTCCATACTTTGAAACATGGGCAGTAGGATGAAGCCTGAAAGTCACTGACTTCACTATCACTAGAATATTTATTTCCAATCCACTTTAAAAAAAAACTGAAAAAGGTTTGTTATGATGAACCAGTTAATAAAAAATGTCCTAAATTGATGAGTTTCCACTCTTGAAAAAGTGGTCTTTTCTGATGAATTCAATGCTCTATTGAAGTTTAGCAAACCTTAAAATACAGTTATAAATTAATGGTAACTATATAATTAGCAGCATTTAGCCTTTAAAATTCATCTGTTAGCCCAGTCTGCAAAGTGTGTCAAATCTGTCTCTGAAGATTTTCAAATCTGTCTCCAGAATGACCAGAATTCTCTAAAATGTCTCCAATAATAACATGTAAACATAGGAATTAATTAGGAATTTGTCTCCAAGATTGCAAGATCTAGCAAATATCTTTGATGACATGGACGTGCTTTGCACACTGGCTGTTAGCCTAAGGTATTTTACAGAGTGGATGAGTCTGTGATTGTAAATTCGTAAGTGTAGCCTTTAAATACCAACGGGACCAAGTTATAAAGCATGTCCAAACTCGCCATTTTAATGGCGAGTTTGTGTTGGTTATTTTGAGCCTTTCAATTGCAAATAGAGAAAATTATCTAATTTTCTCTTATGCTTAGTATGCTGCAATGTTATTTTGGAAAGAATTTATGATAATTTGATCATTTTGGAGAGAAATTTGGTTCCTTTTGGAGAAACAAATGGAGTTTATGAGCCATAGTATTTTACTTGGTAATTGGAAAGGAATATCTTATTTTCTTCAGTCTCCTATGCTACATTGTTTTCTTGAAGTGAATTTATGAAAATTTCATCATTTCCACTTAGCTACATTTTGGAAATCAATTTGATACAGGAGTTTATGAACCACACTATTTTACTTGGCTGATGAATTGACTACTTCATTGCCTGTCTGCACAGTATGTACTATGTCCATTGTCCACCAGTTTGTAAAAGATTTGTGAAGTTTGTCCTGTGACTGTTGAGACCTTGAAATTAGCATTCTGCAATATCTAGCTACAATTTTCTAATTAATTCTTATGTTTAGATGTAATTATTGGAGAGTATTTTAAATTTTTTGCCATTTTGGAGAGAATTCCCAAAAATTATAATATCTGGAGCCAAGTAATAAAGCATGTCCAAACTCGCCATTTTAATGGCGAGTTTGTGACGGTTATTCTGAGCCTTTTAATTGCAAATGGTGAGTTTTATCTATTTTTCTCCTATGCTACAATGTTATTTTGGAGAGGATTTATGATAATTTCAATCATTTTGGAGAGAAATTGTTGAATTTGGAGAGAGCTGGAGATACAAATGGCGAGTTTATGAGACATACTATTGTACTTGGATCTGGAGACTGATTGTGCATGCATGCTTTGCAGACTGGTATGTGAATCCTCATCATCCAGATATTAAAGCATGTCTTGTCTCTGCATTTTATTGAAGAGTCAATGACAGAAATTTTGAACCCTCCAATCCAGTCTGAAAAGAGTGTCTCCACAGACCCAGGATTTTTTTACAGAAATTGGGATTTTGGAGCAGCAATTAAACTGATTCATGTAAATGAATTGACCAGAATATTCTCTAACCAGACTGCAATAATGGATCGTGTGTTCTCTGAGAAACTGTCCATTGTGCCTTCTGCTTTCAGCAACAGGCATGTAATCTGCGTATATAGGAAGAAATGAAGAATTGTTTGCACACAATGTCTTTCATTCTGCCACTGAGTCTCGGAGAATGCACATGCATTCATTCCTGAAACTTGTGCGCATCTCGCTTGCGCCACTGTAACATAGCGTATGTATTGGGGGTGTTGCAAAATGGATAACAAACAGGGCAATAGCAACATAACCTTCCTAAAAGATGTCTTGTGATTTTAAAACATTCAATTGGGAATTGTTTGCTGATTTTATTTTGGACTATGAGAATAATCGATGTCTTTGACAAATAAATTTCCAAAGTTATCATCATAAAAATTAAAAAATCTGCATATAATAGATTAATTAACAAGTTGAACTTGTTGATAATAGATAATAATGCAAATGAAGATTCAGATGGAAAGATTCACATATGTTCCCTCATTCATTCTATGATAATTATGCCTATTGGTTTATATATTTTCTACTTGCTTAATAAATTAATGTTATTTTTTCATCCACTCACTGTTTCTTCTTTTTGGGATTTTTGTGTATATATAAGGTAAAAATCTGCCATAACAAGTGAGTCTTCATTCAAACTCATCAATTGGAGACTTGTGCAAGCATAGCTGTACCATGTGGTGGCGAATGAAAATAATCCAATACTTGCAAGTACACTCGCCAAGTTTGAACGCACATGTGTAGCCACCTTAAGTGAGAATAATTTCACCGGAGACCTGTATTTATCTTATAATATCAAATGTCTTAAATGAGGCAACCTGGTTTCAGCAAGTTTAGAGGAGTCAGGAGAACCAATACATTCTATCAGTGACTTTCCTGCCATGGGGTAAGCAGGTAAGTTGTGGCACTAGGCACACTAACAATCTGTGGTCTCTTACCTCAGAAACACCAATAAACATCATGGCTCCAAAATGTTTTATAATTTAATAAATTGTAGCATGTTTTCCATTTAAATTCGGTTGTGCAGGTTTTAAACTTTCTTAAGGTGGGCGCAATAATGAGTCAATTGCCGCAAAATACTTGTGTGACCGTATTTAGATAAATATTTTATTCTATTCAGTTTCCCTGATTAATATTCAACAATGGTCTTCTGAAAACGGATTAATATTTTTACAGAGAAGAAAAGTTGGTTTGACATGTCATCCAAATTTTCCTTCAAATACAATCTTCTATGCTCTGGGCTTCCAAGTTTAATACTGTGGCACCAATTTCTGAGTAGTTGAGTTAAATTGTTTGCCCCCAAGTCTAAATAGGAAACACACCACAACAAAAAGATAAAATGAAAGCTAATTAAACATATTAAATATTTTGATTTGGATATGCATCAAAATATGGGACAACACTTGCCATTGTATGAGAAAATGAATTGTTCTCAAAGAAAACTTTCTTCTCTCTCTAATTTTCATGTAAAGTTTAAATTTAGGGATGATTGATTAGCTTCAGCCTAAAAAGCCATAAATGTGGTTCTATTGAAGAGAGATCTTTCAAATTAGAAGTATTGATGGAATGCCTCACTATATAGTGCGGTAGGTTCCACATTATAGTACGGCCAGACTGGAAAATATAAATTCTAACAGAGTTACTCCTTACTTCATGCATTCCCATCAGTGATGTTTATATCATCACAACAAGCCCAATTGTGAAGCTTAAATGACTTATTTTACATTAGTTTTCACTTCGGAGTTGAAATTTATAAAATAATTCACTGATTTCTGCATTTTTTAGGGTTAAAATGAGTAATTTTTGTTCATTCTAAATTCCTAACAGAGTTACTAGTCAATCTGAAATGAGTTATTATTCCACTCTGGTAGTACGGTACACTTCTCTCTATAGTTCGGTACACTTCTCTCTATAGTTCGGTACACTTCTCTCTATAGTTCGGTACACTTCTCTCTATAGTTCGGTACACTTCTCTCTATAGTTCGGTACACTTCTCTCTATAGTTCGGTACACTTCTCTCTATAGTTCGGTTAACTTCTCTCTATAGTTTGGTTAACTTCTCTCTATAGTTTGGTTAACTTCTCTCTATAGTTTGGTTAACATCTCTCTATAGTTTGGTTAACTTCTCTCTATAGTTTGGTTAACTTCTCTCTATAGTTTGGTTAACTTCTCTCTATAGTTTGGTTAACTTCTCTCTATAGTTTGGTTAACTTCTCTCTATAGTTTGGTTAACTTCTCTCTATAGTTTGGTTAACTTCTCTCTATAGTTTGGTTAACTTCTCTCTATAGTTTGGTTAACTTCTCTCTATAGTTTGGTTAACTTCTCTCTATAGTTTGGTTAACTTCTCTCTATAGTTTGGTTAACTTCTCTCTATAGTTTGGTTAACTTCTCTCTATAGTTTGGTTAACTTCTCTCTATAGTTTGGTTAACTTCTCTCTATAGTTTGGTTAACTTCTCTCTATAGTTTGGTTAACTTCTCTCTATAGTTTGGTTAACTTCTCTCTATAGTTTGGTTAACTTCTCTCTATAGTTTGGTTAACTTCTCTCTATAGTTTGGTTAACTTCTCTCTATAGTTTGGTTAACTTCTCTCTATAGTTTGGTTAACTTCTCTCTATAGTTTGGTTAACTTCTCTCTATAGTTTGGTTAACTTCTCTCTATAGTTTGGTTAACTTCTCTCTATAGTTTGGTTAACTTCTCTCTATAGTTTGGTTAACTTCTCTCTATAGTTTGGTTAACTTCTCTCTATAGTTTGGTTAACTTCTCTCTATAGTTTGGTTAACTTCTCTCTATAGTTTGGTTAACTTCTCTCTATAGTTTGGTTAACTTCTCTCTATAGTTCGGTAAGCCCCTTGCGGTAAACCTTAACTCACTCTGTAGATCTCTCGCTATAGCAAGATAAATTTCGTATTAATAGTGCGGCATAAACCACAATAATAGGAATACCGAACAATATATATATCCTCTTCAAATAATGTGTCTGGTAATTCTAAACTTTGCTAATTAATACTATGAAATGTAATATAACTGCAGAAACTAGTAGAGTTCAGGATGTTTGTCTTCTCTCAGTAAACTAAATGCATGTAAATTTTAGGGAAAAAGAATACAGTTTGTTAGCTGATACAATATTGAATGTTTTCCATACTCTGCATTCAAAATTTCTTTCCAAACAATAATATAGATAATCTTCTTAAGAAGTATGTGCACACTGATTATTTATTTTCAAAAATAGTTTGTATGTGAAGCCACTCAGTTGAAATTGTTCTGTTTGAAAGATTCTTGGTAAACAGAATATAATTATTCTGTTAGAACAAAGAGTGTTTCACTGGAGCAACATCTCTTATTTCATAGTTTAAACTGACCTTAATGTCTGTCTGTACCCTTATGCCAATAAAATGATTATTCAATCTATTGAATATAATTTTTTTTATAAAAATCAATTGCTAGATGTAACATTTCATATAGGAACTAAGACAAGTAAAGTGTATTCTTCATATTGACATTTATCAATTATATCCATTTGTATTTTTCCTTGAAACTGATCATCCTCCTCATATTTTTACCCAAACTTTTGTTATTTTTCATACTCTTTCACTCTGGTTGAGTCATAGCTATTTGAACAAAAAAAATCATAAAGTGAAGTCCATTTTCTTTAATTAAAATAGTTTGAGATGTATAAGGATTGCAATTAATATTCTGAATGACCTCATATTTGTGCATTTAAAAAAGATATTTAATGATTTTTTAAATGACTAAATTTATTTAGTCTACAACAAATTAAATTATGAAAAAAATATCATGTCCTCGAGTCATAAGTTCATGAATGTATTAAGAATTATGAAATGTGAAGAAAATATATAGAATTTTGATAAAGCAAAAGTTAGATCAAAAGGATTAATGACTTGAGTCCTTGGAAGGCAGTGATCCTAGCCAATAATTTAGTTTTTTTTTACTCCAAATGAAAGTTGAAACCAGAAAATTATTGTAATCTACATGTTAACATATGAATTAATTAGTTTTGGCTTTCCAAGAATAAAAAAGACCAGTTTCTTGGTTATATGTTGTATATTTCTTGATAATATACATTTGAATAAATAGTTAATGATTTTAATGATCTGTTAAAAGTTCATCTTTGTATAGATAAAATGCTGTACTTATGATGTATCAATTAATATTCAAAGTAAATTAATGCTATTCTGTTATTATTGCACTATTTTGGAAGATACGAATTATCAATATGAATCATCTTAATTTGGTTATTTACGATATAAAGAATTTAATATTACCCTTTCTAGTATTTTGTTGCTCACTTCCAGGGGCTATATCCTGGAGCTGTCTGTGATGAATGGAATAGAAGGAGGTGGTGTTACTAGGGCTCCAAAACTGTTATTATTTGAATTATATGTTTTTTCCATTTTTAATGTTACTTGCAGTTTTAGAATTTAGTGCTATTATTTTGCTCTTCAACCACAAAGTCTCAGTTTTTTGTGTTAGGTAGACTTGTATGCTTCATTCACTATCACCTCTTCATTTTCCTCTTTTGTCACTTTTCTTGGTAAGTTCTGCCTTCACAGAATAGCTTTTCTGTATCTATGGGCATTGTTACTGATGGTGATAAGTGACTTTGCTAATTGAGCCACTTTCCTTTCTCTCTGCTTCTTCCAGTCCTTTGTGTTTAATTTCCTTTTGACATTTGATTGAATAGGTAAATGATTCTTGTTATTTTAACCCGTACGTGAAGGGTGGCCTTATTTTGGGACAGCAATCTGTAGATGTGGCACATCAGCAAAGTTAAAGTTGAGCAACCGTGTACGGGTTATGAGAGGTTTCCATTTAGTGCCTAAATGTTATGGCTTGTAATTATAGTAATATCTAATCATATATTTGTTCTATACTTTGATACCTAATTAAACCGGCATTTAATTTGAATCAAATTACTTCATTAAATTGCATGTAATTTATATTGTAAATTGCACTAAATGAATGTTTACATTTTATAATGTTTAAAGTGTTCATAACAATAGCCATTCAATTCCACTACATCATATGTTGGAATTCCTGTATTGTGATTGCATGTCATTTACGGTTTCAATTATTTTTCAACTCTATTCATGTAAAATAGCAACTAGCTCAACAGCTGTAGAAAAATAGTAACTATCTAATTACGTTCCAATTTATCGAACTGCTACTCATTTTCAACCTTATAGTAAAAGTATATAATAATTAATGAATTATTAGTTTACTTCGTATCTATGACATCTGGATTAACCTATTATGTACTAAGTGACATGAAATATTCTTGAATAAATATATAGCAGCTCTGGTCGCTATAGACAGTATGTCAATACTCTGGTCGTTATAGACAGTATGACGATACTCTGGTCGCTATAGACAGTATGTCAATACTCTGGTCGCTATAGACAGTTTGTCAATACTCTGGTCGCTATAGACAGTATGACGATACTCTGGTCGCTATAGACAGTATGACTATACTCTGGTCGCAATAGACAGTATGACAATACTCTGGTCGCTATAGACAGTATGACAATACTCTGGTCGCTATAGACAGTATGACAATACTCTGGTCGCTATAGACAGTATGACAATACTCTGGTCGCTATAGACAGTATGTCAATACTCTGGTCGCAATAGACACTATGACGATACTCTGGTCGCTATAGACAGTATGACGATACTCTGGTCGCTATAGACAGTATGTCAAAACTCTAGTTGCTATAGACAGTATGTCAATACTCTGATCGCTATAGACAGTATGTCAATACTCTGATCGCTATAGACAGTATGTCAATACTCTGGTCGCTATTGACAGTATGTCAATACTCTGGTCGCTATAGACAGTATGTCAATACTCTGGTCGCTATAGACAGTATGTCAATACTCTGGTCGCTATAGACAGTATGTCAATACTCTGGTCGCTATAGACAGTATGTCAATACTCTGGTCGCTATAGACAGTATGACAATACTCTGGTCGCTATAGACAGTATGTCAATACTCTGATCGCTATAGACAGTATGACAATACTCTGGTCGCTATAGACAGTATGACAATACTCTGGTCGCTATAGACAGTATGACAATACTCTGGTCGCTATAGACAGTATGACAATACTCTGATCGCTATAGACAGTATGTCAATACTCTGATCGCTATAGACAGTATGTCAATACTCTGATCGCTATAGACAGTATGTCAATACTCTGGTCGCTATAGACAGTATGTCAATACTCTGGTCGCTATAGACAGTATGTCAATACTCTGGTCGCTATAGACAGTATGTCAATACTCTGGTCGCTATAGACAGTATGACAATACTCTGGTCGCTATAGACAGTATGACAATACTCTGGTCGCTATAGACAGTATGTCAATACTCTGGTCGCTATAGACAGTATGTCAATACTCTGGTCGCTATAGACAGTATGTCAATACTCTGGTCGCTATAGACAGAAGGGCAATACTCTGGTCGCTATAGACAGTATGACAATACTCTGGTCGCTATAGACAGTATGACAATACTCTGGTCGCTATAGACAGTATGACAATACTCTGGTCGCTATAGACAGTATGTCAATACTCTGGTCGCTATAGACAGTATGTCAATACTCTGGTCGCTATAGACAGAAGGGCAATACTCTGGTCGCTATAGACAGTATGACAATACTCTGGTCGCTATAGACAGTATGACAATACTCTGGTCGCTATAGACAGTATGACAATACTCTGGTCGCTATAGACAGTATGTCAATACTCTGATCGCTATAGACAGTATGTCAATACTCTGGTCGCTATAGACAGAATGGCAATACTTTGGTCGCTATAGACAGTATGACAATACTCTGGTCCCTATAGACAGTATGACAATACTCTGGTCGCTATAGACAGTATGACAATACTCTGATCGCTATAGACAGTATGTCAATACTCTGGTCGCTATAGACAGTATGTCAATACTCTGGTCGCTATAGACAGTATGTCAATACTCTGGTCGCTATAGACAGTATGTCAATACTCTGGTCGCTATAGACAGAATGGCAATACTCTGGTCGCTATAGACAGTATGACAATACTCTGGTCGCTATAGACAGCCTATGATTGCTGTTGTATGTTTCACTTATACCTTTAAAAGCTCTGGTTGCTACTTGCTGTTATTATCATGTAGAATATACATGAAGCATATTCGAACTTTTCTAACATTATGATAATCAAACACTTATATAATAATATTATCTTTTCAATCTATTTCAATGCTCAGGATGTGCAAGAAAAATACTTAGAGAACCATTGCTATAGATAGATAGTATATGACAATATTCTGGTCGCAATAAATACTATTATTCTATTAATTTTCACACAATATTTTTCTACTCTATATCTATTTACGAATATTTTTTTAGTACAGTTAACCGATAGCACAAAGTAGCACTTATGCTTCCTAGTACAGTACGTGGCTATAGAGCTGAGTTCCATTGGTTAGTTTTTCTTAGCTGTTGGTTGTGTATAGCATTTGAAATAATTTAAACTTAAGTAATGGAATAGTTGCTTGATGAATTTTTATCGTATAGTCTTTCTCAGATGTCTTATTCTTCTGCGGGACTAATCTTATATTGATAACATCTCAAAATGACTTTCTAGCTAAGTAACATTATAAATTGACATGTCTGAGTTATTTCTGGCAAAGTTGACATCTGTGTTAGTCTTTAAACGTGTGCACTTGTGAGTATACGTGTGCACTAGTGAGTACACACCTGCTCACTATACTGTGTGTACCAGTGTACACACACACACACAACTAATACACTGTCTGGCCCCATGTGTTTCACCCCTCCCTAACCTACCAAAAGGGGAGGAGCCTGCCTGCGGTCATTGATACTCAGGCTATTCTCATTGGCTGTGACTGGGCCTTATGCCCCGCCCATTAGCCACTGCTCCCCTGTTGATTCATTATATACGAACATGTGGAGCTTTTCCTAATTTCTCGATATATTAACAAACGTTTATCATCCCATGTGACTAGCGAGAACATAGATGCAAACGTTTCTCTATATAACTTCAGAAAGCAAACGTGTTTTCAACACGTTTGCTGATAGCTTATCACTATCACAATCGAACGACAACCTTCTGATATTTTGACTCTCTTATACTTTAATTTTCCTAAATAGTGATTAAATTAAAGTTTTCAATATATTTACTGAATACGTTCAACGTTGCACCCTTTCTAATGCGTTTCTATACAATTCTTTCATATATTGGTTTGCTTTGAACCTCTGTGTGTGTCAGATGGTGCCCCCAACACTAACCTTCTATCTTTTCATAGTTGGCATTAAACACAGTTACGAATTATCGGTCGGTTCCATATCTTTGGTCATATAAGTAAAGAAAAAAACTTTATAATCATATAGTTATTTTTTGTATGACCGAAGATGTGAAACCGACCAAAAATTCGTAACTTACCCTATATGTATATAACTGTAGAATGAAGATACTATTTGAGTGGTATGTGCAGAATCTCTTAGTTTGTTATGTCCTAACAGTTACTGTTCTATGAGTTACACCCAGATACTTGTTATTGTTTATACTATACTGTCTATACAAGGTCTGTACAGAGTACACATACCTACATATGACTCACGTTACTTTGAGGTGTTGGTATGACCATATGATTCCATTTTACTATTCACAATACCGGGAAAATTTTCCATTAAAAGGATCCCCTCAACAATTCTGGTTAATATTTCTAAAAAGCTATCGGCAATGAGAATATCTTCAACGCAATATTTGTTCCAAGGTGCTCATTTTTTTCTTCGATAGCTTTTAGAATGTATATAAATGTGTTTGTCTTCTTCAGACTAGTTTGTTCTGCATGTCTCGACTTCACAGGACTGAATGAACCAAGAACTTTTACTACACCACCGGCAACGTACAGAAAAAACTGCCAATTTCTTACTTTATTAACTATAAGTGACGTCATAGGTTATGCGCCGCCCCTCTCTCATGAGAGCCAATCAGAGCATAGTCTGTCGTAAGTGCTAGCTCCTCCCCCTTCTCGTTGGTTGTGAATGGGACGCGTGTCTGGTCGCTTCAGGGGCGCTATTAGTGGCCTATTTAATGACGCGTGTTCTACTCGTGAATGCGCTTTTAATGGGCACCCCGTGAACGTTCTTGTAGTCCCTTTAAATGACTTTGTTTATTATTCTACGGGTACAGTTATTCGTTCATTATTTCACTCTCACTTTCTTTGTTTTTCTTTTAATTAACGATTCTTTCTCTTTTCAGTCATGTCGGCAGAAAAATGGACGATACTGGACAGCGTCTTCTGGATGTCATTGAGTAAGTCATTTATTGATACTTTTAAGTTTTAAAAACATTAAATAGTTAGAAATTAGTCATAAGAATGCTCTTTAATTTGTATAATGATTCAAAAGCACCTTGATAGGGTTTGCAGCAGTTAAAGTTTTCATAATTTTTAAATGCGTGACGTGAGCTTCACATTTCTAATTTGATGTTTTTTTTCGCAGTGACAACCATGCCTTGGAGTCATTCCTGCGAGAAAACTTCCCTTCTACGGTATGTCGGCAAAAGATTTAGAGTAGTGAAATGGCCATAAACAACTTAATGCAATTCACTAATTATCGGTCAGTACTACATCTTCGATCTTTTTTCATATAAAGAAAAACAATATAATTTTTTTTTACACAGTGCTAACTAATGATAACGTTTTTTTTATATGAACGAAGATATAGTACTGATCTATAATTCGTAACTTATGCTTCTACTTTTTAGTCTGACGTTGCATTTTTAGACACTTCAGTAGGCTCACAGTACTCGGAAAGTGGGTGTTAGGGGATCAACATTTTTTCTGAATTTTTTATTGTGCTCAGATGTTTCTGAAATTTGTCTCGTACATGTAACTTCGGAAAATAGACCCATTTTATTCATGTGGTTTTTACGATTTTGGCATTAGTTTTCGAGAAAATTGTTTTTTCGTAAATTTCAATATAAAAGTTTATGGGGATATATGCTAGGACAAAAACAAATACAGTTTTAGAATCTAACATTTATAACAAAGTATTAGAAGCCGATTTTCCTTCCCTTTTCTTTGGATCAACGAATTTTGATGACTAACTAATTTTTTTTAAAGAAACCTTAGTTTTTCGTTTTGAAAGGTGATAAAATAATTATCAAAATTGAAAATATCTCTACCCATCACTTTGTTAGAAATCTTTCGAGGATTTCAAAACTGTCCTTTTGGCAAATGGTACTAAGGTGACAAAAACTCCTTCTCCCCCCCCCCTCCCCCTCCCCCCCCCCTCCGACGTGGTGGGTTGTTGTGCCTCCAAAAAAGGGCGGTCTCTGGTGCACGTAGTTCTACATAAATTTGGGACTTGAAAGTCCGCTACATTTTGCTTAAATTTCTTAAGATTAGATTGGTTCATGGCTATTGTTTACGCCCACTTTCCGAATGCTATGGGTGTCTAAGAGTACTGTGACTTTATGTTTCGGTTTGTCTTTGTTTTTGACAGCAATTTAGTGAATTAACGAATGATTCCTCTTTGTTTTCAGGGCCTTGAGTCTCCCAGACTGGACAATCACTCCAGTCCTTCACTTCCAAACAGTAACTCCAATCTCAACAGTTGCACAAACAGTTCTCTCCTCAACTCCTCCAATGCATTGAATGGTGTTAACGGCTCCTCAGCCAATGTTCTAGACAATGCATTCGACAGCTTGGTGTTCGATGGGGGGAGTTTGTCCCTCCCCACCTCCAACAGACCTATCAACTCCACCTCCACCAGTGTGCAGTCAGCCAAACACTCTGTGTATAGTGGGGGAGGCATTGGCAACGTTTTCTCAGGGGCAAACCTTTCCTGCAGTGAAATGCAGTCACTCAGCGACTCCTTGAACCTCTCGTCATGCGTATCTGACGATAAGGGTAAAGGGGGAGAGTTGTTAATAGAGTCGAGTAGTGGTGGAGACCAGACATCTAGTTTGCAGCAGTTACTAGCCCCTAGTGCATCTCAGGCCTTCCCTCCATTCGTTCTAGACACTTCTACCTCTAATGTTTACAACACTAATAAAAATAATAACACACTCGGCCACCAGCAAACTAATATCAACATCACCAATCTATTAGGCTCATCACAACAGAACGTGTCGTTCAATAACAGTATTACATCAAATCACTCCATTAACTCTCTGAGCTCTGCTAATTTTATTACAGATCAGTCTCCCAAGGCAACTAGTCTATCTAAAATCAATTCAAACAATAAAATACAAAATCAGGCATCTCCGAGTCACCAAAACAGTTTAGCCAACCACAATAACAATGTCTCTAATTACACCAACATTGGTGGCTTTAGCCACAATGTTGCCTCCAATTCAACAAACATTAACAACATTAGTAACATAGCGCCTAACATTCAAATAGTAAATAACCAATTCTTGCCTTCAACCACCAACTCACAAGTCATAGGAACTAGTACCAACAATTCCTCGATATCTAATTCCTCTACCTTTCTCAACAATGGCCAACTGGTGTCGGGCACACGCTTCATCAATTCATCTGGGGCGCAGTTATTACCCCAAACATTGGTCAACTCCAGCAACAATGGCTACGTGAATGCCTCCATGATAAACCAACAGGCCGTGTCCTCTCAAAATACAATTCAATTACAAAATTCAATTCCGGAGCATAACGCACTCCTTCCGTCCTCCACCAAAGGCAGTGGCGTTACAACTAAAGTAACCACTCAAGTCTCACACAATTATTCCAATAGTAGTAAAGTGAGTGGTTCTAAATCTGTAGCGAACATTTTACCCACAGCTAACTCTGTGGCCCAGTCATCGAACATAATGATACAGCAATTGCCAATGATGGGGGGAAATGTAATACTAGGAAATGCACAACAAAATAATAACTTAAAACCAATAATTCAAACTCCTAATGGCCAATTTATACAATTAGTAGGGAACAACAGAGTGCCCACTGTAGTTAGCACAACTCCCAAATTAATCCAACCAAAGCAGCCACAGCTATTGCCAAAGCCTATATCTTCAGTGAATGCTGTTTCGGTATCTTCCCAAATAAATTTAACGAATAGTAAAACTTCAACTGTGATAACGAGACCGGTTGCTACAGCTACAGCAAATGCTGTATCTACTGCAGCACTTCAAACGTCAGCTGGTCATCATCAACCTACCTTATTAGCTCTGCCAGTATCTAACCAATCTTCTCTAGGCAACCATAGTGCACCAACTGTACTAACCAGTGGTGCTAATAATACAGCTCCAGCCAATGGTGGGTTGATATTCAATGGCAACATGATGTCTGGTGGTCTACAGGGTCTGCAGTCTGGTTTGCAGCAACCTGTTCTTGTGCAGCATCCAAACGGAATGCAACTACTATTGAAACCCACTGGTCCAAGTCCATTTATATTCAATCAACCTCAGTTCTTGATTAATCCTAGTCCAAATGTCCAGTCTTCTAATGTAGCCAATAGTAATACAAAAAATAATCCGCAGCCAGCTCCTAGTTTGCCCCCTCAAGCTATTATGATTCCTGGTGCGAATGGTCAGCCTCCAACGTTTGTTGTTCCCCAGGGCATGACTCAAGGTTTAGTCACTGCTCAAAATCTTACGGGTACTCCTAATATAGTTGGTGCAACTAACAATCGCAATATTGCTCCTAGCAATAACCCCATTTATAGAATATTACCGCAACAGCCACCCACTCTGCAGCTACAGCAAATCAACACCCCATCGGGTCCTCAGTTCATAGTTGTCCCTAGCAATACCTCTACACTAAATCTTCCAACGGGGGTCTTGGGTGGGGCAATGCGACAACTTGCCCCCCAACTACAGACACCCACTATACAAATAGGTCAACAAATTCAAGTTCCAGGACAGCCAGCATTGCAAATGACACCATCCGTGTCTGTTGGCTCCTCGGTATTCATTCCACAGTCCAATCTTAATTTATCGTCATCAAGTGCAGCAGTTTCAACTAATGCTAACAATGACGTGAACACTTTGACCAATACTACTCAGTGCATCACTCCTTCCATTCCCTCCATAATATCCTCTAATAACACACTAGTGCAACAAAATAAAAACATACAAATACAACAACACCAACCTGATCAAAAGAAGAAGAAATCGAAAAAGAAGAAAAAGGAACCCAAATCACCCCTCAAACGTAGTCTAATCAATTTAAATGATCTTCTTAAACAAACAGGAATCTTAGGCGAATCCTTTTCTGAAGATCATGATCTAGCATCTCTAACAGTTGAAGATGATTTAGACGCACAGGTTCCTGGATGTAGTAGTTCAGCTGATAATGTTAGTTCCAATCTAAACCCAACAATCAATTTAGATAATAACTTTTCAATAGCAAACCCAGCCACATCATTTTCTATTATGCCTTACACTTCTAATGGTACTACAACTACAGCTCAACCAAACAATATATTCATCACTACTAATATCAATCCGGATAATAACATACCTCAATCATCCCATTCGGCATATAACATGTTAGGTATACCCAGTGTATCTAATATGATAGCAAATTCTTCCAATCAAACTGTGAACTCAGTCGCCACGATCAGCCAACAGCCAAATAATCTAATTCAACCTAATTTAGTTAATATAACAGGAGGTTTAGCTCCTCAAGTTATTGGCAATAAATTAAATCAAGCTCCTCTCGCTTCTAATTTAGTTGCTACAATTGATGCACAAGGCAAGCTCGTCTTCAGCTCTCTGGGCCCTGTAAAAAATAACGCACAAATAATGCCCTCTACGTCCTCTGCCCCACTCATACAAACATCTAATGGGTTATTCGTCAACTACCCTACACTACAAATACAGTCAGCAGCAGATACAGCGACAACAGTCACTACACTTGCAAGTTCTTCTCAACCTGTTAATAATAACAGCTCTATAACAACCAGAATAGTCAACTCATCTAAGTCCATAACAACGAATGCTAATACATTCTCTCCTAAATTAGGGCCAATTATAATGGGTGCCGCCTCGCAAGCCTCCTTTTCAGTAGACTACTCATCAGGTAGAAGCACCAACTCTAACGTCTCTCCTAAAGTTAAGAAGACAGTTGGTGCTGACATTAGCAAAGTTGTACAAAACACTCAATTATTCAAGTCATTACAACCAGAGATTATCACCAATAAAATAACTAGTAATAATATAAGTACTAATTCAAACATTCCAATGAACACATTGAACCAGGAAGGGAGTGTCATCATAGGCTGTCAGAGTTTTCAACCAACATCCACTGGTTATGGTTTCACCAAGTCACAGATAGTTCCTGTTAATAGTATTATACCCAATAGTCAGTCTTTCAGTTCAGTGGCTTCGTCTGCCGTGACAATATCCACTAACTCTGTAATATCCCCTCAAACCATCACATCACCTTCTACAAATAGCAATCCAAAGGCAGATAACATTAACTCGTTTAACAGCGTCAGGTCCCCTCCACACTCTTTATCTAAAACAAACTCTTCTGCCAAGCCCAAACGTTCCAGATCAAAGAAGAAGAAAGTAGAAGATGGTAGTCATAACGAACTGCTGTCACCTCCTATATTCAATGTAGTTCAACAAAGGAAAGCCTCTCCAGATAGACGCAATGCCCCTAAGGTTGATATCTCCCCTGTGATGTCTACTAACGCTACTCCTAAACTAAGCTACCTGAGTAATGGCTTCTCCAACGTGCCACCAATTGCCAAAAACAATAACGTGAAGTTAATGCAGAGCTCCTCTGCTTCCAATCTCATGATGCTAAACAACACCGTGAACTCCTCTTCCTCTGGTCCCCCTGCTCCTCTCGTCAATTTTGTACACTCTTCTAATGCAGTCTCGACTCCTCTTATGAGTATTGCATCATCCTCATCAATCACAGTCTCTTCTACTAACTCCTCTAACACGGTAACGTCTTCTCCTCTCGTAAACATGGTCTCATCCTCTAATGCAATCTCAGCTCCTCTCACTCCTCCCATCAACAACACGCCAAGGAATGTTGTGAAACAACTCATCATAACTCCATCTAGTCATGAGGTATGTAACTTATTGCTCTTGCTCTATGTACTGGAATACACATTTAAATACCTCTCCAAATTTATATGGGGAAAGTATAATGTATAGAGTAAGTTACTAATTATCTGAAGGTTCCACATCTTCGATCATATTAAAAAATATATACAATAATAATTATTCAATGTTTATTTCAATAATTAATTTTTTTTTTCCAAGTTTGGAACAGTCAGATAATTCATAACTTACTCTACATATATTATAACGAATTTCTTACCGTGTTAAAATGTGGATGAATAAAATTAATTGATTAGCAAGAATAGGGAATTTTGATTTACTAAAGAAATGTTTAATTTTTAATATGCCGTATATGAATATTTTTTACAGACATTAACTAAGGTGATAGCAGAGCTGCAGCCGCTACAGAACAAGAAGGACCTCAACGAGAGGGAGAAACAAACATTCAGCAGACTGATGGCAGAGTACACTAAGATTATCGAGGGTGGCACTCTCGTCAAACCTAACACCATCATTGTAAGTCATTGCATATGTTAATGTTATACCATAAATACTAAGGAATACGGAGCAGTTAATGTGCATAAACTGATACCTTTTTTCGAGTCATTTACCTTAACTGTGTTATTCTCTTTTTCTCAGAATTCCTCCGTGAGTTGTCCCGTGAGTCAATCCCTGCCTGCTAGGTACTCCCACCCAGTGGGACACAAGGTGTTCCAGGTCAACCCCAAGAACAAAATAACTTCTCCTACTAAGGTAAAATCAACTCTTCTGTTCTTACTCTCAAATGGATAGAGAATGTGTAAAAAGCTTTTAATCTTAAGTTTATCATATTTGATTGAACTTATAATTTAGAAGCTTTTTTTAAATTTCAATAGGACTAAGGCAAATTAGCTATTTACTTTTAATAATAATTTCATAATGCCTGGTACTCATTGATATTTTTTTCACCAACAGGAGATGTCTTCAAAGGAACTAAGAACCATTTTACCTCACAAGAAAGACTCTCCAATTGTATCAAAGAGCAGTAGTACCTCCAAAAGCATCCCTAGCTGCACCAACTCACCTCTAGACAATGACGTGTCTATCATTTACAGTAGCAACAGCAGTAAAAGTTACAGCAGCTCTGCCCACTTCACACCTCCCTACACTCCCAGTCCTAATAGTGTGGCCTGCAGTACCGCCACTGTCTGTAGCTCCTCTCAAGTCAGTGCACCTCCTCCTATTGAGAGGAGTGCTCTGGAGTCTACTCCGATGGTGAGTATCCTTTAACCATTTAACACAAATACTTCAAACGTTTATGTGAACGTGTGCTATTTATCCCACGTGTCAGATTTCCCTAGTGGTGTATACCCCTTTGTATTAAAGGCAATCAGAATCTGCCAGAAATATTCAAAATCATAGTCTCTATTTGAATTTTATAATTTTTATCGCTGTTCATATTATTCATATTCCTTGCCTTCTATTTCAGTCTTGCGTGGCACCCATTTCTCCAAGAGTTACTGTAACTTCAGCATCATTTTGCCGCAAGTCGTCAAATGATGCAAACACTTTCACCTCTAAGAACCAACAGCTTTCTAACTTCATCACACCTCCCCCCTCCAACAGTCCAGTGGTGACGAACACTCCCCCCTCTTCACTCTCCCTTCCCCCCATCAACGGCTTCACTTCTCAGGAGAATTCCATTGAATATGGGGTGCTCAAACCTAACAACATTGTAGGAGTGCCTCAAACTTCCCCCATCACCCCTACTTCTCCTCAACCCCCCACTAGTTTCAGCTGCAGGATGGTGCAGCACCAACCTCCTAATAAAGTGTCAGTACCCATTTCATCTCCTGCTGCTGTCAATGCTGTGTATGGGCCTCGAGACATGCCCCTTCAAACTACCTATTCTCAACCTACTATGGTGAGCACTGCTTCTCCATCACCCACATACTCCACTGGCATCACGCAGGAAAAACTTTTTGAGCTACAGCTCTCAACAGATCAGAAAGGTGCTTTGAACCCAGACTATAAGACTCCGTTCAAGAGTCACCTGGACACGTGCAAGAGACTCATACGCTACCACGTCTTGAGTGACAAGGGACCCACACCTAAAGACATCGATGAAAGGGATGCCATGTTTGAAAACCAGGGAGAAAGTCTTTTGAAGAAGTTCATGGGGATGAAGTACAAGTACCAGTCTCTGCTGTTGAAAGACAGCATGCGGAGACACCCTACTGCCGAGGTGGTGATGCTCTACAGAATGCATCTACAAGAAGAGAAGAACAAGTTTGAGAAAGAGAAGAGCATGGTTGAATCTGGGAGAGCGGATATGGTTGAATGGTTGAGACCAAAAGATAAAAGTGAAAAAACTCCCCTAAAGGACTCACTCTATCCATGGGAAGACGAGTGGGAGGAGCAGAAGGTTTACACCTTTGCTCCTCCCGTCTACGATGAACAACCTAAAGCAGAGGAAGAAGATATCCTCATGGAAAACTTTCTCAAAAACACAGAACCGGATTTGATGTTTAGAGGAGTGAAGTCAAGAGAAGGGAATATCAGTCCTCTGACGTCCTCCTCTCGTGAAGAAGTGAACACCCCTTCAGGAGGACTCTATTGTAGGGAGGACCTTCACACGCCTTGTGGCTCTAATTTCAACAGTTACGACCGTGCAAGTCCTTCAGTAGAAAGACCTATTGCTCCTGCGAAGACAGAAGAAAATTTTTCCGATCGAATAAAGAAAACTCACAAAATACAGGAGGAGCTTTATGACAAGCTGCTCGCCAACACTGTCATTTCTCCTAACAACACAATCGTCAAATGCCAAAAAGAAACTTCAGATGTTGAGACTCAGCCTAAAATAATGAATGAAGAACACAAGCCACCCACTCTACCCATTGAAGAGGAGGAAGTTCTGGATGATCCTGATCCTCCAGTTTTACTCATCATGGAGGAGAGCGAGTCTGAAGAGCCTGTGAAGGAGGAAGAGGAGGTGGTAGGAAGCCCTGACCATTCTCCCGAGAGGTTCAGAGATGCACGAGGCTTCACCAGAAGAGAGTCAATAGTCTACAGACACTCCACTACAGACGATAGTGATGAGGAGCAGCCTGTGCTTAGGGTGGTGACTGATGGCGCTGCCAGTGGCGGTTCACTGTCTCCTGCCTCGCCATCTAAACTACTCCAAAAGTCACTTACCAATCCTGTTTTGGAGTCTCGTTTCGAAGTTCTATGTAAGCCAAATGGCATCGACAGACGACACGGCGTTAAGAGACTCTCAGACGAAGATTCTCCACCTAGCAGCAAACACCCGAAACTTGAAAGCAAGGAACTCAAGAAATCGAACAAAGAGAGTAAGAAACAGAGAAGTAAGAAGAGTGATAGGAAGAGTAGTGAGAGAGGAGTGTCTCCTAATTACATACCTCCACTGATCATCAAAACTGATGACAAGGTACCAGCTGGAGGTCTCAAGTTGACTCTGAAGAAACAAAGCTCTGGGGACTTCAAGAGCACCATCAGAGAGAAGATCAACGCTAACCAATACGTCATCACTAACAGGTCTGCAGGCCTCAGTCAGAAGAATGGTGTTGTGGAGCAAGCCTGCGCACCACCAATGGTTCCCAATGTTGGGGAAATGCTTAAAAAGAGGAAACCTAAAGATGAAGAGAATGCTTCCTCTTCTCGTAAGAAGAGCAAAAAGAACACTAAGAGTGATAAGTACCGGCTAGGTGATCACTCTTTGTCAGGACAGCACCCTTATTCAGCAGGTATACTACCCTATGCTGAGCACCACAACTACAAAAACAGCGAGTGGTTCAGCGGAGCCAATCTCTACCATCAACACGCAGCCGCCTCTCAATCTCTCCACACTCTGCACCACATTCCTGCTAGTCTGCACCCGGCAGCTTTGCACAGAGGTGCAGTGAATGCTCTTCCTGCACCTCACCTGCACGCTACCGGTCCTCTTGTTTATCCCCGTGTTAGTGTTGAGAGGTTTCAGCACCAAGCGGGCCTCTACCAACCCCCCTCTAACCACCCGCACAACTACTACTGAACTCTCTTAACATAGTCACTCCTTATTCAAACTCATCTTCATTAGAAACTCATCTGCATTGATAACTCATCATCAAAACTCTACATTAAAAAACCCTCTAAACTAAAAACTCCTCTGCATTCAATTCAACCACATCTTTATTTGCTAAGTTATATAAACAAGGGAACGCCATCGCTTAGTTATTCAATTTAGTTACTACTTGAAGCATTATTTATGGCATTATTTATTGTGATTTCATTAGCTTTATGGTTTTAACGAGTTTCTTTGGTTGTGTTTTGCATTGCACTATTTTAAAGATTTTAGATGTATTATCACTCGAATTGTGAACGTTTTTAAACTCCCTTTATAATGTTATGCTCAAGTTTTAATTAGCTACTATTTATTAAAGCAGTTTGCTCCCGTTTGTTTTTTATATATTCTAGTCCACCATTCTCATTCGGTTTGAATGAGGTATTCGGTATTATGTAATCAAATCATTTTGAGATAACTTAAGCTGGAATCAAATGTACAAAAAATCATCTAGGAGCATTCTTTAGTTTTGGCCGATCAGTAGTATACTGGTTGAAGGTGTTCCGTCACTGTGTGACTATTGGGCCGAATGTTGTGATATCTTAGGCTAGAAATACTAAATAAGAATATCGTGTAATTAGCATGTGTTTGTATATTGATTCAGGACTCTCTGTGTGTATATATTAGGTGCTATAAGAGCCCCATTAAGCATCAAAAAGTGCCTATTAGTTATATTGTATGTTTGCATTTCATTGTGAAGCACAAGAAGCCGATCGTAACCAAAGAAAAGGCATCTCTTGGGGTATTATTCTAACCATAGCGTGTGAATATCAGTCACCATAGCTTGGTTAGCCAATTAGGAATATCATGTTTTCGCATCAAAATAACATGAAGTGTTGAAATGGCATAATAAATACAAAGAATTTTCTTTCAATGCAATTGTTAAAATCACAATATTGTTAACTCTTTGTTCAGTCATTTTGCGGTGCAACATTCCTCGAGATGTCTAATTAAGTTGTAATTCATGCAATGAACCACTGTGGGCTATTATATTCAGTTTTCTTTTGCAAAGTACAAATGTATATAATTGAATTAAGTACGTGTTGTTAACGTGTATTATAAAATCCATTTCAAATTTATCAATAAATTATTATATTTTTTACTTGTTTTCACTTCCTTCTCATTGAAGTTAGCTTTATCAATAAAATTATTTAGAATTTCATACCTAGGTATCTGAAAATTTAAATAGCTGCGCTAAAGATACGAGAGTTCATTGGAAAAAAAAATTATGAAGAACTAGGTATTTTATGGCGCTAATATACGATAAATTGCGCAAGTCGGGTTGCACAATATCGCCAATTCACGATCAATTTCAATTATCAATTCAGAGTTTTGGAAAGAAATTGCACAATAATATTGATCGTGTACTATAGGCCTTTAGGTTGGTTTCAGGACAATCACTTCTTCCATCAATGAGAGCAGTCCTCTGTGATTTTGTCCATTTCCTACACATTCCTTTGAAATTGACTGTTCAGTGTTCACGAAGTAGCTTTTTTCAATAACTGTAGGTGATAGGTGACTTTCTTCATGGAAGAGCTATTTTCCTTTCTGATTACTTTTTTCATCCCTTGTATTTATTTGGAGCAAGTAAAGATGACGGACCAGGGTCCGTTAACTTTACTAAACCATTTACAGTTCTAGTTGATCCAAATGAAATAATATTTGATCCAAGTGAATTTAAATTTGATCCGAGTGAAATTGAATTTGATCCATGTGAAATAATATTTGATCCATGTGAAATAATATTTGATCCAAGTGAAATAATATTTGATCCAAGTGAAATAATATTTGATCCAAGTGAAATAATATTTGATCCAAGTGAAATAATATTTGATCCAAGTGAAATAATATTTGATCCAAGTGAAATAATATTTGATCCAAGTGAAATAATATTTGATCCAAGTGAAATAATATTTGATCCAAGTGAAATAATATTTGATCCAAGTGAAATAATATTTGATCCAAGTGAAATAATATTTGATCCAAGTGAAATAATATTTGATCCAAGTGAAATAATATTTGATCCAAGTGAAATAATATTTGATCCAAGTGAAATAATATTTGATCCAAGTGAAATAGAATATTTATCATTCCGATACCTCACATTTTGTGACTTTGTCTGTTGGTTGCAATAAAAATGTCACGCTTTTAACATTTAAACTATAAAAAATATTTGTATAATTTATGAGAGATTATGATTGGGCCTTGGCTAATCATAATCTCTCATTGTCACCATAATTTTTCATTGCCCACCATGATCTTTCATTGTCCACCAAAATCTTTCATTAGCAACCATAATCTTTCATTGCCCATCATAATCTTTCATTGCCCACCATAATCTTTCATTGCCTGTCACAATCTCTCATTGCCCACCATAATCTTTCATTGCCCACCATAATCTTTCATTGCCCACCATAATATTTTATTGCCCAAGATAATCATTCATTGCCCGCCATAATCATACAATGAAAGATTATGGTGAGCAATGAAAGATTATGGTGAGCAATGAAAGATTATGGTAGGCAATGAAAGATAATGGTGGGCAATGAAAGATTATGGTCGGCAATGAAAGATTATGGTGACAATGAGAGATTATGATTGGCCAATCTTAATCTCTCATAAATTATACAAATATTTTTTATAGTTTAAATGTTAAAAGCGTGACATTCTTATTGCAACCAACAGACAAAGTCACAAAATGTGAGGTATCGGAAAGATTAAATATTCAATTTCACTTGGATCAAATATTATTTCACTTGGATCAAATATTATTTCACTTGGATCAAATATTATTTCACTTGGATCAAATATTATTTCACATGGATCAAATATTATTTCACATGGATCAAATATTATTTCACATGGATCAAATATTATTTCACATGGATCAAATTCAATTTCATTAGGATCAAATTCAATTTCATTAGGATCAAATTCAATTTCATTAGGATCAAATTCAATTTCATAATGGTCTAATTCAATTTCACTTGGATTAAGTTGAAATTCACTTGGATCAAATATTATTTCATTTGGATCAACTACATAGAACTGTAAATGGTAAAGTTTAAATTTTGGTCCGTTATGTTTACTAGCTTCAATTCTGGTCTGTTTTCTTCACTTGGTTGAATTATTCAATATTTGACCAATAATTGGAATAAGATCATAAGAATACAATTTTGGAATCATAGATACCACATTAGAGGATTTAAGCAGAATTTTTTTTTTCAAAATAGACCATGTTTTTTTATCAATTCTTTCAATTAATAAAATATGTAAAATTAATGTATAATCATTAATATTATCATTTATAATATTATATTTTTATAAAATACTGAAGCAAATATTATTTAAAACTAAAAAAATGTACATATTCTGGTCCGTTTACTTTACTAGCTTTATTTCTGGTCCGTTATCTTTAGCTTTATTTCTAGTCCGTTAACTTTACTTGGTCCGTTTCTGGTCCGTTAACTTTACTTGCTCCATTTATTTTCCTATTCACGGCAGCAATTGAACTACATAGGAATGGATTCAGCAGACGTTAAACATCCCTTATAACTGTAAGTTATAATCTAATTATAAATTACAATGTTAAATAATTGAAAATCCGGGGACAATTCCAAGAAATATTGATTTAATAACTTTTAAATACTATTCTTATTTAACTTATCTCTAATTTCATTCTTATAGGAATAAGACCAAAGAAATAATAATTAGGAACAACGATTCAATAACTAGAAATTTAAATTTTATTATAAAGAATTCTAAAAACATTTTAGTTAATGCTCGTAAGATTTTCTATGACTGATCATGCAAAGAAAAAAAGAGATTTGAGGGTAGACTCTTGCTTTCGATTTATTTTATAAGGATGAGAAGTTTTATTGATGAAAAGTACAAAAATATGAACAATAATTCATCAAGCCCTTTTATTATTTCCCAAAAATAGGATATTTTGGGTTTTAATTCATCATGTCATTTCCAATTATGTTTCTTAGTTATCTTAATTCTAATTGAGTGGGTAACTAACTAGGTTTCCCTTTACCTAGTCGTAATGTGACAACTTGACAAGAGTCTAATTTAACATTGTAGCTAAATTTGTAGGTGTAATAGTAGATATCATTTTAGGTAAGGTAGCTCTAAACTTATATTAAATATAGTTGTTAGGAACTTAAACCGTACTTTACACGTTTACAGATGTTCTATAACTTTATTCTGAATGATGAATTCTATTTCTGTGAAATTTGTTAATGTTGTAAGACATGTTGGATTTAATCTAACAAGAAATTCATCATATATCAATGGAAGGAGAGAGATCATTCGCAAGGGATTTCATGGAATAAACTCTCAAATCTATAATGGACTGTCTAAAATTATTGTGAGTTATTTCTTAACAGAGTACCTACCTACCTCTTAAATCTATTTCACTTTGTAACTGTTTTCTCATAGCTACAATTGCCAATTGGTACCTACCCAGTCTGCAGAAACTGTTAGGTAGGTATAAAGTGTTCTCAGAGATCTCTTATTTTTTCATAGTAAAATTAATGTAAATATACTATAGGTATATCCTATATCGTATATGGATTAATTCAGAAGTGTTTTTTAGCAAAATTAATGTAAACATGCATCCTACCTAGAAATTAATTCAAAATTGTTCATACCTAGAGATTAAAGAATATTCAATATCCCAAATTTCTCCCATATTCTCATTATTATTCTGCAGACTGTCTAGACTGATAATAATAATTATTAATACATAATACACAAAAAATAATATTGACTGAATGATTAAATCCAGGGTAAACTCCTAGTTTAGTTGACCCTTGGATAGCCAGACTGCAGGAACTGGTAAATTGTTCTCCAAGAAATAGGTACTCTATTTTGGCTTCTGTTCTCAGTAAAATACATGTAAATATAGGAGGAAATTAAGGATTGTTCGCACAGAAAATGTTAAAAATGTCCCATATTCTGCAGACTGGTTGGATAGGGTCAACTAAAGTTTACTAATCTAGGAAGCGGGTATATAAATCCTATATTATAGCGTTGAACAATAAAAAAATAAGTTCAAATTAATTTAAAATATTATGACAGTTGTAAAATAACTGTTCTGCTATTATGATTTTATAATTTTTAAAATTGAAATTTAAATGAAAATAAAATATTATTTGAATGTAATATGTATCTAAAATACTGATCAACTATTCAAGAGAATGTCTTATGATTAAAAAATTTTGTAAATAAGAATAGTCTTGTTAACGGATCGGTCGGATCCTTAATCTCAATAAATATATGTAAAATATGATTCAAATAGTAATATCCCTTTATATTATATACCCGCTTCCTAGTTTAGTTGACCCTATCCAAGGGTCAACTAAACTAGGAGTTTACCGAATCCAGTGGACCAGTAATCTGTAACCTATTAATATTTGAATCATGATAATTCAATTAATCTTGAATAATTTGATTTTGCATAATTGCATTGAATTGCTCTACCAGTGCATTAGATGCATCTCATTTTGCTACACCTCATAGGAAATAATTTAAATGTAGCTAGCTATTTTAATATTATTGATGACTGTGAAATATGAATAACTAATGTCAATTATGCCAATAGTTTAATAAGTACCTAGCTAGTAGCTACAAGCTACCTAAGTTAGATCTTTTTTTTTCATATATCAACAAAGCATAACAAATTAAAAATTTTGATATAATGATATATCAATACTTACTAGGTATATTAACCAATGACATTTAGTTTAAAACTAAATTACCTACATTTATTTATAACTGTCAAATGTTCTTACAAGAATTGAAATGATGTTAAGATTTCAGAAGAATGTGTTAAGAAACACCAATCCAAAGAATTATATCCTAGAATCTTGTAGCATGTTTACCTAATATTTATATTGTTTTACAACAAAAAATGATGTTTTGAAATAATGATTTGATTTAACAGATGAAATATTTATTTCCCAAAGATTGAGAATTTTGCCAGAAAAGTTACCGACTAGCTACTTTTTTTCTATTAGTCTTCCATATTCTGAATATGAAGTCGATGCTAAATTTGCCATTAGTAAGTTTTTCACAATTCCTTTCTTCTTCAGATGTTGACAACTGCTGGTGCCATTGGTGGGTCTCTAACAATAAGGACAATAAATGCTCTCTCTCCCACTAAAGCTGAACTAGAACTGAAGCTCTTGCTGCAACAAGCTGATGACTTGTATGATGAAAATGATTTTGAAAATTTGTATGAATTGCTCCTCCCACACAAAGTTGGTATTATTCTAAGGATTAATATGTAGCTAAGTAAATTATGTACATAGAAGTGAAGCAATTTTACATTATCCTTTAAATCTATTTAAAACACACATTTAATGTATGAAAAATAAATAGGGATTCTTTTGAATTATTTTAAGATGACATTAGGTAGCTGGCTATTGTATCATGCTATTAATTCTTTTTGAAAGTTTTTTTGTGTCTGCTATTTTGTACTTCATATTTGTATTATTTTCTTTTCTCTGATTTTACTTGACAGGATGACAAAAATGCAGACATTCTATGGCGCTTGGGACGTGCAACATATTCCCGCACCTTTGCCATCAAGGACAAAAAAGAAGTAGAGTCTCTGATGAGAGAAGCACTCGTTTATGTACAAGAGGCTCTATCTTTAGCTGAAGACAATTTTGCTGTTCACAAGTGGATGGCTATTCTGATAGATAGTGTTTCAGCTATTGATGGATCTAAAGCAAGAATACTTCAAACTTTTGTTGTTAAAGAACACATGGAGGTAAGTGATCTTCCTGATAATATCTTCAGACAATTTTTCATAGTTACCTTAACTATTTTATAATATCAACAAACTTACTATTATGTTAGAAGTATTCAATGTCATTAGATAAGCGTTTCTCTATTCTTTCAGAGAGCCTGTGAATTAAACCCAAAAGATGCAACATCGTGGCATGTTTTGGGCCTTTGGTGGGTAGCTACTATAGCTAAGCTGTACTTATTAGAATATAATAGTATAGATGCTCTAATAGAAAATTGTCAGCTGATATTTTGCTTGCTACCGTTTATAACAAATATGTTTATTTTTCGAGATCACGTTTAAACTTGTTAGGACCTGTTTACACTTGCTAGAACATGTTTGCACTTGCTAGAACATGTTTATACTTGCTAGAATATGTTTGAACCTGTTGGAACATGTTTGAACCTGTTGGAAGATGTTTGAACCTGTTGGAAGATGTTTGAACCTGTTGGAAGATGTTTGAACCTGTTGGAAGATGTTTGAACCTGTTGGAAGATGTTTGAACCTGTTGGAAGATGTTTGAACCTGTTGAAACATGTTTGAACCTGTTGAAACATGTTTGAACCTGTTGAAACATGTTTGAACCTCTTGGAACATGTTTGAACCTCTTGGAACATGTTTGAACCTCTTGGAACATGTTTGAACCTCTTGGAACATGTTTGAACCTCTTGGAACATGTTTGGACCTCTTGGAACATGTTTGAACCTCTTGGAACATGTTTGAACCTCTTGGAACATGTTTGAATCTCTTGGAACATGTTTGGACCTCTTGGAACATGTTTGAACCTCTTGGAACATGTTTGAACCTCTTGGAACATGTTTGAACCTCTTGGAACATGTTTGAACCTCTTGGAACATGTTTGAACCTTTTGGAACATGTTTGAACCTGTTTGAACTATGTTATTGCTATCATTTATTCTCTTCAGTTGAATGACTGAAGGAGCCAAGTTAAATTAAAACTTTGTATTTGAGATGGACCTTTCCAGTTGTTAGGTACTGATATCAAATAACTACAAGAAACAGATAATTAAATATCACTAATAAAGAATGATTCACCATCAAAACCCTAATACTTTAACCAATTGTATTGTTTTCTCTTCTTAGGCATTATAACATTGCAGCAATTCCCTGGTACTCTCGAAAAGCAGCTGCAGTTATCTTTGCTACTCCTCCTGAATCTTCTTACGACAATGCACTAGAACTCTTCATGAAGGCAGAGGAACTGGAGCCAGACTTCTACAGGTGAGAAAAGAAATATTACCTTCAATATAAATCATTCTACACATATTGTTAAGATAAACACATGTCACTATTATTTTCTTGAGAGAGAATATACATTGAAATTAGCTATTAATTTGAATTTATTATACAGGCATCCCCCGCTTTAGTTACAAAATCACGACTCAGTTTAGTTACCAAACGGTAACTAAAGCGAATAAAAGTAACAGGAAATTTATAATTGTCACTCCTTGATTCTATATATCATTTTCTATGAATTATAGAAAGAAAATTTGTTTCAGAATTCTTCGTATATAAGCATATTAATAATAATATACAGTCTTTCATTGTTTGTGACTGTGATGAAAAAGTTTTTAGAGTCGTGCTTTTAATAAATGTTCTAAAATCCATCCATAGCTTAACTCTCACTCAGTAGCTATAGGCTGGTAATTAATAGATACTTTGACTAATTAAAATAAAAGTTAAATAATGATTATTATATAAAGATTTTCACGTGTTCGAAAATATGGAACCGTGCAATAACACGGAACTTACCCTAAAATAGGATATGTTGATTTTCTGAACCAATTGCTTCTGATAACCTCATCTGGATTATAATTTTGATATTTTTTTAGGTACCGTGAAATAATCACAAAAAATGTCTCTGTTTTCTATGTCTTCGAACGGTTCTTATTTCGAATCATGACTCGAAATATCTACCACTTTTGTTAAAGTGAATTGTACTTAAAGCGAGGCTTGCATGTATATGGTTACCACCTTTAAATTTGAAATAGCTAGTGAAACCAAATATGTTGATTTTGATTTCTGTCCCTTGAATGTCCAATTGTAAATATGCAATAGCCACACGCTTCATTTATTTAATATGGGTGAAAATTTGTCACGATGCCAGAATATTATGTTTTGTTAAAATTACCCACATTTTTCATTCAGATATCAAATTGTATTAGGAATTATAACATATTTCTATTTAATTCAAAATTTATTTTTATTTTGAAGATTTGTTTAGGTATATGCTAACATTAGATAAATAAACTCTACTGAATTATAAAAAATACTTGATTTATATTATTGACTAAATTATTCGTTGCCCTATAATTACAATGATGATCAAATTCCTTACAGCAAGAACCTGCTGATGATAGCCATGTGTCACTATAACAAAAGTGAAAACAGTGAAGCTATAGAGTACTTCAAGAGAGCAAGAGACTACTCTGCCATCAAACCGACAGCTGATGACATAGAAAGTAAAAAGGAAGCTATTGAGTACCTAAAGAAAATGAGAGCCAGCTGAGAAACTCCTGCCTTATCAATGCAATAGACAATTAGATGCACAAGTCTCTTATTTAGAGATATACTACTCACTCACTAAAAAAAATCTAGCTTAATTAATAGGAAGGCCATTAAATAATAAATATTTTTAAGTGAGATAAGCTTCTTCATTAATTTATATTCACAAAATGACTGTCTACAGTGTCAGTTCATCTACAGTGGCGATGAGCTATAATTCTATAGGAACATATGTTTATGTCATTTTTCAGGAATGTTATTTATTTTTTAGTTAAAACTTAAATGTGGTTCTTTTATGTTTGGAAAGATATATTTCATTTTTGATTACTGGAATATTTATTTTTAGTCAGTTATCAACTTAGTAGTGATTGTTGTCCCTGTGTTAATTTCTGAGAATGATTAAACTTTTATTTATCACTTCATGTTCATTTCTCTATAATATCCTGTTGTTTAATTATTTGCTTATTTATATAGAGTTGGATTAATAAGTTCTCCTTATCAATATGGTCTACCAATTATATCCTCAGAAATTATACCAGACTTGTATATTACACAACTCATTTGAAATGTTTCATATAATTATATTTACTATGAACAACGACTGGAATGATTGCTAGATGCCATTTACAAAATATCATTTTCATATTTGGAAAAGAAGTGATGTAGGGTCAGAGTATTGAAGAATATTGACTTTATTTTCCTGCAGGTTTCATATACCTAGGTATAGCAATTAAAATTAAAGTTGAAATTTTAAATTACATTGTTTTTTCTAATTTTATTTAAAATGTGGAACTGTCCGATACCTCGTAACTTACCCTACATTCAAATTGAGTGCCAATGCCAACAAATGGGATCGTTCTCTTCTCCAATTCAAATTAATTTGCAAACTGTGTGGCGTTTTTTTCATCAGAACACAGGGAGTGCCAACCAGCTGGCACTGAGTGAAATTCTCACCAAAGTTATCTGTGAATCATCAGCTGGACGCTGAAACAATTTATAATAGCATGCCAATGTTACTCTAGTTCTGGAAGTGGTAGAAGCATATCTGAATTGCACACTTTGTGCAGTTGCACTGTGCTATAAAATAAGAATTACCTAATCATTTTGAATTGAAAGAAAGATATCTACAAACTGAATCATGTCGCCACCATCAGAATTTAATGAAAAAGGTAGGTAATTATTATATAAATATTATTTAACTGAAATATGATGGTGATCTTGCATAATATATTGCTTATTGATTGTGATGTTGTAGTAATAAAAAGCTTAAGTTAACTGACAATGCAAAAATATTTATTTGAAAAGAAGAATCAGTTTTACATTTGTCAGGGCCCAGGCTTCAGCCCTCAGCCAGGCAGTCACACTCATGAGTATTGAGCCAGTCTGTAGAATATGGAACATTTTTCCAAGACTCTCTGCGGGAGTTTTTGATTGAATTTTAGAAATCTGAGATCTCTGCGGGAAATCTTGAATTAATTCCTATATTACCATTAATTTAGCTGCGGGAGATTTTTAATCTGCTACTGAGAGTCGGAGAGTAACTGTCTCTCAAATTAAAATCTCTGTGGGAGAAGAGACACATTCTGCAGACTGGGCTATTGAGTGAATCACCCAAGTTAATACTGTGGCTCAGTGACTTTTTATTTGCATTTAAACTTGCATCAAATGATCAGACCAGTTTAACAGTCTACAGAAATTACAGAATATGGGTGATATTTGCATTGCATGATCGCAGCATTTGGGATATTCTCTACGAACAATTCTGAATTAATTCCTATGTTTACAGTTTAGGTACATTAATTTTGCTATGATTACTTCTGAATTAATCCCCATGTTTTTGTTTTAAAGTGTGGCAGGGAAGTCGCCAGTTTAATGAAAAAATGGATCCAGGTCGCCACATTTAAGACACTTTAAAGGACAAATTTGGCTTCCTAATGAAGATTTTACACTAGGAAACATCCTTATGCTTCATGCCTGATGCATGTGTATCTCTTGAGACTATTTTAGGAGTGATTTACTTGTTATTTAGAGGTTTTCTAACTTATTTAACCCCTCTAAAGTTGCCAATATACTGGCGAATTTGTCCATACTTTAAAACATGGATTAATACCTATATATATTTATATTAATTTTACTGTGAACAGAATAAGAGATCTCTACGAACACTTTACCAGTTTCTGCAGATTGGACATCAGAAAATGCTAAATTTTTCAGTTCCTATTACATACTGGAAATTTCATAGTTTTTGCCCTGAGCCATGTTTTAAAGTGTGGCAGGAAAGTCACCAGTTTAGTGAGATAATGGATCCAGGTTGCCACATTTAAGATACTTTAAAGAAGATATCCTAGTGTAGTGAGGATTTTACACTTGAAAATATCCTCATGCTTCATGTCTGATGCATGTGCATCTCTTGGGACTATTTTATGAGTAATTTACTTGTTATTTACATGTTTTTCAACTTATTTCACCCCCTCAAAAGTCGCCAGTATATTGGCGACACCGACTTTGTCCATACTTTGAAACATCAAACATGGGATGATGGGCCCTGAGCCATTCTGTATTTGGTGCACAAATATGAAATATCCTCAGACTTTTTTAAAAAGCTGAAAAGATAATAAAAAAAAAACAGAACCCACATATTTGAAATTTTCAATCATAATTTGGCTGATCCAATTTCTCTAATAAACATAGGAATACCAATACCTACCGAATTGCTAAAAATCCACCGACTACTTGTGATTGTAAATTTGTTTTAAATTACTATTGGAGAGAAATATCTAATTTTCTCCTATGCTACAAAATTACAAATTAGTGAAATTACAATGATATTTTGGAATTTGGAGAGAATTAATGAAAATTTCATCTTTTGGAGTTTGAGAGAAATTCAGCTCTATTTTGAGAGGCAAATGGAAAGTTGATGAATCAAATCATTTTATTTGACTGTCATCCTAAAGTAATCTTAGTAATCTCCTTGTAATCTATTTATCTAACATAAACATAAAAATTGATTTCAAAATGTTATGATGTTTAATGTTATCCATTTTCCTAAAAATTGATAATTTGATGTAAATTTAAGATATCTAATTATCTACTATCTTTCTATCTTCATTATATATGATTATTATTATTTATTGTCTTGTTGCTAACTCTGAAATCTTTATTTTGTCACAACGTGCAGAAAATCTTGGCTCTATTATAATATTATTCATTTTGGAGAGATAACTGAAATATATTTTGTTGAAGAAAAATTAGAAAATAGTCAAATATAGAATCTTTGCCACATTTTTTTATTTTGTTGAAGAGAAGATTCCTATTGCTTTCCTGAGGCACCTTGGATAAGATTTATTTTAGTTGATAAAATGGGATATAGACCCCAGATGTGCTACTTTGGTACTTAGTACTTACACATCTGTATTAGCATTTCATAACTTATTTTTATTATTTTGAAAAGAACTATTCTGAAGATTGCTATTTCTTGATCTAATGTTTGATTTCTGTTGCAGGTGTTGTGTGGGCGCTAGTATGCAGCATAGGAGATGTCTCTGCTGATGTGAGAGTTTCCGCTCAAAGTGCTCTCATTGCTCTTGGAGCCAAGCAGCCAACCCCAGTGCTAAGAGCACTACTCCACACATGTACTCAGCACCCATCACCGGCAGTAAGCACCAGTTTCTTGAGATAATTATTCTTAAGCATTAGATATAATATAACAATGCGACATAAAATGATTTTCCAAATTGATAACTCTCAAAATTTAAAAATGGGTAACCGATTTAGTTATTGAGATAGTTTGCTATGTGAGTAATAATATGACAACTAGTTAACTACCCACTGATTTATTTATATTTACAATATAGGGTTATATATATTTATATGTGATACAACCGGTTAACATATGTTGGGGCAGGTTAACATATGTTGGGACACAAGATTAACTTATGTTGTGGGACACTAGATTAACTTGCATTGAAACGGGTTCCCATAATTTGGGTATGTTTATGTTGGTAGAAATGTACCTAGCTACTTCATATATAAATGCTCATCTTTTCACCGTTACAGGCTGGAGTGCTGGCCACACTTATGAGTATCAGTGAGAAGGTCATGACAGACTGTCTGCTGAGCAGTGACATCAGACGTAGCAGCAGTGATGGCTGTGACAGTGTGTTTGAATCAATGCACAGGGAGTACAAGACGCCTCTGGAGTCACAAATACTCACAGACTGGCTCCGGGAGGCAACCCACCAACTCACTAGAGCCTCCACAAGCATCACTGTCAAAGTTGCGGCCGATGCTTTACTTGTTATTATTGCATCAAAGCACAACTGTTTCTCAGAAGTGAGTACCCACCTATCTAGTGTTATTGATATAGTTATTTATATTGATACAGAATGAATAGAAATGCAATCAAATCTTATATAGCTACTATTATTTTAATTTTATATGTGCAATACTAAATTGCGCTATAAGCATAACTTCTGGATGGACATCTAGCTATCAAAAGTTTAGAAAATTTAGAAGGTTCATGACGTAATGTAATATTGCATAAATGAATTGTAATATTTTAATGAAAGTGGTAATCAAAATTCAATCATTTATTTCCTACTCTGTCAACTTTAATCCTAATGTTTTTTTCAATAATCTTCAGTATCCTAAAGCCTAATCAAAAACTACAATGATACTATTATCTAACAATTAAATGAAAGATGTTTCAGTGAATTCCTTTTCATCTACAGGTGTGCGAGTCTCTACTCGCCAAACTAGAATCCAGTGACGTTAACTCCACTGCCTGGCAAAGTGCGGCAGAAACTCTCAGCAATGTGTGTGCTAGCAGAGCCTCTCACGCTGTACCTCAACTGCCACACCTAATGAGAGTGATGCAGAGGGGTGTGACTAAGGCAAACACTGATGCGGTATGTACCTTAAGTCATAGCTAGTGTTTATCAAAGGATTTCTCTGCCTCTCATTATACAGTATGTCCCACAAAAAAGTTCACTCTTTTTTATAATCAAATAAGCTTGCTATAAATAAGAATATATTTATTTAGTAGTCCTTGTCTCTAATATAAAGTATTTATAGACTTATAACTTATTCATTGTAATTCTTGCAAATTCTAGTGAAAAAAATCACTAGTATTTGCAAGCAAAATGAAAATGTTTATTATAGCAAAATTTAGACGACTCATACAAAATATTCACATATGTGCCTACTTCACAAAAACATACATAAAAAATGCTACAAGCCTATAATCGTCCAATTACAGAATTAAGGCAAAGATAAAAACATATATATACATATAACTATTACAGAAATATAAACATTAGTAATAACCTAGTAATGACCTTCAAGCATAATTGTTAATATATAATTTAAATACCTTGTATTATTAAAGATACGGACTATTCCATAAATGTATTTCCATTTAGAGCAAGCTTATTTAATTTCAAAATAGAGACGTTCTTGTGTGACATACTGTTGCTACATTCAATATTTTGAGCTTCAATTCACACATCTCCTTCAGGTTAAAACTGTGGTGGCATCGACAGTTGCCAAATTTGCTCAAATAGTTGCCGAGGCTGTGGCTGAACAGCGCAGTCCCGAGCCAATGAGGAAAGAGGAAGAGGAGAGTGAAGGGGAAAAGGAGAGTGAAAGGGAGAGTGAAGGTGATCATTGTCTGTCTCCTGATATAAATGATGAGAGTGAGCCACTTTCAGAGGCTATGACAGCTGAGGTGGGAGGAGATCCTGATGATAAATGGCAACCTGAAGAAGGTGAGAGTTGGCAAATATTTTAATCAACCTCTGATTAGGGTAAGTTCCGAGTTATCGTACAGTTCCACATTTTTTGATCGTATAAGAAAATACCCTAAACCCATTACAATAATGGTAGACTGGTTAGTTGCTATTAATGTTATTAGCTCTTTATGGTAATTGTGCCCCTCCTGTTCAGATCTGGAGCTACTGACTACTGAGGGTGTTGGAGAGCTGACACTGGAGCAGGAGCTGAGGCAGGCCCAGAACAGGGAGTTGGGGGTGCTGGTACTCCCTGACAGCCCCCCCTCCAGTGAACCCCCCATGCACCCCTCCAGTGAGGCGCACTCTGCCTCTACACCCGAAGATGGGGAGATGGTGGACCTGCCCCAGGATGGGGATGACTCCTCCCATCATGACTCAGTGAGTCTGAGTAGCTACACCAAAGACTGTGACTCCATAGCGCAACTACTGGTCACCAACTGGCTGAAATCTAGCAATGCGGACCTTAGGAATGAGACCATTTCAGCCATCGGACATCTGTGCGCCTTACTCAGTAGGGAGAAGCTCGAGTCCCTCTCCCCAGCAATCATAGCCACTGTGTTGATGTTCTACCGTAAGATATCCCTGCCGTACAACCTCACCTGTACCCTAGCACAGCTCATTGCTGTACTAAACAAGCAGGAGGCTACTGAAGTGATGCGCCCACAGCTAGACTCTATGCTCAATGCTATTCTCGGTGAGATTTCTCTACTCTTTCTTTGTTAAGTGTAGCTACCTAAATAAAATGCAACTCGTTTGCGACAACACTTAGCTATTTTTCAGGAGAGGCATTTTGGTACTTGTTATCTACGTACATTTATTGATATATCGTTAGGGCATTTAGCTTCTCTAGACTCTAGCTGTTAATTTTCGAGTTACAATAATAAAATTCTCACAAAATATGTCTTAAGATTTATACATATCTATATGGATAACTCAAAAATACATTTATTGTGTTTATGACGTTGTTCTTGCAAATGAGAGATATGTAACTTACATTATTTTTAGATGAATCATATAATTTTGTTGTGTTATTTGGCTAGATAATTTTAAATCTCAAAATTTAATTACTTAAAATATATTTATTCTGTATTGAGAATCTCTCTGTTTAGTATTTGATGAAAATAATTTTACCTCTTGAGTGTCTTTGATCTCTTTTTGCTGGCAATTTTAATATTCATTTGAAAAAGTATTTAAAATTGGATATATGAAAATATTTTATCAAATCAGAACCCCCTTCATTTCAATTGTTTCTTTTGAAAGTTCTAACATTGATATGCTCTTCATTGTGTATCTGTGATACAGTTCTTCAATTGTGAACTATTTAATGGATAGGAAAATTTCTATTCGTTCTGTGACGTCAATGATTGACTCTTTGAAAATTATTTACATGTGACGTTGTTACTTTCCTATTTTATTTGGGGTAAGTTACAAATTATCGGTCGGTTTCACACTTTCAGTCATATAGCTAAAAAAAATATACAATAATAATTTTAATTGGTATCCAGGTATCATCGATACCAATAGAAATAAAATAATAATGATTATAATGTTTTTTCTCATATGACCGAAGATGTGAAACTGACCACTAATTCATATCTTACCCTACTTCCACTGTTGCTAGTAAATGTATGTTCCTAATTTCTCTCCAGGTCAGGCTAGCATTGCTCCGTGTTACAGTGAGCCAAACAGTGTCAGTAACTACAGTGAAGCATTGCGCTGTGCTCACCTCATTACTCTGGCATACCCTGCACAGATGGGGAACCAGGTGCGTGATAACTACCTTATAAACACTAATGCACAAATACAGTCAATATACAGGGTGACCCACAAAAACGTGTAACCAACTTTGAATTAATATATATATTGTATTTAAAATGTATATAAATTAGAGTTCAAGCAAAACAAAAATGATATATTTTTACTTGTATTCATTATACCTCCGTCATTGCTTGAGATTCATTATTTATTTATAAAAACAATATTAATATTAATTCAAAGTTGGGTACTCTTTTTTGTGGGTCACCCTGTATTACATCTTCTTTGTCCATAGATTTCTCGTTCACAACATTCATGGAGCCACTTTATTTTGTGAATTCTTTTAAATATATTCAATTTAATTTCTTTATTATTATTTGTTTCTGGAGTAGACGTTAAATCCATTTCTGAATTAATTAATTATCTGACTATATTTCAAAAGAAGTGCAGTAGCTATAACTTAAGAAAATTTAAAGAAATATAAAGTGAAGTTTATTAATGGACCAATCAATGAATAAGTGAAATTCTAGATTTCGTCCCTAGAGTAAGTTACGAATTATCGGTCAGTACTACATCTTCGGTCATATAAGAAAAATAATAACTTACCCTAATTCCTCTCTAAATGTGATACTCTTTTTCTCAGCTTCTCTCTCGCCTGGAGAATGTGTCTCATGTACAGAGGGTGGCTGCCCTGGTGGTGACCAAACACCTCATCAGCTGCAGGGTGCTCAGTGATGATGTCATAGCAGGTAGGTTGTTAGTCTATTCTGATTCTACTGCAAAAACAGATAACAAACTTCTATATTATTGAATAATTATTGAAATAAAATCTATATTATGATTATCTATATTTATTGAATAATTATTAGAATAAAATCTATATTATGATTATCTATATTTATTGAATAATTATTAGAATAAAATCTATATTATGATTATCTATATTTATTGAATAATTATTAGAATAAAATCTATATTATGATTATCTATATTTATTGAATAATTATTAGAATAAAATCTATATTATGATTATCTATATTTATTGAATAATTATTAGAATAAAATATATATTATGATTATCTATATTTATTGAATAATTATTAGAATAAAATCTATATTATGATTATCTATATTTATTGAATAATTATTAGAATAAAATCTATATTATGATTATCTATATTTATTGAATAATTATTAGAATCAAATCTATATTATGATTATCTATATTTATTGAATAATTATTAGAATAAAATCTATATTATGATTATCTATATTTATTGAATAATTATTAGAATAAAATCTATATTATGATTATCAATATTTATTGAATAATTATTAGAATAAAATATATATTATGATTATCTATATTTATTGAATAATTATTAGAATAAAATCTATATTATGATTATCTATATTTATTGAATAATTATTAGAATAAAATCTATATTATGATTATCTATATTTATTGAATAATTATTAGAATAAAATCTATATTATGATTATCCATATTTATTGAATAATTATTAGAATAAAATCTATATTATGATTATCTATATTTATTGAATAATTATTAGAATAAAATCTATATTATGATTATCTATATTTATTGAATAATTATTAGAATAAAATCTATATTATGATTATCTATATTTATTGAATAATTATTAGAATAAAATCTATATTATGATTATCTATATTTATTGAATAATTATTAGAATAAAATCTATATTATGATTATCTATATTTATTGAATAATTATTAGAATAAAATCTATATTATGATTATCTATATTTATTGAATAATTATTAGAATAAAATCTATATTATGATTATCTATATTTATTGAATAATTATTAGAATAAAATCTATATTATGATTATCTATATTTATTGAATAATTATTAAAATAAAATTCTCACATGATTGAAAAATTTATTGAATAATTATTAAAATAAAATTCTCACATGATTGAAAAATTTACTGGACCTTTACTATCAGAGTACTGTGAGGTTTTCCTAATCTAAATTATCAATTTTGTTACTCAAACCAGATTTAATTGGTATCCAGGATACCTTGCAAGATATCATGTTACCAACTAAAATAAAAGTTAAATACGCATCTCTTTATAAGAAGAATAAAGTGACTACCAATAATAATTTATCAGTTAAAAATGTTTTAAAAATATAAATCTGTCAAAGTGACTGTTTGGTAGTTCTAATGTTAAAGGTATTCTCTTTTCTCAATCTCTTTCTCAGGCACCATCAGACTCCTTTCCCCCATCCTGAGTGACTCCAACACCCGTGTGATCAGGGCCGTGGCGCAGCTGATACTGCAGCTCTGTGACCACCACCACCTCGACCAAACCTCAGCCCCCAGCCTCATTGCCTACCTCGTGAGGCATGGAGCCGGGGCAGGAGGCACTTTACTTAATGGAGGCAGTTCCATTGGAGCTATGGAGGAGGAGACAGTTGGAGAAACTTGCTCCAGAGCTCTGTACCTTCTAACTACTACCGTGAGTGAAGAGAAACCCTTCCTTATATGAATTTCCCTTCACAGCCCCTTCCTATATTTTATAATTCTTTGATGTGAACTACAATGGTTTAATAATTTAATTATAATTTAACCATTAGCTACTCTGCTCCTCAGGTCCCCTCCTCCCACACCCTCCTCTGGCCCAGACTGCTCCTCTTTGTCACCAGTTTAGAGTTCGAGTCCAGCCTCCCTACTGTACTGACATGTCTGTCACACCTGGTGGTTATGCATCAACACTCACCAGAACAGCTGCCTCTGGTGCCTCTCCTGCCATCTCTCCACCAGGCACTCACTTGTCACCAGCTACTCGCCAGACTCATTGGCCTTTGTGCTGATCCTGGTGGAAGCTTCTCCCTTGGGGGTGCCTCTCTCGCTATAATATCTGGTGAGTGAATTATCTGTCAGGTCAATAGACAAAATATCTGTCAGGTCAGTAGACATATTACCTGTCAATTCAGTAGACATAATTATTATCTCTCAGGTTTTTGTTATTATTTATTTTATCCAAACAAATTAACTGATAGAAACTCATTTCTCTTTCAAAATATCCAAACCTTAATAAAGAAAGAAAATTTTGAACAGTTTTTCACCCATTGGATATCAGTATTTTGTTAATACGAATTTTTATAAAGTAAATAATTCATGAAAATATTTTATCATCATTAATAGGGTCATCATTAATAGGGTCATCATTAATAGGGTCATCATTAATAGGGTAGCTAAGTTCAGAGTTATTGGATGGTTCAACATTTTCGATAATATATTATCTTAACCTAACCATATTTTAATTCGTATCCGTGATACTTGTGTCATCTTGGATATGAATTGTTAATGATCGAAAACTTGGACATTTTCTATTATTAATGATAAAATATCTTCATTTGCTATTTAAAGCCCCAGATAGCTCTACAACTTTTGAATATATTTTTCTTTTTCCTCACCAGGTGTTGGAGGTCACATTTCCCCACACCTGAGGACTTCTCAGTGGCACGAACAGGTGCAACAACTGCGCAGAACGTGCATTAGTCTCTCCAGTACAGAGCTAGACAGTTGCGCTCTACAGATCTGGCAGGACACCCTCAGGGAGTTCCTTAGTCTCACCCTCTCCGCCATCAAAGACAAGGACTTCACCTCAGGACTCGTGACTGCAATGGTGGGGGAGATATCCACAGACACGGACACCGAGAGACGCATGTTCGTTCTGAGTTGTCTCGGTGTGTCTCTGAAACATTGCTCTGATGCTAAACTTATCAGTGAAACTCTGAACACTGCCCTCAGGCTTACCAACCACAAGAACACTGCTGAGCAGATGTCGCTGGCTATTTGTGTTGGCAATGCTGGGGCAGGACATATAGAGTTAGTGCTGGGACTCTTGGCGACTTGGATCAGGGATGCAGACCCTAAGAAAATGATGTCGTTCATGGCGATGCTTAAGGCTGATTCTGGGGACACGTCAGCATGCGTTAAAGGCAGTGTTGTGATGTGCCTGGGACAAATATGCTGCCTAACTCCCAAACAGCAGCTGTTGAAGCATGTTGACGGGCCTATAATGCTCCACCTACTGAATGTCATCAACACTAATAAGCACCCTGGGGTTGCCATTGCTTTGATAGAGACTATAAGTAGTGTGTGTAGAGCTCTGTCCAATGTTCCTTCTGATGAGACACCCTCTACTAAGACTCTTCTTCCCCAAAGACCCCTACTACTGACTCACTTGGTCAACTCTTGTGAAGAGGCAACAGGACAGGAACTTCCCCAACTGCTCTCTGCTCTTAAAGATCTACTGATGTTGGAGCCAACACTAGAGGTGGAGGAGAGAACTATTCTCCTCCAAGCCGCCCTCAATGCCACCCATAGTTTGTTAACAGGACCTCCCCCCGCTACTCAACCCCCACTCTCCCCTACCAGATCTCTCAGAAGAGGCTCCTCCATTGCACGCAGCTCCCTCCACTCTTCAGCTTTCAAGTCCCTGAGTTCTGCAGGTAGTGCCCTGAACACCCCCAGACACTCCATCACCTCCCTCTCCTCCCTCCAGTCCTTCTCAGTACTTAAATCTAAACCTGAGAGCAAAGAATTAAAGTCTGCGGCTCCCGTTGTAGCCTCTAACGCCCCGCCAGTCGAAGCAGACTCCCTCACTGGGGACACGGGCAAGAGTTTCGCTCAGCTCAACCTGTTGCTAAGGACTGTGATACAGAGGGACCCCACCCCCGCCCCTTTGGACGACATCACCACTCTACTACAGGCGTGGTTACAGCACTCCCACACCACAGTGAGGAGTGCCGCCATCACACTACTGCTCCACACCCTTCACACCTACCACACACACCTTGAATTCCCCCCTAAGGTGGCAGTGAACTTCCACCAGACGAGTCAGTTGGTAGGGGCGCTTGTCCCCCGTTTGGGTGACTCGTGTGGCGGTGTGAGGGTAGGAGCAGTGGGTAGTATCGTGGCAGTACTGAGGATAGCAGCTCGTTACAATGGGCACCAGCCCATGCAGATAGAGGAGGCCTTGCAACCTCTCACGGTACAGCACCCCTCTATAATATTTATAAACTTTACAACAATTTAGCTTATTCATTATTAATTTATACTTTTTTAGCGCAATATTGCCCCAATAAACAATTTTTAGGCTAAGTTACGAATGGTTGATCGGTTTCTCATCTTGGGTCATATAAGAAAATGCGATATATATAGCCAATAGTTATTTAATTTTCATGCAGCTATCACTTATCATAGATACCAATCAAAATAAAAGTTAAATAAGAATTATTATATAGCTAGTTTCTTATATGAACGAAGATGTGAAACCAACCGACAATTCGTAACCTACCCGAGCTAAATAAATTAATAATCCCATGCTAACTGTTTTAGTAACTTATATATTAATCCTTTTCTTTTTCTCTCAGGATGTGCAGAAGGCTATCAGTGGGAGTGCAGGTGCAGAGCTAGAAAGTCTGCTGGTGCAGGTAGCTGATGTGCTGTGCAGAGAACTGTCAGGAGTGCAGCTCAGAGGGCTAGTCTTTGCTACTGCTGGGGGACTGCAGGACCATCAGGTAATGGATCCTCAGTCACTGAAATCATTAACCCTTTTCGCTCTAAAGGACCGTACACACGTAGGGTTTTTCAAGTCTTTCCACCAGACTTTTTGCTAAGCTCCTCCTACTTTTTCCATGAGAATATAAGAAAAAACTTTGTAATAAATATTTATTTCATTGGTATCCATGATTCCTGCAGGTATCATGGATACCAACTAAGATAAACAATAATTAGCTATATCGTTTTTTTTTATATTTTCATGGAAAAAGTAGGAGGAGCTTAGCAAAAAGTCTGGAGGAAAGACTTAAAAAACCCTACGTGTGTACGGCCCTTAAGTCGACATATCCTTTCAAGTGATGTAATTGGCGAGTTTTTTTTTAGATATTTTCCTTAAATGACCGGATAAACTGATGTGTATTCTTTGATATGTTAGAACACATGTGTATGCTTAAATTAGTTAGGCACTTTTTTTTTTTAATTAGTGTTTAATATGCTTTATTCACCTAAATATTACAAGTATATCACAAAAATTATCGTTTTTCCACGCTGTAACTAATTGAAGGCATAAAGGATTAATGATCTAACTGAAACATTCTATATTAGGGTTTTTTGATTAAATGGGAGTAAATGAAATATTCTTTGTGAGATTCGTAGACTTCAAACTTTGAAAAGTTTTAACCCCTTTCCTCCACTTTTACAGGAAGGAGGCGGTCTCTCCGTAGCGGTAGTAATGGCGGCAGTTTTGCGGCAGAGAGGTCACACCCTTCACTACTGCTGCAAGCAACTGCTGGACCACGTGTACGGTAGACTGGAGAGGGTCACTGACCCCCACACTAGGACCACTGTGGTTAGGGGGCTCACCCATCTCGCCACACCCCACCTGCCCCTCCTAGCGGACACCCTAATGGCCTACCCCATCCCACCCCACAGGTATGGGGGACTATTATATACCTTTAAATTTAATTAATTTTAAAATTTTATTTTATTAAAAATTAATTTCATTTTTATTAAAAATTAATTTTATTTTATTAAAAATTTATTTTATTTTATTAAAAATTTATTTTATTTTATATTTAACTTATCTTTGAATTTAATTAAATTAATTTTGTCCCATGAAAAGGCATCACTTCAAAATATTTCATATTGATACTATGTTTTTATTCAGTCTATAATAGTTTTCAATGCTATTTTAGTAGCTATTTGTTGTTATTATGTACTAATGTTTACAGAGGGATATGCGAGACATGGCAAGCCATAGGTTCGAGTCCCAAACTGGTGTGTGCTGCCTTAACGCACCTGCAGCAGGTGGTGGAGAGAACGCATGCCTACTGCCTGCAGCAGACACCTGCAGGTTACAGTGTGAAGGTGGCAGCCATTCAGCCCCTGGCGGCACTGCTCTCTCTAACGCAGCTACTTACTCCCCTTCAGCACCTTCCCCTACAGGAGAAAACCAGTGGGGAGGAGAGTAAGGAACTGCAAGGTATGTGAACATGTTTTAACAATTTCAACAATTTCGAACTTGTTAAAGTGTGTTTGAACTTGTCACGAACACGTTTATTACAAAAAAATGTTTCGACTTGTTACGCTCAACTTGTTACCTTCGCAGAATGTGGGAAGGTCATATTTTAGTTGTTTATTTATTTATTTATCATCTAGGCCATTTGTAACTCAAAAAGTATTCAACCAAATTGTCTGAAATTTGATGGTACAATTGTTCAATGTCCAGGAACCATCTGTTAGAATTTTGGGAGCAATCCGGTCAAAGGTCAAGGTCATTTATAATTCAATAACTCAAAAAGTATTGAACCATATTGCATGAAACTTGGTGGAACGATTGGTTATTATACAGTTAGCAGTTTATTGAATTTTGGGAGAGAACGGGTCAAAGCGGCGGCGAAGGTATGCGCTCCACCGAATGCACATAATCTAGTTTTAACATGATCCACTCTTTATAGTTTTTGGGCAATTTCTAGTTGGTTTGTTTTAAATGTTCCCGTAGGAGTGAAACAACTAATCCGAAAGAGTGTTCAGGTGGCTACTACCTATGTGAAGTATTAACAGGTGAAGTTCTTGTAACATCGAGACATTGCATTGAAATACCATTTTCTCTAGTTGCTAATATGAAATTAACAAGTGTAACACCTGGAGTATACACCTCTAGGTAACTGTAGCGAGTGTATATGTTATTTAATTCAAATTATCCCAAGAAACAACATTTAGGTCACTAAAGTCAATTTATGAAGAAAATAATTCAAATTTCACCAAAAAATTACCTAGACATATATACATAGCTATGATAAAAATTGCTATATAGTGAATTGGTGAAGTAGCTACTGCTCATGTTAAAGGAGCAATCATACCCTAGGTATAGAGCTAATGATAGCAATCATACCCTAGGTATAGAGCTAATGATAACAATCATACCCTAGGTATAGAGCTAATGATAACAATCATACCCTAGGTATAGAGCTAATGATAACAATCATACCCTAGGTATAGAGCTAATGATACCAATCATACCCTAGGTATAGAGCTAATGATAACAATCATACCCTAGGTATAGAGCTAATGATAGCAATCATACCCTAGGTATAGAGCTAATGATAACAATCATACCCTAGGTATAGAGCTAATGATAGCAATCATACCCTAGGTATAGAGCTAATGATAACAATCATACCCTAGGTATAGAGCTAATGATAACAATCATACCCTAGGTATAGAGCTAATGATAACAATCATACCCTAGGTATAGAGCTAATGATAACAATCATACCCTATTTATAGAGCTAATAATAACAATCATACCCTAGGTATAGAGCTAATGATAACAATCATACCCTATTTATAGAGCTAATAATGTTCTTCCATACAATTACAGAGGCTCCCTGTAGCGAAGCAAGACAGGCAGTTCTTCACCTCATTCCCAACCTGCTGGCTGTACTCATCCCCCGCTACGGCAGCTACGTTGGGGTGCTTCCCCCTCTCCACCACACCCCTGGCACCCCCATGGAAAACAGGACCATCATGTCTTCTTTTGTGCCCAACCCGGGTGCTACCAACATTGTACCTGCCAGGTGAGTACTTTGAACATCACGTAGAGAAGGTGTATACTGTAGCTACCTATAGTTTGTGAAATGGAGATTTCGAGTCGAAATTACTTCTAAAATCTAAGGTTTGAAATATTAATAGAAGAAACGATGGGAATTAAAGTAAACCTGCGTAATAACTGTGTGTAGAAAAAAATACATTTATTTTATTTATAAAACAAATGCGTCTGTAAGTCGGAACTTAACCCAAAATATTTACGTTTCTTGAAACTAGAATCAAATTCTCATATTTATTTTTTCACTTGATATTTTAATTGGTTAGAAATATCAAGTTATTATAATGGTTAATATTATATGTTTTTTTACTATCTAAAATGTGAAACCGCTCAATAACTGAACTTACCCTAATTATTAATTATGACCGTTACATAACTTTACCTTCTATCTCTCTTTCCCAGGGCTGTAATAGAGTGCCTGGGCATGACTTGGGGTGTACTGGACTGTACAGGCCTGAGGGAGTGCCTTCTGCAGGAGTCTAAGGACCTCACACACATCCACACGCTCGACACACTCACACACACATGCAGCAACATGGCATCGTGAGTTATAAACATTGAACATGTTACGTGTTTGAATTGTTTACCTACATAAGTTTAATTTTACTTTTCTAATAACTATTTAATCTATTTATAGTATTAATCTGTAATAAAGTTTGAGAGTGGAGTTAGTTTGTGCCAATGTAGTTACTTGGTAGTTTTTCTCTTTTCCAGACTGGCGATAGCGTGTGCCCCCCATCAGATCCCTCCACTGGTGATGGCCCTCAGTTCCCCCCATGCTGAGCGAGGGGAGCGTGCCGCCATCACTGCCCTCTACAGTCAGCTGGTGTACGAGGGGTGTGGGGGTGAGAGTGAGGTGCTATCCACAGTCACCTCTATGCTCCTAGCTCTGGTGCAGGATGTCTGTCCTGATGTCAGGCGGTTGGCTTTGAGAGGTCTGGCCCACTACGCTCACCTTCACAACAAACAGGTGTGTATCACTTCAATAGCGCACTAATATTGCGGAGGAAATTGTAATAAATAGAGTCAGGGAATTCTCCATAGTCAGGATTTCAGACCCTTGGTCCGAAATCCCAGTTATCTGGCGTCCGCTTTTTGGATTTGTTTTGACATGAAACCGTTACTGCTCTATGTAGTTTGTTGTATCCGCTAGTTTGTTGTACTGCACACTTCATGATTGTTTAATGACCTGGCAAGGGGGTTCATCTGGGTGTGTCACACGCCTCTAACACATATATTTTAATAGTAACTCACCGATGCATCTTCTGTGGTAGAGGAAGTGAACAATTCCTCATTTTCGATTATAATAGTAAGATATGTAGTTTTAAATTTTTAACTCGTTATTATTCTTGGTATCCATAGTACATGCAGGATAGTATTTACAAAAACCTGTTCAATTTTTTTATTTGATCGAAAATGTGGATGTGATTTAAAATCAGGGAAATATAAATTATAAAATACAATAATTATATTAAACTGAAGGAGTAGTTCCTAAAATGGATACACATCAAATAAAATCTTTGGTCCGAATGTCCTTTCGACCAAGTGTATTTCGGGCGATTAATTAATTTCTATTTTTAATTGAAAAGTGAAAATATTCACTCAAGTCAACTCTCTTGCTTCATTATTTATAAACACTGTGGCGTACTAATTAATTTCGTAAGATGATTACTTTCTTCCTTTGAATTGTTACTTCAGTTTCATATTTGTGGTAAAATCATTTCAATTATATTTACTTTTCAATCTTTTTATTCTTTAAATTTTTAATTCGGGAAATAATTGCGTTCATCAAAGTGTACTAACTATTCAACACCATTATTTTGAATTGTCATTAAAACATGTTTCGAACTCTAAGAACATGTATCGGCTTTTCTGAACATGTTTCAGCTTGTCTGAACATGTTTCAGCTTGTCTGAACATGTTTCAGCTTGTCTGAACATGTTTCAGCTTGTCTGAACATGTTTCAGCTTGTCTGAACATGTTTCAGCTTGTCTGAACATGTTTCAGCTTGTTAGCTTGTTGGAACATGTTTCATGGTTTCAGAACATGTCTTCTCTTTTCCATTTACTAACATAGTTCACACTTTTTCTTTCTAGTGTTATTTTCCACCGTGGTTCGGGGTGAGTACCTACCGGCTGAAAGTACTTTCTTTTCCTCACTTTGCCAGTAGATGAATAAATAGGGCAAAGTCACAATTACCAGCTGAGAAATTAATGCACAGTCGAAAATTTTGATAAGTTTTAAAAAAATACATTAAAATATGAAAATTAAAATTTATTCATAGTGGAGAGAACAGAAAAGAAAGTTTAAAAAATATTTATTTATTATTTAACTCGATATTTTGGTTGGTATTCATATGGGTATCATGGATACCAACTATTGTATCATGTATACCAAAATTGACTAGTTAAATAATAATGAAACACTTTTTTCTAGATCTTTCTACAATGATAATATTTTAATGTTCTTATTTTGCTGTGATTTTTTAATAACTTACTGAAATTTTTATCCGAAATTTTATTCTCATTTTGTAATTGCTCCTGTACCCTAGCTTTTTTGTGTTTGGTTTCCTTTTTTGTGATCTAGCCGGTATTACTTCATTTAGCTGGGGATATTCACCTAATTTGCTTTTTATTTTAGTTAATTATTTAATTCAAACACTCTTTATTTTATACACTATATATAATATAGTATTATCCATATATAATATTATCCATTTTATATTGTAGTTATTATGAAAGAGCAAAACTTTCTAACAGTTACGTGTTGGTCGTCTCGCTAAATAATACTTTCAGCTTTTTAAATTTTTTAACAACACTCTAGTTACGCATCCCATTGTCCGGGTAACAATATTTCAATAACTATTTTTCTCAATATTGGGACAGTATTGCCCTCAATATTGGGACAGTATTGCCCTCAATATTGGGACAGTATTGCCCTCAATATTGGGACAGTATTGCCCTCAATATTGGGACAGTATTGCTCACAACATTGAAACAATATTGCTCACAACATTGGGACAATATTGCTCACAACATTGGGACAATATTGCTCACAACATTGAGACAATATTGCTCACAACATTGAGACAATATTGCTCACAACATTGGGACAATATTGCTCACAACATTGGGACAATATTGCTCACAACATTGAGACAATATTGCTCACAACATTGAGACAATATTGCTCACAACATTGAGACAATATTGCTCACAACATTGAGACAATATTGCTCACAACATTGAGACAATATTGCTCACAACATTGAGACAATATTGCTCACAACATTGAGACAATATTGCTCACAACATTGAGACAATATTGCTCACAACATTGAGACAATATTGCTCACAACATTGGGACAATATTGCTCACAACATTGGGACATTATTGCTCACAACATTGGGACATTATTGCTCACAACATTGGGACATTATTGCTCACAACATTGGGACAATATTGTCACAAGAAACATTGTTACATGGATGATTTGAGTATAACTACATATTTAGCCTTCATATAAATCTTTTACTTGGCTAATTTTAATTTCTCATAGCTTATCACCTGAATTATACTCACCAATATTATTTATCATAAGCCCAGTAATGAATAGCACACTAAATTATTTATCATATGGTTGTGACAATATGCTCTTAAAATCATAGATCCCAAGAATATCATAGACGAAACGAAATGAAATGGTATCGAATACTATATTCCGCTGGTTTAGAACGATCCTATACTGTTTAATTCTCTCCGTCTATGATATTTTCGGGATCTATGATTTTAAGAGCATATTGTCACAACCCTATTTATAATATTTATTAAGATATTTCAAGTAAATATTGCCGCAACTTTTTACCCTCGCAAATTTTAATTTCTCTTTTATTTTGGGTATTGTTTTTATGATTTAGGATGAGTTCCTAGTTGAGGAATGGTTCCACTTTTTCGATCTTATAAGAAAAAAAGTATTTAATAAATGCCTATTATATTAAAATAATGAATTAAATAATATCTATACAATTATTATATACTTTACATTATGATCGAAAATGTGGAACTGTCCGATAATAGGGAACTTACCCTAGCAACATCGTGTGCCGATTTACCTTCATATACACAGATAATGGTAATTATTTAATGAAATCATTGACTAATTTATGGACTAATTTTCTTTTCTCTTCAGGTTGACGATCGGCTTCACGAAATAGTTGGGGCACTGGTGGGTGGAACGGATCAACGAGAGGAGTCCATGCCCAGTATAGATGCGGAGGAGACTGATAATTTTGACCATCCCCCCATCCACACCAGCAGTGGGAGTCACAGTGTGCACCACTCTGAAGTGGTGCCCCTGGGTGCAGAGGAAAGGGTGTCAGTGGAAGCCCTGAGGGGACTGGCGGCTCTTCTACCCCAGTTACCCCCTGAGACGGTCCTACCCCATACTCCATTGCTGATGATCAGAGTGAGGTTGTTTGCGGAGAAGAGTGTTGGGGAGGTGCGTGAGGCAAGTTTTGGAGTTTTACGTGGACTGAGTTCAGTGGTGGGACAAACCCAAGAGTTCCAGGAGAATATTCCCCAGCACCTTTTGGCTGCCATCATTCACCTGGCTGACAAACACCAACCGACAGTTGTGATGTGCAAGAGTGCGCTACTGTCCTTAGCGCAGCACCTTCATTCCGACTCTCTCAAGACTCTGATGCAAGCAAAGTTAAGTCCCTCTGCCAAACTAGACTACAAGCCTTTCCTAGCAGAACTAGCGCCCCTCCTGGTAGACTGGCTAGCGGATCAACTGAGTCTGGTGATGGCTGCTGCCTGTTCTTACTACCACAGCCGGCAGAGTGAGCTGAGGGCCGCAGCAGCTTACTTCACCGGAGAAGTGGTTAGGTATGGAGGAGGGGAGGGAGCCACTGGTGTTGCTACAGGACTGGTGCTGCTTATGAGGGATGAAGTGGCAGCCGTGAGAACTGCTGCAGCTGTCTCCGCCCCTCTACTCAGCCAGCATGCACATGTGCTGTGAAGTGACTAACCTTAACCACCTCCTTGGATTGTCCAGGGACAATCTCTCGCATCCTCACACAATGTCCTACAGTACACTCACTGGGGCAACTATTGTCCGCCCCAGGAAGGCAATGACTTCCTGGGGGACAAGTGGTTATCATAGGCCCTTACCCCCACACGCGTCTTGAGTGGTTACATATTATTGTGCAAAAGTGCACTTTTTATAATGCCTATCCGGTTTATTTTCAAATTCATTGATTTCTTCCATTAAATTTAATTCAGTAATAACTGGATATTTTATAAGAGACGAAAGGTTAATTGAATCTCTATTAACATGGGTGAGTATTGTTTTTCTTTTCTGTTTATGACTTTATTGTTGCTATATTTGGGTGTACATTTTATCAGGGAGTAATTGGGATAAAGAGGTTTCTAACGTGTAGCTGTGTGCGGTATATTATTTTTCTATGTTTTTATGTGTTCATACATGCTGTGCTATTATTATATAAGTATTGAGGTACTGTGCCATTTACGAAATGATAGTTATGTACTTGTAGATCAAACAAGTCTTAATTTATTAATGTGTATATTTTTTTGTTAAAATACATTATATATATCAACTTTGTCCCCAAGTTTCTTAGGTTAGGTCCGACTTTGGATTTTTAGCAGAAAATATATTGTTTGAGACTGACAGTATTCACGGAGTAGCTTTTCTTCTTTTATGAGCATTTCCACAGACTGGTGGTAGGATACTTTCCCTTCTGACTTCACGTACTTAATTTCTTTTTAAATCAGCGATATGGCCTTTGGTTCCGATGCAGAAAAATTAATTATATTTTCAAATATTATTACTCCAGATGATCTTCATAGAGTGTTCAATAATAGAAATAGTATTTTGAAGTAAGTTGATGATTGTGATAAATAATTTGGTCTAAATTAAAAGGTAGGGCAAAGTACTAATTACCAGATGCGTTATAAATACTGCTTGGAAATTTCAATGGTTTTTATCAAATAAATACACCAGATTATGAGTGTTAGCAATATATTCATTGTGGATAATTAATTAATTATTTTTTTAGTAAACCTATGGAAATTTTCATCCAGTAGCTATTTAATTCGTATTGATGATTGACACTTTACTGTTTAATTTTTGTCGTATCTATGTATGTAATGTAGGTATATATAATATTTTTTTTGCATACTATATATTGTGTTGCTAGTCTTTAAATGATTGCATCATGCTGTATACTTTACCATGTGGAACATATTTTAAGGGTCGTACACACGTAGGGTTTTTTCAGTCTTTCCACCAGACTTTTTGCTAAGCTCCTCCTACTTTTTCCACGAGAATATAAGAAAAAAACTATATAGTTATTATTTATTTCAGTTGTTATCCATGATACCTGCAGGTATCGTGGATACCAACTGAAATAAATAATATTTATATAGTTTTTTCTTACATTCTCGTTGAAAAAGTAGGAGGAGCTTAGCAAAAAGTCTGGTGGAAAGACTGAAAAAAACTCTACGTGTGTACGGCCTTTTAGAGGTTCATTTTCAGATCTCTAGCTAAAACTGTAAATAACTTCATTCTCTAGTCATAAGAAGACATTCCAAATTATCTTAATGTGTGCACTCTTTTCAGCAGATAATATTTATATTCCATATGATTTTTGTGAGACGAATGTGCGTAATAGTTTTAAGTAAAATTGTAATAGTTTGATAAATATATTAATTCTCATCCATTAGTTTGTTAACGCTACTTACAGTTTTAGAGGATAGCGCTAGGGTTATGCTCTTCAAAAACGAGGTGTTAGATTTTGTGTTAGGTAGACTCGTAGGTCTTATTTGATATCACCTCTTCATTTTTCTCTTCCATCCATGAGTGCAGCCACTGGTGCTTGTGTCCCGTTTAGTCACATTCATTGGTAAGTGACTGCATTTACTGAATAGCTTTTCTGCATCCATGAGCATTGTCATCGATTGGTGGTAGGTGACTTTGTTCATGAAGCCACTTTCCTTTCTGACTGTTTCTTTCAGTCCCTTGTATTTAATTTCTTTTTGACGTCAACGATATGGCCTTTTGTTCCGAAACAGACGTCAAATCCCTTTATAATGAATTAATTAACTAGAATCTCTAATTTCGTATCAAATGTATTTAACATTCCAAATGAATATGCAAACGTAAAGACTTTTGTCTAGTCATGATTAAGATGCCATTATTTTTTATTATTACAACTGTTTTGGTTCTATGTATTTTATTTTGTAGCTCTAAAGACAATGCCAATGTTTTAGCAATTTTATCTAGTCTTCAGACTGTAGCCAAAGCACATAGCTAAGTTATATATCATACATTATATAGTTGCTTTTTGTGTGAAAGTGATACTGTTAATTGTCTATTGAAAAAAGAGATGGTAATAAACGAGAACGATGGCTTCCATTTTATTTTATATCCTTAAACGATTGTCATTTACAAAATAACTTACATATAACGTAGTATTACAAATGTAATGGAAATACGCAGTATATCTTTGAAGTATTTGTGAATTCTTTAAATCTGTGTACCATTTTGACGTCAGAGTCGCAAGTAGAAGTAGGTATGGACACTGCATCACCTTCAGTGTACCATTGGTGTCATTTTGGTGCGCGGAAGATTCCACTGAGGAAAATTCCACTGCGGAAAGTTCCACTGGGAAAATTCCCCTGCGGAAAGTTCCACTGAGGAAGATTCCACTCGGAAAATTCCACTGAACAAAATTCAATATTAAATGAGGTTTAATGACAGTCCAAAATATATAGTGATAGATCTGTTCCTGTAGCTAGGAAACGTTACCTTAATTCAAATAAATATCTTGATCTGTTCAATGTTAATCTAGCAGAGAGTAGGATAGTGTCTTGGGATAATGTTTTACTTTATCTTAACCATCTAATTAATGCAGATAAAGTATTTGAACTATAAATGTGTGAATCAACTTCTATTCTTATATTAGTTTATCTGTGTTTTATCAAAAAATATAATTGTACTGTTTTTTTTATAATTTTTACAGCAACACCTCGAAGTAGACCAGAGTTACGTTCCACTTTCGTATCGTATAACATATATTTTTATTTGCCCCTACTTAAAACTCAAACTTACATTCCAAATGAAAATAACCCTTAACTGTAATCAAATTTGCGGAACAAGAAGCTAAATAAAAAAAAATTAATAGTTTTTTAAGTAGAAATATCTTCATTTCAATTGGAATACATTTTTCTTAGGTGTTGCTCAAAGAAAATGTACATTACAAAAATTTATATAATGATATTCACTTACATTTTATTAAACCACTTAAAAAGAAACACTGTAATGAATATCACAAAAAGGTTATATAATATGAACATTACAATTTCTAAAGTATTGATTTAGAAAATAAGTAGTAAAATTTATATATTTATTGGAATTTTCCTAAGTGGAATTTTCCCAGTGGAATCTTTCTTAGTGGAATCTTCCTCAGTGGAATATTCCTCAGTGGAATTTTCCCAGTGGAATCTTCCGCAGTGGAACTTTCCTTAGTGGAATTTTCCTAGAACCGTCATTTTGACGTCAGTGTCGCTAATAGAAGTAGGTATGGACACTGTATTACCTTCTGTGTACCATTGGCGTCATTTTGACGTCATAGTCACTAGTAGAAGTAAGCAGGGACTATATCACCTTCTGTGTACCGTTTGTGTCATTTTTACGTCACAATCGCTAGTAGAAGTAGGTATTGACACTGTGTACCGTTGGTGTAATTTTGACGTCACAGTCGCTAGTAGAAGTATGTATGGACACTGTATCACCTTCTGTGTACCATTGGTGTCATTTTGACGTCAGAGTCGCTAGTAGAAGTATGTGTGGACACTGTATCACCTTCTGTGTACCATTGGTGCTATTTTGACGTCATAGTCACTAGTAGAAGTATGTATGGACACTGTATACCCTTCTGTGTACCATTGGTGCTATTTTGACGTCACACTCGCTAGTAGAAGTATGTATTGACACTGTATCACCTTCTATGTACCATTGGTGCTATTTTGACGTCAGGGTCGCTAGTAGAAGTAGGTATGGACACTGTATCACCTTCTGTGTACCATTGGTGTCACTTTGGCTTCAGAGTCGCTAGTAGAAGTAGGCATGGGCACTGTATCACATGTGTAGTATGGGCGTCATTTTGACGTCACAGTCGCTAGTAAAAGAAGATATGGACACTGTATCACCTTCTGTGTACCATTGGTGGCAGAGTTGCTAGTAGAAGTAGGTATGGACACTGTATCACCTTCTGTGTACCATTGGTGGCAGATTCGCTAGTAGAAGTAGGTATGGACACTGTATCACCTTCTGAGGACTAAGGCGACATACATGTCCCTTTTCAAATGATTTATATGGCTATGTTATTTTGAGCTATTTTCTTTATACGACCGGATAAACACGTGTACTGTCTCATTTATTAGAGCACGCTTACATAAGTTAGCACAATTATGTTCTTTACTTTTTCTTTGAAATATTGAGCTATATTTTTAAAGATTTAAATCTCTTTTTTTGATGCGTCTTTTTTTTCAACCGCCATCTCATTTTTATCTGTTATTAAAGTTGTATCAAAGTTGTACTGTTGAATAAAAGAAAGGTACAACTGAATTATCTAATTAATAAAAGCGTATTCTTTTCTCTCAGTGAATTTCTATCTTTGTTTTCATTTGAAAATTACATTGCCTTTCTTTTTTCCCTTCTTTGAAGTGCCACTGATACCATAAGGGAAAAGTGAGACTAAAATCCTGAGAGTTCGTTAATAAGATTTCTCTTGGAGAGACACAATATAAAATGTTGTTTGAAGAGGAAATGAGATTAAAGTCTCACGATATCCAAGGACATAATTCAATAACACTCTCCCCGGATTTGATTATTCGCTGTCCCTGGGGCTTAGGCTGTTAGTCTAAGCCTCAGCATTCAAAATCTGGTCACAAATGGCGAGTGCTATTTTTGTATTGACTGCTTTTAGGCACTGGCTTCAAAGTGACAATTCTAGCCAATTTTAAGCCTGGCTGATTTTGCTGTTCACGGCATGGGGCTGATATGCGTCTCAACTTAATATGCTTGCGAGGAGGCTAAGTTATGAATAATCGGTCGGTTGTCAAACTTTATCCTTAAGATGTATTCATAATCTACAGGATTGAATATCGCAGACAATTATCCTTTTAAAGGCCTCCAGGGGCTCTATCCTGAAGCTGTCTGTGGTGAATGGAAGAGAAGGGGGGTTGTGTCCCTTGGGCCCTGAACTGTTGTAATTTGGATTATGGATTATCTTTTTTTCATTTTTACCATGTTTATCATTTTTTTAACGCTACTTGCAGTTTTAGAGGATAGCGCTAGGGTTATGCTCTTCTACTACGAGGTCTTAGATTTTGTGTTAGGTAGGCTCGTAGGCTTCATTTACTATCACCTCTTCATTTTCCTCTTCCATCCGTGAGTGCAGCCACCGGTACTTGTGTCCCGTTTCGTCACATTCCTTGGTAAGTGACTGTATTCATGGAGTAGCTTTTCTGCATCCATGAGCATTGTCACCGACGGTGGTAAGTGACTTTGTTCATGGAGCCACTTTCCTCTCTGACTGTCTCTTCCAGTCCCTTGTATTTAATTTCCTTTTGACGTCAGCGATATGAACTTTGGTTCCGAAGCAGACGTTAAACCCCTACTAAATTAAAATAAATTATCCTTTTAAAGGTTAATATCAACCAAGTGGGAAATTCTAAATTGGTTCTTTTTTTTTGTCTGCTTCTTCCAATCCCTCGTATTTTATCTCCCCTCTGCGATATGGCCTTTGGTTCTGAAGCAGATGTTAAACCCGTAAGTAAATTAAATTGTTTCTTGAATACATTTTCACCTGCAAATAATTATAAATAACAAATCTCCTAACTAGGGTTGTGACAATATGCTTTTAAAATAATAGATCCTGGAAATATTATGGACGAAGAGAATTAAACAGAATTGGTTTCTACACCAGCGGTATACAGTATTCGATTCCATTTTATTTCGTCTATGATATTCCTAAGATCAGTGATTTTAAAAGCATATTGTCATGTAATTAATTTTCGTTTAGTAGACAATAATTGGGTTTCAATTAGTGAGCAATGTTGCTAACAAATTAGTTATTCAGATTTCGACTCTACTGTTGGGCTCGAGAGACTGAAGCTCAGTTCGAACAGACTTAAGTTAAATTGAATTATTCATCGATGCTCGTAATGCAATTAAGTGATTTAAACCTCCCGATCCGACAATTCGAATTTGGAAAAATTGTGAAATTTCTTTCTGTTGATTCTGAAGCAGAAAAAAAGTATTTTGTTGCATAAATTCCGAGTTATCGAACAGTTCAACATTTTCGATCATATAAGAAAAATGCATTTAATGATTAATATTAAACTTTTATTTCTAATTGGTATCCTTGATACCTACTGGTATCATGGATACCCCAGCAAAGTGAAAAGGGTATCATGAATACCCAAGCAATTAATCACCTCTAAATTAGCCAATATATCATGCATCACAAGTAGAGTTTGTATTCAAATAAATGGATTTTTTCTCCAAGTTAAGAGCACAATAGTTGACAGATTTGGATGACAAATTAACTGAGGGTTAGCTACGAGTTATCTAACTGTTACTGTGTATTTTCATTCCTCTATTTTAAAATCATTTCCAATATTCTGTAGGAATATTTTTGGTATTAATGTTCTATTATACATCCGAGTAAAGTATTAAATGATTCGATAATTAAACACTCTTCCTTTAATCTGTTCAATTCTAAGGTATTTGCTTATAAATATTGAACATTTTAACGAAAATAAATCAAAATTCGACGTTGTAGGTTTTTTGTGGTTTCAATTGCTATAGAATCTTTAAAATAGTGAGAAGTTTTATCCCAATCCATCACACGACAGTACAATACAAACAATATCGTGAGGAAGTATTAGATTTGTGTTGATTATCTGCCAGAAAAAGTATTGGAGTTATTTTCTTTCTTGGGCCTCGATTCAATTATTGGAAAAGAATATGAAGGATTTTCTGGATGTTTTCTTTTGCTCGCATTGCAGTTATTGGGAAAATATCTTCGCCATTTTTCAGAGACACATGAAACAATTCGTAAAATCTGAATTTGACGGTTCTCATCGTTTGAAGTGTTATTCAATAAAAACTTCAACGTTTAAGATATTTCCTACAGTGACAAATACCAGATGCTAAACTTCAATAAGTTATTATTTAAAAAACGCATTAAAATGAATTCATTGTGAGAGAATTGTATGAAAAAGTATATGATAAATAACGAGTTAAATAATGGCTCTTTATTTGAGCGTTAGGGTAAGTTACGAATTATCGGTCAGTACTACATCTTCGGACATATAAGAAAAAACAATATAAAAATTATTAATATCACTCAGTGCTATCTAATAACAATAATTTTTATTTTGTTTTTTCTTATATGACCGAAGATGTAATACTGACCGATAATTCATAACTTACCCTATATGAATATTTTTAAATATTTTTATACTTTTTAAAATACTAATCAATTGAAATTTTCATCCGCTATATAATTCACACCTGGTTATTGTCGCTTTACCCAATGGTATGAATACCAACACCAGTGCCATTATTTAAATGGTATCTGTAGAGAAAGAGTATCCTGATTTAGTACTATTATTTATCTAATTCTACTCACTAGATTGGTTGAATAATGAGGTTTTTTCTATAAATAGGATAAGTTTCAAATTATCGGTCAGTTTTACTTTTTCGGAAACGTAAGAAAAAATTCTATTACAATTATATTTAACTTTTATTATTATCATATATTTTTTCTTACGTGTCCGAAAATGTGGAACTGACCGATAATTCGGAGCTTACCCTATTTTCCACTTCAGTTTCATCTGACTGCTTATATAACATCGCAAAACAACTACATTTTATACTTTTGGACAGATTAATTTCAATTTATTTTCATTGTCGTTAAAACTCATTCATTTATTTGCAAATTTCTAGCTTTTTTACACACATCAGTGTTCTATCCGTTCATTCTCCTCCCATTGCTTCAGTGTCCGTGAAAAAATATATCGTTACTTTAAATTAAACGGGCAGATTGACACTCGTCAGACTCAGTACCGTGTCTTGTGAGTGCTAAAAAGTACTGAGAAGATACGGTAGAGATGTGAGTGAAGAAGCCTTAAATGTCTCCTCCACTTTAATTTTCTTTTATTTCTCTATTCATTAAAACTAAGGTTACTGATTATAAAACTGCAAACCATTTCAATTTTTTTTTATTATAATGTGTTATTTAATTTATTATGGTGATTTTGTTTCTACCCTTTGAATTTCAAGCGAAGAAAAAGACTTACATACCTCTGAAAAGCTTAAAACTATGATGAAGCTTTTAAGACATATTACAAATGGCAACATTTATTTAAGTACCTTAAAGTGAAAAAATGTACCTAATCACCATTAAATTTACGATAACATGTGATGATAAAGTCAATCTTGTCTTCTTTTTCTTCTATTATATCCTAGAAATGTCGGACAGTGACAGTTGAGTGTGAATATTTTCTTAACGCTTTAACGTCCACCGTACTTTGGAGAAGACATTAGAAAAACATCAAGTAATTTTTTCTAAAAATTTAATGTATTTTTAGAGAAATTTTAATTTAGAGAGGAAGGGACTTTCAAAGGTTAGAAGGTTGAGAATTTTATTCAGTTTATTGTAGTATTTCAAAAATTAGTCTACGGTGAATGGTCTCAATATTTGATTTAAGTTTTCTTTATATCAAAGTCTACGGTAAATAGTCCCATTGTTTGATTATTATTATTATACCGTTACCGAACCGAAAAGAAGTTCCTCATTTACTTAATTTATCATACATATTTTCATAGTAGGAGGCTAAATGTCAATATCAAATGAATAATTAAATTTTAGAGTTTACGTAGGTTGTTTATTCCCTGAAAATATTCATTAAGGATGGCTTGTACTTCAGAAGTATTTCTTTGCAACATATCACCGAGTCAGTATTCACGAGCAACACTAAATTCCGTTATTTGTGTAAGTTCATGCAGATTTATTGGACTGAGAAAGACTTGCATTGCTTCGCTGCAGTTAATTAGGCATGAAAAAAAGGCAGAGGAATGCAGGTGATGTAGTGAAACAAAGTGGACAGGAAAACAATGGGGAGAACAAGAAGGAAATCAATAGACTTACAAGAGAACAATAATGAGAACAATAAGGAGAACTATAAGGAGAACAAGAAGGAGAACAATGGACTTACAGGAAAACAAAAAAGGAGAACAATAGACTTACAAAAGAACAAAAAGGACAACAATGGACTTACAAGAGAACAGTTAAGAGAACAATAGACTTACAGAAGAAAAATAAGGAGAACAATGGACTTGCAGGAGAGCAATAGATTTACAGAAGAAAAATTAGGAGAACAATGGACTTACAGGAGAACAAGAAGGAGAGCAATGGACTTGCAGGAGAGCAATAGATTTACAGAAGAAAAATTAGGAGAACAATGGACTTACAGGAGAACAAGAAGGAGAGCAATGGACTTACAGGAGAACAAGAAGGAGAACAATGGACTTACAGGAGAACAAGAAGTAAATGGATGTTGGAGATGATAAGAACAGTATATAATGAATAATATATTATACCCTTCAAATAGTATTGATATATTATTAGTATCATGTTAAAGTTAGCTGATAAAAGTACATCATCAATTAAAATTCAATTGGAGTATCATAATAACAATGAATACACGGTATCTGTATATAGCTACACAAACTACTTATTGAACTTAATTGTTTTAATTTCTTTTCACTTCGGTCGATTGATGTTATCAATTTGGTGTTTATTTAATATAAAAGCTAAAAATATAATAATTTATTGATTATTTCAGAGTAACTACCGACTTCGCTGGCAAAGAGGAAAATGAAGCGCTCTTTTGAAGTAGTAACTTTGCTAATTAGTAAAAGGATTCACACTTTAAAAATGTCCTTTTCTGTCACTTGTGAAAAGGAATTAGAAAGAAGTACCACTTTGTCAAATGTACTTAGAAAACATACTGTGACAGTGTCGTGCTGAGACACTCTCAGTACGCGTAAAGTGGGTGTTAGCATGAGTTGCTAACTTATCATGACCTATCCATCACATTAAATATTGATTTTTTTTAATTTCATTGTGATTTTTTTTATAGTTTTTCATTTTGAAATATTAATTAATTAATCTTTTTTTTCACTAAATACTAAGTTTTTTATATTTTTTTCATAATTCATCTTAAATTATCAAATTTCGAATGTCTTCGTTGGGATTTTTTTTTTAGGTAGTGACCGACGAAAGACTATCGACTATAAGTGTTTTACATTTGCGATAAATTAAAAATCGTTTTTCATTCATCGTCGATGATGCATTAGTTTTTGATGATTGATTATTATCACCGATTGGAAGTGACCGATTAGCGACTATAATATTACGATTGGGATAAGTTACGAATTAATTAATCTGGAGCTTACCCTTTATTTTAGCTTGGGTAAGTTCCGAATTATCGGTCAGTACTACATATTCGGTCATATAAGAAAAACGATATAAAAATTATTATTATTACAAATAGCACTGTGTAATAATAATAATTTTTATATTGATTTTTCTTGTATGTCCGAAGATGTAGTACTGACCGATAATTCGGAACTTACCCTAGCAAAAATATAGTGTAAACTCCGGATTATCGGATATGTAAGAAAAAATATATTTAATTATAATTTAGCTTTTATTTTAATTGGTATCCATGATACCTGCAGGTGTAATGGATACCAACTAAAAATACAAATTAAATAATTATAATTATAATTAAAAACATGTTTCTTACATGTCCGAAAATGTATAATTGTCTGATAACTCGGAACTAACCCTATATATAATTCTTGCATCTTCAAAATTTCTTTCCAAATTACACTCGAGTCATACGCATTCGTCACCTTCTAAAGAAGACAAATCGTGTTCTTTTTCTCTGCAGTCATAAAATAAGACGGCATGACGAATATTCTTGCGACTCTTCCGTACTTTAGACATTGGATCTTTTTCAGGGGAATATCTCGAGATTAATTGTTCCGCTAAGATGTTGCAGGGAATATCTGTGACTGTCAGAGAGATCTTTGGCAGTGAGGAAATAAAATGATTCTAATTGAAATGATTAGAAAGAGATATTTAATGGGAGTGATTTTTTAAACAGATAATAGTATTTTATGAAGAGGTACTAGTAGTTTGGTAATATTGAAATAGTAAAAAGTAATTGTCACCTATTTTGATTGAAATTATTAAAGTTAAAGTGTCTCCACAGTCTACCATCACACTACACTGTAAGTTAAAGTGTCTCCACAGTCTACCATCACACTACACTGTAAGTTAAAGTGTCTCCACAGTGTACCATCACACTACACTGTAAGTTAAAGGGTCTCCACAGTCTACCATCACACTACACTGTAAGTTAAAGTGTCTCCACAGTCTACCATCACACTACACTGTAAGTTAAGATGTCTCCACAGTCTACTATCACACTACACTGTAAGTTAAAGTGTCTCCACAGTGTACCATCACACTACACTGTAAGTTAAAGTGTCTCCACAGTGTACCATCACACTACACTGTAAGTTAAAGTGTCTCCACAGTCTACCATCACACTACACTGTAAGTTAAAGTGTCTCCACAGTCTACTATCACACTACACTGTAAGTTAAAGTGTCTCCACAGTCTTTCTTTTTCTTTTCGGTCTCTTGAGTTCACAGAAAAAAAGTCCAAAACTCAAAAAAACTCAAGTGCAGAAGTCAGTCGAGTGAAAATAACTCAAAAGGTAAGTAGGAAGTTTGTTTGGATTTTATTTCTTTCATTTGAAATTAATTTAATTTGTGAAAGTTTGTGTACTTGAAAATGTAAGAATTAATAGAATTTCAAACTATTATTATTTAAACATTTGAATGCAGCACATTAAATTATAATTAACAATGGAGAACATCTTCTATTATTTTAAACTGAATAATAGATTAAACAGGAGATAAAAATAATGGTAGTCAAACACATTATTTCAGTAGCAGTCACGCAATACAAATAATATAAATATCTATTTAAATAATTCCTATCGTACATTTTATACCATTCTACAACTCATCTAAATTCAATGCGTCAAATTTAGACAACAGAAGTGAATATATTCCTGGTCACAATAAAGAGAAATTTGCAATTGGAAGTATGTAGGGTTTTAAAAGAGTTTTTAAATTGACTCTACCTGAGTTGTAAGCGTGAAAAAACATCAAAGAAAAGCAAGTCTAGCGGGAATAAATGAAACGAGCAACAATTCAGTGTTTTATTGCCATAGATTGTAAGCAATACTGGTAACAATTCAGTGTTTTATTGCCATAGATTGTAAGCAATACTGGTAACAATTCAGTGTTTTATTGCCATAGATTGTAAGCAATACTGGTAACAATTCAGTGTTTTATTGCCATAGATTGTAAGCAATACTGGTAACAATTCAGTGTTTTATTGCCATAGATTGTAAGCAATACTGGTAACAATTCAGTGTTTTATTGCCATAGATTGTAAGCAATACTGGTAACAATTCAGTGTTTTATTGCCATAGATTGAAAGCAATACTGGTAACAATTCGGTGTTTTATTGCCATAGATTGTAAGCAATATTGGTAACAATTCAGTGTTTTATTGCCATAGATTGTAAGCAATACTGGTAACAATTCAGTGTTTTATTGCCATAGATTGTAAGCAATACTGGTAACAATTCAGTGTTTTATTGCCATAGATTGTAAGCAATACTGGTAACAATTCAGTGTTTTATTGCCATAGATTGTAAGCAATATTGGTAACAATTCAGTGTTTTATTGCCATAGATTGAAAGCAATACTGGTAACAATTCGGTGTTTTATTGCCATAGATTGTAAGCAATATTGGTAACAATTCAGTGTTTTATTGCCATAGATTGAAAGCAATACTGGTAACAATTCGGTGTTTTATTGCCATAGATTGTAAGCAATATTGGTAACAATTCAGTGTTTTATTGCCATAGATTGTAAGCAATATTGGTAACAATTCAGTGTTTTATTGCCATAGATTGAAAGCAATACTGGTAACAATTCAGTGTTTTATTGCCATAGATTGTAAGCAATACTGGTAACAATTCAGTGTTTTATTGCCATATATTGTAAGCAATACTGGTAACAATTCAGTGTTTTATTGCCATAGATTGAAAGCAATACTGGTAACAATTCAGTGTTTTATTGCCATAGATTGTAAGCAATACTGGTAACAATTCAGTGTTTTATTGCCATAGATTGTAAGCAATATTGGTAACAATTCAGTGTTTTATTGCCATAGATTGTAAGCAATATTGGTAACAATTCAGTGTTTTACTGCCATAGATTGTAAGCAATACTGGTAACAATTCAGTGTTTTATTGCCATAGATTGTAAGCAATACTGGTAACAATTCAGTGTTTTATTGCCATAGATTGAAAGCAATACTGGTTACAATTCAGTGTTTTACTGCCATAGATTGTAAGCAATACTGGTAACAATTCAGTGTTTTATTGCCATAGATTGTAAGCAATACTGGTAACAATTCAATGTTTTATTGCCATAGATTGTAAGCAATACTGGTAACAATTCAGTGTTTTATTGCCATAGATTGTAAGCAATACTGGTAACAATTCAATGTTTTATTGCCATAGATTGTAAGCAATACTGGTAACAATTCAGTGTTTTATTACAATAAAGCAAGTCGTTGTTATATGTAGATAATGTATAACTTTATTTCGGACGTTTCTAAAGTAGTGGTTCCATTTTTGTGATCATTTTTTCTATGACAATTCTACTCAACACCAAACACCAGACAATGAGTTGGTAAAACTGGTAGTAGAACCACTATTCTAATCAGTACCAGACAATGTACCAAACACCAGACAATGAGTTGGTAAAACTGGTAGTAGAACCACTATTCTAATCAGTACCAGACAATATACCAAACACCAGACAATGAGTAGGTAAAACTGGTAGTAGAACCACTATTCTAATCAGTACCAGACAATATACCAAACACCAGACAATGAGTTGGTAAAACTGGTAGTAGAACCACTATTCTAATCAGTACCAGACAATGTACCAAACACCAGACAATGAGTTGGTAAAACTGGTAGTAGAACCACTATTCTAATCAGTACCAGACAATGTACCAAACACCAGACAATGAGTTGGTAAAACTGGTAGTAGAACCACTATTCTAATCAGTACCAGACAATGTACCAAACACCAGACAATGAGTTGGTAAAACTGGTAGTAGAACCACTATTCTAATCAGTACCAGACAATATACCAAACACCAGACAATGAGTTGGTAAAACTGGTAGTAGAACCACTATTCTAATCAGTACCAGACAATGTACCAAACACCAGACAATGAGTTGGTAAAACTGGTAGTAGAACCACTATTCTAATCAGCACCAGACAATATACCAAACATTGCCTTTTTCCCACAAATCAAAAGGTGGCGGAATTTCCCCTGAAATGAAGAGATTGATTGGCCAATAACATCAGAAATGGTCAGACTATTTATTGTGTCTCGGAATAAATTGTCTCCTTTATTTGGTGTGGCAATATTGTAGCAGAAAATCAACACTCTGCTAAGTTATTTCTACCTATTATTTACTTTAGAAAAATCTACTGCTTTTGAGAGAGAAAAGTGAAAGATTGCTGGGAAATGATTTATCATAATTTGGACATAGTCTTACAATAAAAATATGATTACTGAGGTATATTGTAAAATAGTAGTGAGTTAACCACGAAAAAAGATTGAATGTAAGCTTTTTGATTTCTTTTTTAATTATTACCATACCATATGTTAAAACATTATATTTGGATTTTTTGGTTATCCAGATTTGATACTTTCCTCTCATTCGGATTTCGGTTATCACGATAATTGTCTAGCATATTGCCCGTTAAGAAATAGGGACTGATTTTTTTTGAATTATCCGGATTTTATGAATAAGATATTTCGTTTTTATCTCTGAATTTCTTGCAATCTTGGATTTTTTTGAAATATTCGATTTCTCATAAACTCGTTTTTTTTTATAATTTAAGATCTATCTTTTATCCATTTTTTTTATCTTGGATTTTTTTAATCATGGATTATTTTGTAATCTCTGATATTTCTCTTTAATCCGATTAGTTTTGCCATCTGGATTTCTGTAATCCGGATAATTTTTTGGTCATAGAATTAAATCGAACTTAAATGTCAAAGCGTGACAATTATTGCAGTAACCAACATATCAATACACTCTGTGCATTAGTATACAGGGTGACTCATATAGAAGTGTACTCAACTTTGAATTAATATAAATATTGTATTTAAAAATAAATAGAAATTAGAGTTAAAGTGAGAGAAAAATTATATAATTTTAATTGTATTTATTTTCAATTACAATAATTATATTAATTCAAAATTGGGTACACTTTGTAGGTCACCCTGTATAGGCCTATAATAAGGAATCAGAAGATTCATCATTTCTTCTATTAGTTTGCTCTTACTCTAGTTACTCTTCTCCACTCTTATTCTAGTCACTCATTTCTTCACTCTTATTCTAATCACTCTTTACCACTTTTACTCTAGATCAGTGTTTCTTAATGTGTTTTTCTCGCGCACCCCTTGCTTTCCTCTGGCACCCCCTGAGCATTGTATTGCATTGAAATAAATTGAAAAGATACTATTAATTAGTCGATGGCTGTTTTCTTGATTAGTAGCTCGATGTACTGCGGAGATTTTCTTCTCAAGAGTGGTTGTTGATAGTATTACGTACAATGCGCTTCCCTTTACCAGCGGCTTATTATGTTCATTTCAACGTACTGTGCGCTTTTCTTAACTAGCGACTTATTACTGCTCACAATTGAAAGACTTCTTGCGCTATACGTAGCTAGCGGCTTTCTATGCTCACAATTAGAGGCTTCAATTGCGCTAAAAACTAGCGGCTTATTATTGCTCACAATTAGAGACTTCAATTGCGCTAAAACTAGCGGCTTACTGGTTCAGTAGTTCCCGAACTTTTCCCACTATGTAGGCGGTGTAGGAGTATTAGTGTCTTCCTCTGGGTTCGCCTGTATCGTCAACCACCTACTGTTTAGGCGGTGTAGGAGTGTCAGTATCTTCTTCTGGGTTCGCCTGTATCGTCAACTACCAGTTCCCTTGACTTCCCAAGCGAGTTGCTTGCGGTGCTTGACCTGTACGCGGTGCTTGACCTGCTTAACTGGTTTCTGCGCCTGCCAATGCCGTGTGATACAGCGTATTGCCTGAGGCTATGCTTTGACCTGTAGCGGTGCTTGACCTCGTCGACTGGTTTCTGCGCCTGCCGATGTCGTGTGTGTTACACTGTATAGCCCGAGGCTACGTCGCGGTGTTTTTACTTTTTTATTGGCACTGTTCACTCACTGTTGTATTATAATAATAATACATCAACATCAAACCTTGCTGTAAGTAATATAGAGAATTTTTTTCCTCAAAATAAGAGTTCTAGCCGGAGGTTCCAGATATATTAATGCTTTTTGTTACTTATTGTCTTTTAGCCATTAATATTTTAGGGTAATAATCAGACTACCCTCTTGGGTTGTTATTCACTATTTTAGGAATTCTTATTTTGTTTTAATAATTCTCTATAGTACTACTGGCAAGGAGTAATGAAACGCAATTCAATACACACTTATATTCACTAAGAAATTGTTAGAGTTACAGAATGTTGACAATTTAGTTCGCACAGAGTGACGGCGTACAGGCGACGATTGACTCGTACTAATTACGGGAGTCGTAGATATTTACTGAACTCTCTATAAAGGGAACTTACCCCTTTTATAAGGATACTTTCACCAAGTATCTTGGTGCGGGGAATTTGGAAATCGGAAGAGAAATTGTGTCGAGGTTGTTTTTAACTAAAATCAAATAATACAAAAAATGTATTTACTAATTTCGAGCTCTTGTTAAGGCTCACGTCTCTCCCATAACTGTCCGACAAATACATTAAACTTAGTCAATTTACGATCGTCTTTGTAGCCTTTCTATATATCAGCTAGTTTTTGTGCCCCTTTAGGAGTTGTTCCATTAGAGAATAAATATGCATGTGTGCTTAAGGCAAAAACAGATATCTAATTTAGTCAAGGTTTCAACAGATGGTTATTCGTTTTACAGATAAATAGTATACTCATGACATACAATAATAATAATTAAGTATATGTGTAATTTAATTACTGTAACTCTTCAAAGTAAACATATAAATGAAATATCAAACTTTTCGTTTTTCTAGACCAATATACCGTTAACAGATACAATTAGAATACATTTGGTTAGTACGATTTGAGAATCAAAAAAACAAATTGAAAAAGTAAGGAAGATGATTGTTTTATTTACATAATCTACAATTATATTTTTAGGCAAGGAAAATTAAAATCCATTAGAAATTAAAGAAGACTATATAATTTATGATTATAATGCAGTATATTGCATTGCAGTTATATAAATATTTAGAAAATGAACAGTTGTAAACTAATGAAATAAAATTAATCAATTATGGGGTAGCGACACTCACATACAGTGTGTTTCAACATTTTGAGATTTTTCAGTGGCTTTTATTCATAGTTATACTGACAAATAAAAAAGAAAAATAATACACCAAACTGTTCAGGAAGAGTGGATTTTTAATGATTAATAACAAGAAATACATATTATAGAAGGTGCTGGAAGTGGCCTCCATTTTGCTGCACACAGAGATTCGCCCGCTTCAAAATATTAAGTGCTACACTCTGAAGGACATTCTAGCGATGTTCTTCTGATAATATCTTCACAACATTGATAAATTCGTCCACTGTAGTTGGTTTTGCAGAATACATTTCTTTTTGAGCTAAGGCCCAATAATGAAAATCCAAAGGCTGATTATTCTGCCTCCAAACTTGAAGGCAGAATCCTTTGAATCCTTTGGGTGTTTATTATTGGGCCTTAGCTCAAAAAGAAATGTATTCTAATGCACCCCCTATAAACAATCCAGGCTCCAAAGGGGTGCCGAGCACCCCCGTTTAAGAACCACAGCTCTAGTCACTCTTTTCCACTCTCTTCTTCACTCTTACCCTAGTCGCTCTTCTTCTCTCTTTTCTCCACTCTTACCCTAGTCACCCTTCTTCTCTCTTTTTCTCTTCTTTACTCCATTAAGTCTCTTCCGGATTTTCAAAATAACTTTAGTGCCAAAGTTATCACTTCAGCGCTTGGATTTCTGGAGAAATTTGCCTGAAGTGAATTGTAGAAAATAATAGAAAAATATTCCATTAAATGGGTAAAAAGAATGCCTACAATATTCTTCAAAGCCTGCCTACATTGTACACTGAAGCCTGCCTACATTGAACACTAGAGCCTGCCTACATTGTACACTAAAGTCTGCCTACATTGTACACTAAAGCCTGCCTACATTGTACACTAAAGCCTGCCTACATTGTACACTAAAGCCTGCCTACATTGTACACTAAAGCCTGACTACATTGTACACTAAAGCCTGCCTACATTGTACACTAAAGCCTGCCTACATTGTACACCAAAGCCTGCCTACATTGTACACTAAAGCCTGCCTACATTGTACACCAAAGCCTGCCTACATTTTGTATTTTATTTCCTAAATATTTTCCCTTTTTTTCACATCATTTTTTCTTCTTTTAGGAATTATTTTTTATCTCAAACTTTGATTTCTTTTCCGCAAGAAGAAGCAATTGGTTCTAAATTAATTTCCAATTAATTGTCAGTGGTTCTGTTAAAATTCGATAATTGGATTTTGGTATTTGATGAACTTTGGTAAAGTAGAAAATTCTCATCACTCCTCACTCACCATTCACTTCTTCCTCTTTCCCATTAATATTTTCTTCATCATTTAATAACAATTTAATACAAATTTAATTCTTTGACATTTGATGACACAAAGCAAATTAAAATAACACACAGTTGTCATTAATTGCCATCAAATTACAAGAACATTAATGCTAAATAGGTTATTTACTCCATTAACATTTTAGTAAAAGAACCACCAACAGTTTATTGAGTTTTATCTTTAGTGAATATTTAATAAAAATTCATTTATTTATTTTATCTCCACTTGAGACGCTAAGGAATTAATTCTGTCGAGTGTTTTGTCACCAAAGCCAATTTATCTCACTCCATTTACTCTCCAAACTTTGGAGATTATCTACCGTGGAGTTATCATCTGTGGTGTTTGATGATAAATTAATTAATGATAATGATATAATAATTATTAATTATTATCATTAATAATTATCATATCACTGTAGTGGCAACACTGAAGGTATTTATGGTTTATCAGTTAAACCTGGCGGAATAAGCATATTCCCTCCACTTGATCTCAACATAAGGGAAAAATGAAAACTATGGTTATGAACTGAAATTTATTTATAGTCTAAGAAAAAAATATGAAAGTTTTATATCACTGAATGAATCAAAGAAGCTAATTATAATACTAATAATTCTAATTAGAAAAGAATTAATAAATAAACGATAGTAGTAAGAAAGTAAATTATACACAAATAAACTACTAAACTATCGAAGGGTTAATTGGAAATAATGTGAAACAAAAAAACTAAAAAATATAACTAAATGATAAAGTTTTGTAAGTTTTAAATACAAAAACTAAATGAATGAAATATAAGACAAGAAAATTAACTAAATGATAAACGAAAAGTTAAGTTAACAAATAAGTAATGCAGTCAAACAAAGCATAAGGCAAAATATAGTAATTAGTCAAATCGTCAGGGTCAGTCAAGCAGTCACAAGAAAAATAATCAAAAGTATAACTGAATATGGAGAAATCATAAACTTAATAGAAATAAACAAAAATTAGGAAATATACAGGGGTTGAAGTTCAAATGTTTACGAAACTCCATGCATGTGGGGGTTTACCTACAGGGAAGGGAGCAGTTGAAGTCCTTAGACGTGGAGTCTAAATTAGAAGTGGGGGGGGGGGGGGGGCTTGAGTAGTTGAACAACCAGTTGCTAGTCCGTACGTTGAGCGTACAGTGATTTGATAGCGCAGCAGTGAATTGACACCGCAGCAGCGAATTGATACCGCAGCAGCGAATTGATACCGCAGCAGCGAATTGACAGCGCAACAGCGATTAGAACTAGAGTGAAACCGCCGTCCAATATCAAAGTCATGGATCCGATCAAGGGTGGAAGGGAAATCCACACTCCAAGTCAGGGGGCTTGAACAAGGAGCTGGCAAAGAAAAAACACCAAAAATTAATCCACGAAATAATAACCTCATAAATATTCAGGTTCAAATATTAAAAACCATCAGACGTTTGAAAAAGTAAATTTCATGGAGGGATAATGAGCACTTACATTGCTGCTATAAAAAGTACTACTTGAACTATGCAGTCACACAATAACGGTATATTGATCTGTGAATCACCTTCCGCATAAGCAACAATGATCAAATTTCTAAACAAAACACGTTACCAAATATGAACATTTAACTGGAACAAACAGAAATAATTAAATTACACGGATTTTTCTATATACCACGCACACTCCCTTCACTAACACTAGTCACAAAAAGTACTGACTCACTATTAATTTTAGTTTTCTTAACTGAAAAATACAGTCTATGTTAAATGAGCGGCAATGCCTATAAGTTACATCACCTGGTTAGGAATGTAGTTTTGGGGAAAATTTAGTTGACGAATGGTCACATCAAAAAATAAGAAATAAAAATACACCTATTTTTTATTAGAATTAAGATACCGATTATTACACTCCTCCTCACTTGACCCATTCGTCCGCCATAAAATTTTACTTCCTCCTGGAGTACTCCAAAGTACGCGGCTGAACCCATGGATGCTCTTCAGCATGTCCTCTGGATCGAGTAAGACGTCTTCCGCTAGCAGCATCTATGGGGAGCTCAGAGTTATTAGCTTTGGAGGCAACACCCCCGTCTACAATTAGAGGTGCAGGTCGATACAAGTCTTCTATGCATCTATGGGTTGACAAAGGAACTAATGTACGGAAAACTGGTAATGTACCAGCCAAATCCAAAGCAGCCAAACCTCTGTCAAACCAGTGAACGTAAGAAGATACGTCTTTGCAAGAAATACCTAATTTATCCAAGCTACAACTTAATCCTATTCTAGGCTTAGGCTGCCTAACAACCAGAACATCTTTATAAGGTGCATTAGCTACTGGAGAGGATACCTCCTCGACACTGTCACTGAAGGTAGATTCTTCTGTAGTGTCCAAATCTACAAAAGTCAAAACAGTACCTAGACTTTTAGAAGAGTTTTCTACAGGCTTCTGCCCTACATCAAGCATGTCCCAAAACGTCGGACTATCCGCTAATAATGACCAACTAAATACATCCGAATTAGAATCAGTTTCGTTTAATGGACGATTAGAATCAGCAATAGAATTACTTGAGAAACTATATTCTCTTTCAACATCTATGATACCTTTAGAATAATCAGTCAGATTTCCACGAACTTGTTCATGAACATCAGGATTTCGGTTACCCAAATATAACTCATCTCCGAGACCATCATCACTCGAACAAGTTCCGTCAGAAGACCAACTTGAATTGTAGAGACCAAGAAGAGCCGGGGTAGAGATTTCAGGTGCAAGGGAACACAGTTGTTCATCTTCTTCGCTGCATTCCACAGAGGAATCATTGTTCATTTCGAAGTCATTTGCAATGTCGCTGACAAATCTGAAATATGAAGGGTGTTCCAGTAAGTAACGAGGAGGTTTAAAATACCTTCGTAGTTGTGTATGGTGGACCTTATGTTCAGTTTTATTAATACAATGGCTTACCACATAAGTTACCTTGTTTTGATTGACAGTTACTACCTGGTAAGGCCCATCGTACCTATCTCCCAACTTGTCTGAAACATTTCTTCCAACAACAACCACTCTGCGTAAGACCAGTTGTGCTACTCTGAAAGGTTTAAAAGAAGGATTACCTTGCTTCCAATACTGTTGTTCATCAGAATGAACAGGGATCCCAGGTGAAGACGAATGTTCTCTTCCCAAAAGGTACTGGGAAGGGGTAATATTCAATTCTGAATGAACCGAGGAGTTATACATGATAACAATGCGAGAGATAAATTCATCCCAATTGTGCCCCTCAGCACCAACACTACGCAACAATTCTATAATTGTGCGGTTTGTTCGTTCGCACAAACCATTTCCTTGGGGCCGATATGCAGTAGTGCGAACATGAACAACAGAAAACTTATATAACAAATCGTTAAATAACTTGGAGCGAAATTCAGGACCATTATCGGTAAGAATCTTATCTGGAAGTCTAGCAAGAGTAGGTAAGACTCTTACCTCTAATGCAGATGTTACCATTGCGGCAGTCTTATTTGAAAGAGGCACCACGTTCAACCATTTAGAGTTGTGGTCGACAGTTACCAAACAACAATTGTTGCCTTTACTGGTTCGTGGAAGACTAATCAAGTCCATCGTCAACAGCTCAAAAGGGACCTGGGTTTGGACCTTTAACATAGGAGGCTGAGGACTTCCGGCCACCTTGACACGCTGACATTGGTCACACGTGCGAGTAACATCGGCTGCAACACTAACCATCCCTGGATGCCATAAGTGTTCAGAGAGAGCGGCTATCAGCTTCTGCCGACCGAGATGTACTCTCTTGTAGTGGAACAGCAAGGCAATTTCAACCATAAAACTGAAAGTAACTACAGGAATTAGGATTTCATTTGGTACGTAATAAAGAATACCGTCCACTACTCTTAACTTGTTCCTGTAATACCTGTATTTCTTTATCATAACCGGCCATCGGTCATCATGTCCGTTCTCCACCTTACGTCTGACCTGCGACAACTGACTATTCTTTTGCAATTCACGTAGTTCACCTTCATCAATAAACAAATTAGTCTGAGTCAAGCATAAGACATCAATATTAGAGGAAGAAAAAGAATGAAAATTAGTATCTAGACCCGGTGTAGGTAGTGATGACATATTAAGCACAGCTCTGCCAGCAGTAACTGTCAAAGCAGAAAAGTCCAAATTAAATTTGTAGGTTTCCATCAAATCTGCACCGAAAACAAAACAAAAGCTCATACAAGAGTCTTCTACAACAGCAAATTCATGTTCCACATCACACGATCCTAAGTTAATTACCAGAGTGGTCTTACCTATAACTGGATTTCTTCCTGCTCCTATTCCAATTATATCCAACCCTGCGGCATTTCTCAAGACAGCACCTAGGTTAGCCACAACACTACTTTGTACACAGCTCACCTGTGCTCCGGTGTCTAACAATACACAAACACTTTCCTGACTGAGCTGGACAAGGATAGTGGCCTCATGAGTACGTGGATGCTTTGAGCACCAAGAAGTGCAAGACCCCTTTTCCAGTACTTCATATCCTAAGAAATTTCCACCAGTCATCAAGTCAACGTCCACTGCTTCTTCTTCAGGTTCAGGCACTTGATTCAGATGAGATATTGACGGAGTGATGGGAATACCTGGAACTTTATAGTTGATAGTCTCCATCAATGGGTTAAAATGTACCCCTGCTAAGCACTGCAAATGGATCCTGGGAGACTCCAAAGAAGTATCTGAAATGGGAGACACGTGAATAACAGGGAAATTACTTCCCACGTGCACGAAAACAACACACCTAAACAAATGTGCAAACGCCATCATTATCTCATCACAGAGAAGTTGACCAGGTTCCATCATCAATCTCAATCTGCGTGACAACGTTTTGTCCTTCCTTAAAAGGTACCCTTCGGTATCCCGCGTCAACTCTTGGACCAGAACTTCACGCAAATCATTCACTGTACTTGGTAGTGCTGTAGTAAACTGTTGAAAGCTAGCAGCTACCATGAGACTTTCAACCAGAGAATCGCCGCCGCCAGGTACAGGCTTTGCTAACAATAGCCCATCAGGGAGATCACCATAATCATGAGCATCGGCTTCATCCGGGGGACTCAAATTCTCCATTCTTGAAAGCGCGTCAGCAGCAGCATTCGCTCTACCAGGAGTATACTTTATGACGAAGTTATATTCGCTTAGCTCCCTCAAAGTCCTCGCCAGTCTCATGTTTACGATCTGCAAATTATATAGATGTATCAGAGGACGATGGTCAGTGTGAATTACGAATTCAATACCAAATATAAAAGGCCTAAAGGTTTTCACAGCCCACCTTATGGCAGCCAATTCTCTCTCTAAAGTACTATACCTTAGTTCAGTTTCATTGAACGCTACAGACGCATACGCAATAATCCTGAAATTATCATTCTGAACTTGAGCCAGACATGATCCAATACCGTATCCTGACGCATCTGTATAAACCAGAAGTGGCTGTGCTTCTTCACTATAGTCCGGATATGCCAACGTCACCTCTTTAACCATCAATTCCTTCAGCGAATTGAACGCGGCATCCATCTCGTCAGTCCACTCAATATTTCCTTTCTTTTTACCATTTCCCCCTGTCGCTTGACTCAGAGGACGCATGACCAGAGAACAATTTGGTATGAACTTCCTTTGGAAGTTAAGCAGCCCCAAAAACTCTCTTAGCTGAGTTTTTGTCTTCGGTTTGGGAAAATTCGCAACCGTTCGAACATAAGAATCAGGTTTAGTCACCCCGTCCACACTGATAACGTGGCCTAAAAACTCCACAGTTTTACAAAACAACTTACATTTTGACAAGTTCAGCATGACTCCATGATTCTCCAATGTCCGCAATACCTTATCACAGAGTTCAAGATGCTCCTGGTAGCTGTTGCCCATTATCAGAACATCATCGATGTATACCACAACTTTTCTCCACGAAAACCCACTTAAGACTCTTTGCATCGTCCGTTGGAAGGCTGAAGGCGCATTCTTCAGTCCAAAGGACAACCTCTTGAACTGCCAATGCCGACGAGGAGTAGAGAATGCTGTATACTGACGTGACTCTACATCAAGGGGAACCTGATAGTAGCCCTTGATCATATCAAGGGTAGTGAAATACTTAACACCATGAAGTCCGAAAACAGCATCACTCAGATTCGGCAAGGGGAACTTATCTGGACGGGTGACTTCATTTAGCTTCCGATAGTCGACACAAAGTCTTATCGTTCCATCCTTTTTCCGGATAGGAACCACTGGACTCGACCAACCTGATTGACTAGGCTCAATAATGTCCAGAAGCTCAAGTTCTCTACACTGTGCATCGATCTCTTCAGTGACCTTTTCAGGAAATCTTCTGGGACGTTGATAAATGGGGTTATAGTCTGTTAATTCTAGTTTATGAGGAGATATTGCGTTCAACTTACCAACGCTTCCATTGTTACCAAACACAGCTTTATGACTTCGAAGTAGGGAAAGGATGGCCGACTTCTCTTCCTCTGACAGATGACTCTGTAACTCCACAGAACTGAAGTCCTCCTCCCCACTAGTCCTTTCTTCAGGGGGTTCCATCATAACGACGTTCGCATGCCGCCGCTGTCGAATCTCGTCTTCGCACACGGTGGAAGAAATGGTTCCTATTATTTTAGAAGGTTTAACAAACTCCGATCTTGTTCCGTTATTCATAAGAATAACTGATGGGGATGATACAGAATCAGAAACAAAACCGCCAACCAACTGAACATAAGAAGATGAGCTCAACTCATCTACGAACATGACTTCACTCTTACCTCCACTGCAGTCGCAAGTACCTTCAACTCCACCAGGGAAGGTCCAACAAACATTTACCTTGGCAGAATCTCCTGCTCTCAATGTCACGGCTTCCGACACTGCCACCGGAATAGCAGACCACAGCACCCTGCAACCTCCATTCCTGTCAACAAAACAATTCCATATAGTTCCACAATTAAATAATTTGGAAATTTTCCTATTATGCAAGTCTAAAATAAGTTCATTCTGTTTAAGGCACGATATCCCTAAAATAATGAGGTTTGCTACATGATCCTCCTTCATGACCAAAAATTTGCAAGTTTCCAAATAAATGCCATGCAATTTTATAGAAAGATTTACCTCACCCAATGCTGCAACCATTCCGTGCAGTCCAAAACCTTTTATGTTAACACCGCTTGTTGGCGTATAACTGATGCCAGCTGCTAACAACACGCCCTCCGGTACCATATTCACTTGCGCACCGGTGTCGAACAGCGCTCGGTGCTTAAATCCACGTAAGTCGACCTGAGTAACCAGTCTATTTTCGAAGGGCTTGCCGGTCAATGCTATGTTACGATGATCAGATGTATCGTTCGAGGTACAATCAGATTCCTCTGGTTGCACTGCTGTAGTATCTCCGCAAGTCGAAGAGGCTGCTGTCTCCAATACAGGCATTTCAGGTTCACCTGAGAATTCAATACAATCCTTATCTGGAAATCTCTCAATTGGGAGAGAATTTGGGATAGTGAGCGGGGAATAACTCTTATGCTCCAAGGTCGACTCACTTGGCTTGGAGCCAATCAGTTTAAAGAAGGGAAAGCCGTATAATCAGACCTCCGCTGGTTAACTTCAGTACCATCAACTTCAAATCTATTTCGTACCTTTGGGCATCCCGACATCCAGTGTTTATCACTGCCACAAGTCAAACACTTCTTTTGTTTCGCCCAGCACCTGTCTTCGGTATGTCCTTCCTTCTCGCACCAGTTGCAAAGCAAGTCTTTCCTCCGTCGCCGAACTCCTTCCGATGTGCCACGTGCTCCTCCTGGCGGTGAATTCTTTCTCTTGGGAGACTTCTTCTCATCTTCCCTCCAAGGAAGATTTCCCGATTGAAGTCCATCTTCCTTCCTCCTGAAAGTCTGATTCCTGAATCTGCGAGTGTCAATCGGTTTCCTATGTGACCCATCAGGTTGTTGATTCAGGCCCATGAAGAGAGGAACAATATCATTCTGCTGGGCTACCTCTATAGCTGCACTCCTCTTCCGATCATATTGCTCCGCCAACTTCTTCCACTGTTTCCAAGATAAATTTGTGTCACTGGTGACGCTGAAAATTGTCTCTGCGTTATCAATCTGAAGAACCAATGATTTAGGTGCAGTCTTCCTAAATTTATTCTTCAACTGATGCTCAAGTTCAGATGGGGAATCCTTAAATGCATTAGCAGCTAGCTGTTCAAGAAACAAACAGTAGATTCCACACGTGTCTTCTGAAACCATAGTGGCATCGAAGAACTTCTTCTGGTGAGTTTCCCTCATGTCTGATAGCTGAGACTCGTACCAGCTAAGAAGTTTCGGTTTGAGGTTACTGAATTTCATGTTTGATCCATTAAGTGCCCTGAAAGCAGCCTTCGCAGAGCCCCCGAGAAAACCTTGAAGATGGGAAGCCTTTTCCAGTTCTGTTCCATCGTACTTTGCGTCAAAATATCTTTCATAATTCTTAAGAAACTTATGAAGCGAGGTCGAACTAGACGAAGTAAAAGGAACTGGGGCTAGCACCTCTTTCTTCCGACCAAGTTCACGGAGTGCTTTGAGTAAGAGAGTTTCTTCATTATCCGCATGACTGCCCGAACTCCGACCATGCTTAGTGAAGCGCCTACTGACCGCTGAATCGTCACTTGAAGAAGAAGAATCGATACATTCAGGCAACCATTTCTTGGTTTGGCGTTTTGTCCTAAAGTAACTCTCATCATGATTACCTGCAGGTGGTTCAGCCAAGGCGGATTTCCTGATTGGGGACAGAGGAGGAGCAGAGAATGGTACTGACGCACTCTTCTTACAGTCAACTTGAGGTTCTCTATTTGGAGTCGATATCCATCCTTCACTGCTCATCATGTGCTCGAACACATCTCTCCACCAAGCAAACTGATGACGAACTGGGAAATAACACCCATTTGCATCCAAAGGCTCCGCCGTATTCCTGGACAACAACTTTCCAATGAAACTCATTCGATAACTTGCTCCAGTCAAGTTTTTACCCGGTACAGGTAACAATATATTTTTAAATACATCAATACAGGAGAGAGTATTAGCATAATCTGGTAATTCTACAAAATCTCCATTCAAGAACCTGCTACGTATTTCCGGACGTGAAAACTGGCTAAACATTCCCTGAATTCTTACCAGAGCTCTCAAGACGGTCTCCTGCTCCACCACCCGTTTCTGCAGTTCCTCAGAAAGTGCTCGCCTGTCATTCTTCAGAGTTTTCACCTCCTCATTACTCAGACGGAGAGCTTCTGCCATCTCCTGTAAAGATTGAGTAACTTGGTCCGCCGCGGACGGAGGTTGGTTAGGTTTATCCTCTGCCATGTCAAATTTGAATTATTGACTCTAATATTCAGGAATATCTATCACGTTGATTAACAAAAAGAATTATCTTATCTTATCTGAATATATATATATATATTTATAACAGAATGATGAATTAGATAGTAACACAATAAAACTAGAGTGACACGAAAACTAGAGTGACACGAAAACTAGAGTGACACGAAAACTAGAGTGACGCAACCAAAAATAGCGAGACGCAACCAAAAATAGCGAGACGCAACAAAAAAATAGCGAGACGCAAACAAAAATAGCGAAACGCAAACAAAAATAGCGAAACGCAAACAAAAATAGCGAAACGCAAACAAAAATAGCGAAACGCAAACAAAAATAGCGAGACGCAAACAAAATAGCGAGACGCAAACAAAATAGCGAGACGCAAACAAAATAGCGCGACGCAAACAAAATAGCGCGGAAAATAATAGGGTAACGCGAAAAAAAATTTAGCGTGGCATGAAACAATAATAGACTAAAAAATAAGAAAACACAAAAATAATATAAGTAGCGCACGGCAAAAAAATAGCTAGCTAGGTATAGTGAGGATCTAGCCACTAACTAATCGACAGACGCTAAATGGAAAGGACGCACTAATTAAATAGCAGACGAGAAAAAAATGAACTGTAAATTTCAGTCGATGAATCGCTAATCGAAATTTCCAATCAACTACAATGCAGAACATATATACAATAATGGCCTAGTTAAGTTATACGATTGAGAACAAAATTTATTCAGCACGTAGGAAAACTAGGAATAGTTTATTCTCAGAGATAAGAATGTGGAATAGAATCATGGAACTATTGATAGCTAGTTAATGAAAAGTAATAACCCAAATAATGAGATCAAGCGAAAATATGTCCCTGGTCTGGGCACCAGAAAAATAACCTATGTAGTGGCAACACTGAAGGTATTTATGGTTTATCAGTTAAACCTGGCGGAATAAGCATATTCCCTCCACTTGATCTCAACATAAGGGAAAAATGAAAACTATGGTTATGAACTGAAATTTATTTATAGTCTAAGAAAAAAATATGAAAGTTTTATATCACTGAATGAATCAAAGAAGCTAATTATAATACTAATAATTCTAATTAGAAAAGAATTAATAAATAAACGATAGTAGTAAGAAAGTAAATTATACACAAATAAACTACTAAACTATCGAAGGGTTAATTGGAAATAATGTGAAACAAAAAAACTAAAAAATATAACTAAATGATAAAGTTTTGTAAGTTTTAAATACAAAAACTAAATGAATGAAATATAAGACAAGAAAATTAACTAAATGATAAACGAAAAGTTAAGTTAACAAATAAGTAATGCAGTCAAACAAAGCATAAGGCAAAATATAGTAATTAGTCAAATCGTCAGGGTCAGTCAAGCAGTCACAAGAAAAATAATCAAAAGTATAACTGAATATGGAGAAATCATAAACTTAATAGAAATAAACAAAAATTAGGAAATATACAGGGGTTGAAGTTCAAATGTTTACGAAACTCCATGCATGTGGGGGTTTACCTACAGGGAAGGGAGCAGTTGAAGTCCTTAGACGTGGAGTCTAAATTAGAAGTGGGGGGGGGGGGGGGGCTTGAGTAGTTGAACAACCAGTTGCTAGTCCGTACGTTGAGCGTACAGTGATTTGATAGCGCAGCAGTGAATTGACACCGCAGCAGCGAATTGATACCGCAGCAGCGAATTGATACCGCAGCAGCGAATTGACAGCGCAACAGCGATTAGAACTAGAGTGAAACCGCCGTCCAATATCAAAGTCATGGATCCGATCAAGGGTGGAAGGGAAATCCACACTCCAAGTCAGGGGGCTTGAACAAGGAGCTGGCAAAGAAAAAACACCAAAAATTAATCCACGAAATAATAACCTCATAAATATTCAGGTTCAAATATTAAAAACCATCAGACGTTTGAAAAAGTAAATTTCATGGAGGGATAATGAGCACTTACATTGCTGCTATAAAAAGTACTACTTGAACTATGCAGTCACACAATAACGGTATATTGATCTGTGAATCACCTTCCGCATAAGCAACAATGATCAAATTTCTAAACAAAACACGTTACCAAATATGAACATTTAACTGGAACAAACAGAAATAATTAAATTACACGGATTTTTCTATATACCACGCACACTCCCTTCACTAACACTAGTCACAAAAAGTACTGACTCACTATTAATTTTAGTTTTCTTAACTGAAAAATACAGTCTATGTTAAATGAGCGGCAATGCCTATAAGTTACATCACCTGGTTAGGAATGTAGTTTTGGGGAAAATTTAGTTGACGAATGGTCACATCAAAAAATAAGAAATAAAAATACACCTATTTTTTATTAGAATTAAGATACCGATTATTACATCACAATTATTAATTATCTTATAATAATTATTCTTTAATTAAAACGTGGACCGAGGAATTTATATTGCTGATATTCAGCCAGGGTAAATATTAAGAAATTCTTTTAAATTTTATGCTGGCTACGATGAAATATCCAACTGAAAGGTTCAAATTTCCAATTAATTATCGAGCTTATAAGATTTTTTCGTTTAAAAAGACATTATTTTTCCATTAAAAATAAGAAGAATATAAGTATCTGTAATATTTTAAATAGCAGGTAGAAGTAAAAATTGAGAATTTATTTTTCCTATTAACTATTCACGCAATCAAAACTGTTAAAAGTATATTTCATACAATTTTTCTTTATTCAAACTATAATATACTGGGCGAGGTTAAAGTAATCGAAAAAAAATAAGGCCTTCAAATTTGATGTTTAAATACTTATATCATTATATGTGCTAAAATTAACATGCCTCATATTTTATAGTAACATTAATTTAGTTAATACACAACTATATTCATTACTAAATGGTCTCTATATGTAGTGACCGATATGCAACAAAGGGTTAACTTCACCAACCAATTATTTCAATGTTTATCAACAGAACATCTGTCAGAGCACCTGTATAATTAGCACACTGTGTTATCGACATTTGTGGTGGGGAACTAATATTTATATGCATTCTATTTAATTGAAAATAATGATTTAATAACGAGCAGACCAGAGTGACTGATTTTTTTTGATAATGAATTTATTCTTAATTTTACCTTGAATCTGAGAAGAACTTTGGCCACGAATATTATGTATGACTACATACGAAATATTCTTGACCGGTAATTTGACTCCCGGTTATTTGAATAACGGGGGAAAATTACCAGGGGACCAATCACCAAGTGATCAAATTAACGGGATTTAAATTACTGGTATCAGCTGGTTCCTTTAACTAGGCATAAATACCATTACCGTCAACTAGGCATGAATACCAGTACCTTTAACTAGGCATAAATACCAGTACCTTTAACTAGGCATAAGTACCAGTACCTTTAACTAGGCATTGGTACCAGTATCTTTAACTAGGCATAAGTACCAGTACCTTTAACTAGGCATAAGTACCAGTACCTTTAACTAGGCATAAGTACCAGTACCTTTAACTAGGCATAAATACCAGTACCTTTAACTAGGCATAAGTACCAGTACCTTTAACTAGGCATTGGTACCAGTACCTTTAACTAGGCATAAGTACCAGTACCTTAAACTAGGCATAGGTACCAGAACCTTCAACTAGGCATAAGTACCAGTACCTTAAACTAGGCATAGATACCAGAACCTTCAACTAGGCATAAGTACCAGTACCTTCAACCAGACATAGGTACCAGTTATTATTTTTAACTAGGCATAGGCTCTAGATAGGGTTGACAGACGTTTCGTCGACAGACGTTTCGCCGACAGACGTTTCGTCGACAGACGTTTCGTCGACAAGACGTTTCGTCGACAAGACGTTTCGTCGACAAGACGTTTCGTCGACAAGACGTTTCGTCGACAGGACTTTTCGTCGACAAGACGTTTCGTCGACAAATTTTCGTAAATGGGATATTAAAAATTTCTTATGTTACAAAACATGTACTTTAACAGAACAATGTATCAAACGATCAAATTACAAAATAGAATAATAATATCGTTTTTCTACTTTAATAGGTACTAAACCAGAACTACTCGATAATTCAAAATTATTTTAAAGTAATTTGAAAAATTGTATACGCAAGACAAATTATATCGTACCAAATAATGAAATCATTGTAAACTAAAGAACTAAATTAAAACACAAAGAGCATTTTTTAAATTAATTCTTTGTCTATAAGAAGCCTCGAGTGTCACAACTGCCTCGCGAATCTTCTTGCCGTGTTGGCTCGGGTAAAGGTGTTTTTTCGAGTACTTTGAAAATATTGATAATGATACCCTAGTTCTACAATATTATGTATCAAACTCATATTTTTCTCAGAGAGGATTTTTAATATTTGTTTCTTACATGATCAAAATATGAAAATGGGATGTCGTTTCATTTCCTATTTTAAGCCAACTACTTGTTTCTTAAGAATCATTTTTTGATAAAAAAAACTGAAATATCGATAAACCTTCAACAGCGAGTTAAATTTTTATAAAATCGGGCAATTCAATCTAGGATTATCACTTTGCCGAACACTCGCAGTAGTCGAACAGTGGAAATTTACCTACTGATAATGGCTTGTCAATGACAAATCCGACGATATAAATCTTATTATTATGAAACGTAAATAATATTATTGAGAGGAAATTGTTGTAAATTTTAAATATCACAAACGTAACTGGACCCAAAAGTATTGAATTACATTAAAATAATTTGTTATCATCGAGTAGTTTTGGTTTAATATTGAATTAGGAAAACGATTTAATTATATTTAATAGTTTTCATCATGACCATCATTCCATTTTGTATTTTGATCATTATTCTGTTAAAGTACATGTTTTGTAACATTAGAAATTGTTAATATCCCATTTACGAAAAGTTGTCGACGAAAAGTCCTGTCGACGAAAAGTCCTGTCGACGAAAAGTCCTGTCGATGAAACGTCTTGTCGACGAAACGTCTGTCGACGAAACGTCTGTCGGCGAAACGTCTGCACATCCTAGATAGTTCCCTTAACCTTAAAAAGTTCAGACCGTAAAAGTAAATCAGAAAAAAGTTCATACCGAAAAAGTAAAGAGATCCAAAACAGATCTAAACTTGAAAACGACAGTAACTTTACAAATCAAATTAATAAATAATAGGGTATATTATACAGCTGACGGTAATTGTTTAAACAATTAATTCAACAGACATGATGCAATTCAGTTGGAGTTTTTCCTGAATAATTAACCATGTGATTGATTCTCGGTAAATTTCTTTGAAGACATACATTTGGCTCTCCCTTCACCGGGTAAAATTTATGCCTGAAATATCGCAGTGTAGATGTCACACTGCTGCCTTTTTTATAGCCGAAGGAGATGAAATTCTGACAATAGTTCCGTATGGACTCAATGGGAAATTAGACTGTGCTTTTTGTCATGAGGTGCAAGGGAGTTTGATAACTGATTTTTAATGTATTTTGAGTGATGATTACAAAACTGATATTCATGTTGACCAATAAGAAAAAATTGAAAAAAAAACAATTAAAAGCTAGCTAGCTAGGGTAAGTTTCGAATTATCGGTCAGTTTCACATCTTTGGTCATATAAAAAAAAATATAAAAATGATAGATTAAATTTTGAGTTTGAAATTTTTTTAGGAGAATGTTGAAAAATTAAAAAAGAAGTTTGAAAAAATTAAAAAAGAAGTTTGAAAAAATTGAAAAAGAAGTTTGAAAAAATTGAAAGAAAAAGGTTTGAAAATTAGAAAGAAAATGTATTATTAACGATCAATCCATTTTTAGTGGCAGGATTATTTTTCAATTATCGCTCACTGTTATTCATTACAATTTCTTGTTATTTGAAGCTGATAGGAGACAATTTTGAATTTAATTAAGGAACGAAACTGTTTGTCACATTAGAGTCTTTAGACAGGTAACAAGAACACTCTCAATTATTTATCTCGAAATTATATTTTAGTTCTAATTTAGAATAGTGATATCAAGATAATATAGCAGTCTAAAGCATACAGAGCAAGTAAAGATAACGGACCAGAAAATAAGCTAGTAAAGATAACGGACCAGAATACAATTTTAAGTCTTAAAAAATATTTACTTTAGTATTTATAAAAATAGAACCTTATAAATGATAATATTTATGATTATACATTAATTTGGTATATTTTATTAATTGAAAGAATTGCTAAAAGAAACGTGATCCATTTTGAAAAATAGAAAAAACTTCTGATTAAATCCTTTAATGTGGTATCTATGATTTAAAAATTATATTCTAATCCCAATTATTGGTCAAATATTTAATAATTTAACCAAGTAAAGATAACGGACCAGAATTTAGACTAGTGAAGTTAATGGACCCTGATCCGTCATCTTTACTTGTTCTAAACATACATACATACATTGCAGTGAATCAAATAAATACAAATAACAATCTAATATATTTCAATTTAGTCGGTGACCCATAATGTGATGATTTTTTCACAATTTTCATCTAATATTTAATAGTTAGGTACTTATAACAATTTTGTTCAGTAACTATACGGTTACATTTATTGTTATTATGATGCAATAATATTAAATTTGCAGTAGTTATTTATCCGCTAGAATTGAAATGATTTCTCACCTAATCTGACTGAGAACTAATAGCAAAACAGAATGTTCGATTGAAAATACTCCTGTAAGTTTAATTTCACAAAAAAAATTGTATCACCCGTACAATCGTCACTCTTGAGTGAAATTTTGGAGTGCTGAATCTATATGTATATGTGATCCCATTTTTCTATTTTAAAACTTCAAATAAAACCTAATTTATAAATCTTGTCTAATAACTATTTCTAGTCAAACAAAATTATTGGTCTGACTCATAGAATTATCTAACGGAGAATAAAGGTATTTAGAATTATATGTAAATAGAAAAGTTTCAGTAATTGATATCATAAATTATACTGATAATACTGTACCAAGAATAAAGTACCAAGAATACAGTACCAAGAATACAATACCAAGAATAAAATAGCAAGAATACAGTACAAAGAATGCAGTACCAATATTACAATACTGCGAATACAGTACCAATAATGCAATACCAAGAATATAAATTAACGAGAATACAATACTGGTACTACAGTACAGGAAACACAATACTTGAAATACAATACTACGACTACAATACCTCCCACTTTATCATTGTTTGTGTTTGCTTTGCTTTTCTTGTTTTTTCTCCTTCATATGTTCGATGTTTCTAGCATGTCATAGAAGAATAAGTCATATCCCTTGTTATAACTTTCTATATTGCCTCCATCAGGTTTTTGTTTGAGTAATTTATTATAATAAAGAAAATAAATTTATTCTGATTTAGGGTGAATTTCGATTTATAGGTCAGTACTATATCTTCGGTCATATATAAGAAAAAACGATATAAAAATTGTAATTTTTATATTGTGTTTTCTTATATGACCGAAGATGTAGAACTGACCGATAATTCGTAACTTACCCTATAGTATCTTTATATATCATATCTATTTTGAGCAAATTTGTACGTTTAATATTTATTTGATAGATATTTGTATATTAAATATCTAGTTGGTAGGTATGTATTTAAATAATTAATATTTATTTGGTATATACATATGTGTATAATTAGTAAATGTTGAGTCTCATTTTCTACATCTTATGATAATATTACATTATAATTGATTTTATAATAAATAAATCCAATAGAATAATATATATTAACATCAGACTAAATAAATAACTAACTAATGTTTAATGAATTAAATGAATTTCTTTCGGATGAATTGAATGTAAATATAATATATACATATATAAATAACATGAAAAATAGGTATTATAAGTTACATGAAATTATACCACTGTTGAATATGCATCATTCTACATGTACGTCATTCTACGATAATATGCATAATATATTGGAACCATAGATAATTAGATAAATTAATGAATTATGCATAGTACATATATTCAATGGCAGTGTATACATTTTTGGTGGTCACACTGTATAGAAAAAACCTAGTTCAATATGATATAAATTATTTTATACATTTAAAAACAAACCTTCGAATTATTGTTTATATTTTTTCATATTTTCTGATATTTAGATTTAAGTCTATTTCTTTATGAATTAAACAACAAAAATATTTATCACCGCTGACTTACAATTTAACTGTTATTTCTAAGACTATCTCGCTTTTTGACTGTTAAATGTATGTTTCATGTGTTCGTGTCTATCTTTAAAAGAATAAACACTATCAGAAACCCTATAACTTTTGATTGGAAGTGATATTTTTGATCTGTATAATGTTTTTTCCATTAATTTTGAGACTTGTTTTGAACCAGGTGGTGCCTGGGGAGGGGAGGGGGGGGGAGAGGTTAGTAACCCTGTGTGTGACGTCATGACTTTTACGCTATGTCTAGCTATAGGGTAAGGTATGAATTATCGGTCAGTGTCACATCTTCGATCATATAAGAAAAACGTTATAACCATTATTATTTTATTTACTTTCAATTGGTATGAAGCAATAAACTAAATATATTAATTAACTTGTAACCATAGAATAAGAATAAATTCTCCCTCTAGAATCCTAGTAATAAAAAAATCATTATTATATTGTTCGCCTGCGGAAAAAATAGGTGTAACACATTTCAGTAATTACACTAAATATCCTATATTTGCTTTAGTTTGTTATACTTCCTTGTGTTGGTTGAATTTACTTGTTTATATAGCGTGTTTGAGACCATGAACAGTATTTGTGTAGTTCCAATAGGGTGAAAGTATCAATTACAAGATACGAATTAAGATTTAAATTTTAATGGGTCATTATAAATAAAACATGACAATTTTAAAATATATATATTTTTTCTCACTTATTTTAATGTTCATATCTTGTGATCCGTTTTTTAATGATTATTTAAATTATTTTTGTAACTGCTATTACGTACCTCTGAGACCTAAAGTTTTTGAGGAAAAAATAAATGCACGAGAAAAAGTAAATAATTAAAATAAAGAGATGAATTTTAATTATTATCATTTTTTTTCCTATGATCGAAAATGTGAAGCTGTTTGTTAACTCGGAGTCTAGCCTAGCAGCTTAGAGAAAAGAAAAAAAAGCTGAATAATTTATTTTATATCAGAAGGAGTTTAAGAAATTAAAAAAAGTTGAAAAAATAGAAGTTGAAAAAAATAGAAGTTGAAAAAAATAGAAGTTGGACAAAATAGAAGTTGGAAAAAATAGAAGTTGGACAAAATAGAAGTTGGAAAAAATAGAAGTTGGAAAAAATAGAAGTTGGATAAAATAGAAGTTGGAAAAAATAGAAGTTGGAAAAAATAGAAGTTGGATAAAATAGAAGTTGGAAAAAATAGAAGTTGGAAAAAATTAGAAGTTGAAAAAAATAGAAGTTGAAAAAAATAGAAGTTGAAAAAAATTAGAAGTTGAAAAAAATAGAAGTTGAAAAAAATGGAAGTTGAAAAAATTAGAAGTTGAAAAAATTAGAAATTGAAAAAATTAGAAGTTGAAAAAATAAGAAGTTGAAAAAATTAGAAAAAATAGAAATTAAAAAATTAGCACAAATTATCCTCTAATTCCCTCACATTAATTCATGCCTCTTTTTTCCATTAAGCCACTGCAATTTTCCCCAAATTACTTCAAAATGATTGAATTATTGAGAGTTGAGGTATTTGTGGGAGCAATTTACTCGCCAGGTTATTTTCTATGGCAGCCTTCTCTCCAAAAGCTTTGAATAAATTGCCTTCAGCTTCAATAATTCGCATGAAAATAATAAAGCTTAAGCAGGTCAAATAATTTTCACTTCATTTGAAGGAACTGAAGCGAGGTTATATTCCTATATTAGGGAGTCAAAGACTTTGAAGCAAGAGCTTGGAGAGGTAAAACCTCTGTCAAGAACAACTTATCCTATTCTAAATTCAATGAACCGATTGGAAGTAAACGTACTGGCATATCGCTCATTAATTTCAGTAAAGGCATATTTCAAAAAGGTTCATATCGCTCATTAATTTCAGTAACGGCATATCTCAAAAATGTTCATATTGCACATTAATTTCAATAACGGAACATCTCAGAAATGTTCATATCACTCATTAATTTCAATAACGGCATATCTCAAAAATGTTCATATTGCACATTAATTTCAATAACGGAACATCTCAAAAATGTTCATATCACTCATTAATTTCAGTAACGGCATATCTCAAAATGTTCATATCACTCATTAATTTCAGTAACGGCATATCTCAAAAATGTTCATATCACTCATTAATTTCAGTAACGGCATATCTCAAAAATGTTCATATGACTCATTAATTTCAGTAACGGCATATCTCAAAAATGTTCATATCACTCATTAATTTCAGTAACGGCATATCTCAAAAATGTTCATATCACTCATTAATTTCAGTAACGGCATATCTCAAAAATGTTCATATCACTCATTAATTTCAGTAACGGCATATCTCAAAAATGTTCATATCACTCATTAATTTCAGTAACGGCATATCTCAAAAATGTTCATATCACTCATTAATTTCAGTAACGGCATATCTCAAAAATGTTCATATCACTCATTAATTTCAGTAACGGCATATCTCAAAAATGTTCATATCACTTATTAATTTCAGTAACGGCATATCTCAAAAATGTTCATATCACTCATTAATTTCAATAACAGCATATCTCAAAAATGTTCATATCACTCATTAATTTCAGTAACGGCATATCTCAAAAATGTTCATATCACTCATTAATTTCAATAACAGCATATCTCAAAAATGTTCATATCACTCATTAATTTCAATTACAGCATATCTCAAAAATGTTCATATCGCTCATTAATTTCAATATCAGCATATCTCAAAAATGTTCATATCGCTCATTAATTTCAATAACAGCATATCTCAAAAATGTTCATATCACTCATTAATTTCAATTACAGCATATCTCAAAAATGTTCATATCGCTCATTAATTTCAATAACGGCATAACCGTTGACGTTATTGAAATTAATGAGGGATATGCGAATAGAAGTCTAGTTATTTAAATGTGAGTTAAGGAGAGTAATTCTAGACCCCCTTTTCTCTTCTGTCTTTAATTCTAGCAGTTCCAGCTCTCAAGAGTCTCATTACCAAAAACTATAGGGGAGACTTCTAAAAACAGTCTGCAGTCTGAAGGGAAGTCTAGGACTTCGCTAGTCACTGGGGGAATCTCCGAGTTATCGAACAGTTCCACATTATCGATCGTATAAAATATGGTACATCTAATATATTTAAATTTTGACATTTATTTTGATTGATTGTTGTAATATTTTTAATGATTTCTTATGTAAAATAAACAAATAAAAAATCGACTCAATTTTGCAAACGAAATAATATCACATTTCAGATATTTTAGTGCAGCAACGAACACAATATTAAAGGAAATTATTTTCCTCTGTTTAATTCCTCTCGCTGACAGAATTTTTTCTTCTATTTTGCTGACTAAGGAGTTTGAAACTTGATATGGGGTGAACATTTGAATGGGAATGGTTGTGATTTCGCCTTTATTGACTTTAATGAGAGATAAGCAAACGATGGTGATTCATGAATAAAACAATTAAAAACATATGTTTATTTACTGATTTAATCAATAACAATAATAGCAAAGTACATAATAATCTATAAAAAAATTCAAAAGTATTTATCACAGATACTAACATAATGAATATCATTTTAAAGTTATACACAATGTAGAAATCCATTGTAGAAATATCCACTGGTCAAATATTTATTGTGACAGTATCCAATGGTAATTCTAAAAGTATCCAATGGTAATTCTAAAAGTATCCAATGGTAATTCTAAAAGTATCCAATGATTATTCTAAAAGTATCCAATGGTAATTCTAAAAGTATCCAATGATTATTCTAAAAGTATCCAATGATAATTCTAAAAGTATCCAATGGTAATTCTAAAAGTATCCAATGGTAATTCTAAAAGTATCCAATGATTATTCTAAAAGTATCCAATGATAATTCTAAAAGTATCCAATGGTAATTCTAAAAGTATCCAATGGTAATTCTAAAAGTATCCAATGATTATTCTAAAAGTATCCAATGGTAATTCTAAAAGTATCCAATGGTAATTCTAAAAGTAACCAATGGTAATTCTAAAAGTATCCAATGGTAATTCTAAAAGTATCCAATGATAATTCTAAAAGTATCCAATGATAATACTAAAAGTATCCAATGGTAATTCTAAAAGTAACCAATGGTAATTCTAAAAGTATCCAATGGTAATTCTAAAAGTATCCAATGGTAATTCTAAAAGTATCCAATGGTAATTCTAAAAGTAACCAATGGTAATTCTAAAAATATCCAATGATAATACTAAAAGTATCCAATGATAATTCTAAAAGTATCCAATGATAATACTAAAAGTAACCAATGATAATACTAAAAGTATCCAATGATAACTCTAAAAGTATCCAATGATCATTATAAAAGTATCCAATGATAACTCTAAAAGTATCGTATGATCATCTTAATATACTGAATGATAATTTCAAAATTATCCGACACACAAATTCCATCAATTGATTTTTTCATGAAATTTCTCGCACATTTTTTCACTCTCATTCATTCCCCAAAATTTGCAAAATACTTACATAAATTGTGGAAAGTTGGAGAGAATCTTGGCATATTTTAGAGCCTGGCACAAACATTGATATTCAAACATATTTCAGTGAGAACTTTACCAATGAATATAAGAGAAGTACTTAAAATATAAATAATTGGTTGGAAGAATTTTCGATAATTATATTTATTTATAGTCTTTAATAACCATTAATTATCAGCATCATTAAATTTTTATTTCCGTACTTTATATTACCCATACTATGAAATACCCCCTACTTTACATCAAATACCCCCTTCTTTACATCAAATACCCCCTACTTTACATCAAATACCCCCTTCTTTACATCAAATACCCCCTATTTTACATTAAATACCCCTACTTTACATCAAATACCCCCTACTTTACATTAAATATCCCCTACTTTACATCAAATACCCCCTTCTTTACATCAAATACCCCCTACTTTACATCAAATACCCCTTCTTTACATCAAATACCCCCTACTTTACATTAAATACCCCCTACTTTACATCAAATACCCCCTACTTTACATCAAATACCCCCTACTTTACATCAAATACCCCCTACTTTACATCAAATACCCCCTACTTTACATCAAATACCCCCTACTTTACATCAAATACCCCCTACTTTTCATTAAATACCCCCTACTTTTCATCAAATACCCCCTACTTTTCATTAAATACCCCCTACTTTACATCAAATACCCCCTACTTTACATCAAATACCCCCTACTTTACATCAAATACCCCCTACTTTACATCAAATACCCCCTACTTTACATCAAATACCCCCTACTTTACATCAAATACCCCCTACTTTACATCAAATACCCCCTACTTTACATCAAATACCCCCTACTTTACATCAAATACCCCCTACTTTTCATTAAATACCCCCTACTTTTCATTAAATACCCCCTACTTTACATCAAATACCCCCTACTTTACATCAAATACCCCCTACTTTTCATTAAATACCCCCTACTTTTCATTAAATACCCCCTACTTTACATCAAATACCCCCTACTTTACTTTAAATACCCCTACTTTTCATCAAATACCCCCTACTTTACATCAAATACCCCCTACTTTACATCAAATACCCCCTACTTTACTTTAAATACCCCCTACTTTTCATCAAATACCCCCTACTTTACATCAAATACCCCCTACTTTACATTAAATACCCCCTACTTTTCATCAAATACCCCTACTTTTCATTAAATACCCCCTACTTTTCATTAAATACCCCCTACTTTTCATCAAATACCCCCTACTTTTCATTAAACACCCCCTACTTTTCATTAAATACCCCCTACTTTACATTAAATACCCCCTACTTTTCATTAAATACCCCCTACTTTACATCAAATACCCGCTTTCTCCAGTAACAAATCATCACCAAAGTGTCTGTTGATAAAAATGACCCGCTTGCGACTCACGATTCATTTCACTAATTATCTCTCACATTATATCTGTCCACGACTGATGTGCGTCAGTTTGTCTCTGGTAAATATGAATAGAAACCCTGCCTTCTAAGGGAGCTTTAGGCCTCTTCATCTAAAAAAAATTAAAACTTTTCCTTTACTGTGTCTCCAGATATATTAATGGACTAAAACTAAACTAAAAGTCTTCAGACTCCTCTAATTACAAGCAGTGTCTCCTGTCTCCTCTATGTACACGCAGTGTCTCCAGGCATTGTATCTACAATCAATGTCTCCAGTCTCTTTTACTTTACAAGCAGTGTCTCAAGTCTCCTTTACAAGCACTGTCTCCAGTCTCTGTATCTACACGTAGTGTCTCCATTGCTCGCATTCCAAATGGCTCCACGTCTCCCAATAAGTCTCTCCATTTCTCCGTTACCTCATCTACAAATAAGTTTTCCTGTTGAGGTTCAGGTCCAGGCAAAGTCTAGGAGGCCTTTTTCTCAGAGCTCTAATTAGTTGGTATCTAATTAGTTCCAAACTAAGGCAAATTACAAACGTACAAACTATGCCTAAACTTTTACAACACCCCAATTTGTATCTATCACTTCAGGGATTTCCTGATTTGCAGATTGAGACCATTTACCAGAACTGATGCAGCTAATTAGACACAGGTGATTTGCATTGGCAGGTGCAGGTAGCAGTTAATGAAGCACAAGTGAATATCTTTTACAAGTACAGGTAGCAGTTAATGAAGCACAAGTGAATATCATTTACAAGTACAGGTAGCAGTTAATGAAGCACAAGTGAATATCATTTACAAGTACAGGTAGCAGTTAATGAAGCACAAGTGAATATCATTTACAAGTACAGGTAGCAGTTAATGAAGCACAAGTGAATATCATTTACAAGTTCAGGTAGCAGTTAATGAAGCACAAGTGAATATCATTTACAAGTACAGGTAGCAGTTAATGAAGCACAGGTGAATATCATTTACAAGTACAGGTAGCAGTTAATGAAGCACAAGTGAATATCATTTACAAGTACAGGTAGCAGTTAATGAAGTACAAGTTCATTTCTGGAATGATTTTTCAGCATAATTTTATGTAAATGATTTTTCAGCATAGATTGTAAATATGAATTTTCTACTTGAAATTCTATAATCAGATTTTTTTAAATTTAAACGAAGTATTGGTTAATCAATTCTTATTAACCACATAATTATTACAATCCCTAAATTTAAATCAATTTACCAAATCAATTTTTTATCCATATCAATATAATATCAATAATAGCGTGCCAGTATACCACCATACCCCAATATATAGCGTGCCAATATATCACCATATCATGTCCTCATATATTGAGTTCGAATTATGAACAAGCCTCAAACTCAATTCCCAGACGACACGGAGACCAATGATCCTTGAAATTGCGAATCAACTCCTCGGAAATAGGAAGATCAAATTTATCGGTCTTATTGCGCTACTGATTCACCTGGAAGATATGGATAAGATGCTGCTGATTCACCTGGAAGATATGGATAAGATGCTGCTGATTCACCTGCAAGATATGGATAAGATGCTACTGATTCACCTGCAAGATATGGATAAGATGCTGCTGATTCACCTGCAAGATATGGATAAGATGCTGCTGATTCACCTGCAAGATATGGATAAGATGCTGCTGATTCATCTGGAAGATATGGATAAGATGCTACTGATTCACCTGCAAGATATGGATAAGATGCTGCTGATTCACCTGCAAGATATGGATAAGATGCTACTGATTCACCTGCAAGATATGGATAAGTTGCTGCTGATTCACCTGCAAGATATGGATAAGATGCTACTGATTCATCTGAAAGATATGGATAAGATGCTGCTGATTCACCTGCAAGATATGGATAAGTTGCTGCTGATTCACCTGTAAGATATGGATAAGATGCTGCTGATTCACCAGCAAGATATGGATAAGATGCTACTGATTCATCTGAAAGATATGGATAAGATGCTGCTGATTCACCTGCAAGATATGGATAAGTTGCTGCTGATTCACCTGCAAGATATGGATAAGTTGCTTCTGATTCACCTGCAAGATATGGATAAGATGCTACTGATTCATCTGAAAGATATGGATAAGATGCTGCTGATTCACCTGCAAGATATGGATAAGTTGCTGCTGATTCACCTGCAAGATATGGATAAGATGCTGCTGATTCACCTGCAAGATATGGATAAGATGCTGCTGATTCACCTGCAAGATATGGATAAGATGCTGCTGATTCACCTGTAAGATATGGATAAGATGCTGCTAATTCACCTGCAAGATATGGATAAGTTGCTGCTGATTCACCTGCAAGATATGGATAAGATGCTGCTGATTCACCTGCAAGATATGGATAAGATGCTGCTGATTCACCTGCAAGATATGGATAAGATGCTGCTAATTCACCTGCAAGATATGGATAAGTTGCTGCTGATTCACCTGCAAGATATGGATAAGATGCTGCTGATTCACCTGCAAGATATGGATAAGATGCTGCTGATTCACCTGCAAGATATGGATAAGATGCTGCTGATTCACCTGCAAGATATGGATAAGTTGCTGCTGATTCACCTGCAAGATATGGATAAGATGCTGCTGATTCACCTGCAAGATATGGATAAGATGCTGCTGATTCACCTGCAAGATATGGATAAGATGCTGCTGATTCACCTGCAAGATATGGATAAGTTGCTGCTGATTCACCTGCAAGATATGGATAAGATGCTGCTGATTCACCTGCAAGATATGGATAAGATGCTGCTGATTCACCTGCAAGATATGGATAAGTTGCTGCTGATTCACCTGCAAGATATGGATAAGTTGCTGCTGATTCACCTGCAAGATATGGATAGGATTCCGGTGTTCTAATTTTCTACTACCATTATTTATTAATATACGGTGTGCTCAATAAGGGGTCTAGGACATCTCGTCAACGGACATTTCATCCACGGACATTTCGTCCACGGACATTTCGTCCACGGACATTTCGTCCACGGACATTTAGTCCACGGACATTTCGTCCACTGACATTTCGTCCACGAATGGCTTTATTATGTATTTTTAAGTGTTTATGTAATATATTTTATATAATTTTTCACTATTATATTAATAGGCATGTGTAAATATACAATAATATAATAGTGATTTAAGCCGTATATGAATTAACTCATAAATATGTTCATCAATCGCTTACAGTTATAAAATTAAATATGTTAAACGCGTTGACTGTATCTTTAAGTTATTTACCTAGTTTAATATTTTGAATTAATTAATGAATTATGAGTATCTAAATTTTAGAACTGAAATAACAGGGTCTTAACAAGAATGAAAGTGTGGATACGTAATAATTAAAGTAATTACAATAGAGGTAAATAATAATAATTATTATATATGTATAAGTCCGAAAATATGAAACAGTCCAATAACACGGAGGTTTTTACGTTTAAATAATTAAACGTAAAACTAAAAAGTACCAATATCTAGCTATTTTTTTTATTATTTTTAGTAGTATATTATATACATACATGCATATTATTATGTACGTAATTTAGATAATCATTGTTAGAAATATTCTGCTATAAAATACTAATTTCTGAACCAATAGTACATCTAATTACCTAATCTGAAGGTGTGCGGAAGATTCTACTGAGGAAAATTCCACTGCAGAAAGTTCCACTGGGAAAATTCCACTGCGGAAAGCTCCACTGAGGAAAATTCCACTGAGGAATATTCCACTCGGAAAGTTCCACTCTGAAAATTCCACTGAGGAAAATTCTACTAAACAAAATTCAAAATTAATTAGTATTGTATTTATTATTTTTTATTCTAAATTGTAAATATATTAAAATTATTGTAATTTGCATTTGTTTGTAATCATATGTAGTTGTAAATGTAATTATTTATTTGTGATTGTAATTATTTATTATAAGTTGCATTTATTATTTAAAAAAAAACAATACTGGTCTGTCCAAAAGGTTAAATGACAGTCCAAAATTTGTAGTGATAGATCTGTTCCTGTAACTTGATAGCTAGGAAACGTTACCTTCATTCAAATAAATATCTTGATCTGTTCAATGTTAATCTAGCAGAGTGTAGGATAGTGTCTTGGGATAATGTTTTACTTTATCTTAACCATCTATTTAATGCAGATAAAGTATTTGAACTATAAATGTGTGAAGCAACTTCTATTCTTATATTAATTTATCTGTGTTTTATCAAAAATATAATTTTGTTTTTTTTAAATAATTTTTACAGCAACACCTCGAAGTAGACCAGAGTTACGTTCCACTTTCGTATCGTATAACATATATTTTTATTTGCCCCTATTTAAAACTCAAACTTACATTCCAAATGAAAATTACCCTTAACTGTAATCAAATTTGCGGAACAAGAAGCTAAATAAAAAAATTATAGTTTTTTAAGTAGAAATATCTTCATTTCAATTGAAAGACACTTTTCTTAGGCGTTGCACAAAGAAAACGTACATTAAGAAAATTTATATAATGGTATTCACTTACTAAACCACTTAAAAAGAAACACTGTAATGAATATCACAAAAAGGGTATATAATATGAACATTACAATTTTAAAGTATTGTTTTAGAAAATAAGCAGTACAATTTATATATTTTTATTTATATTTAGTGGAATTTTCCTCAGTGGAATTTTCACAGTGAAATTTTCCCAGTGGAATCTTCCTTAGTGGAATCTTCCTCAGTGGAATATTCCTCAGTGGAATTTTCCCAGTGGAATCTTCCGCAGTGGAACTTTCCTTAGTGGAATTTTCCTAGAACCAATCTGAATACTACTATTGATGATTATTGTAGTTACTGTGAAATAAACATAACAAAAAATGTCTCCGTTTTCTATGCTTATGTACTGTAATAACATCGAGACATGCCAGGTAATTATTACAGATTCTATAAGACTCGGGTGTAATAAGAACGGGGCCTGCCTGTGTATCATTAAAAAGTTTTCACTTTTATTATTTTACTATGCCGGCCAACAGGATAAAAAGATTGCAATAAGAATTTAGGCAAAGACCATACATTTCTAATTACCATCAAATAAGGGTGTTAAATACTTTTATATTGCAGAATATATATAAATAATATAATATATAAAATAGATGCACACAATAATTTTAATACAAAATAAAGTAATTCGTGGATGAAATGTCCGTGGACGAGATGTCCGTGGACGAATTGTCCATGACGAAATGTCCATGCACGCTCAATAAGATTAGGTTTCTTCCGTCTTAATTTTAAAAATATAGTAAACAGCGCATAAGGTTTTTGAGATATTGTCTCTACCGCATACGTTGCTATCGATAACGTGTATCAGGAATATATGTTGCTACTGATATTGACTTCCATGTAAAAACTTCTCTGATTGGTTGGAGTGGAGCAGTAAAGTTTTGGTGCTCCACCCTCTGTTGGCTCCTCCTCCTTGTATATAGTTTTAGTTGAATTAAATTGAATTTCAAATAAAAAAATGTTTAAAAATTTCAACATAGATGGCTGTAATATAGTTTTTTTGTATCCGCTAGTTTGTTGTACTGCACACTTCAAGATTATTTAATGACCAGGCAAGTGAGTTCAGGGAGCGGCACGCCCCCTATGCTCTAATTTGTCAACCACCATAGCCAATCAGTGAGCTAGTAACCTTAACACCAATATCTTTAAAAACATATCCGCAAGGAAGAATATTTTAAAACTATATTATCAGTGCTGATAACCTTATAATTTCTAACCTTAGGTGTCACCTTATTATTGAGTATCACATTAGTTGTTATAATATTATTTATAATCAAGATAAAACAGAGAAACTTTAATGTTTGTGCAATTATAGATATTAATAATTAATCAACATTTTCCCAAAAGTCAGAGTCGTGAAATAATATATACTTTATTATTCTCAATAAATCGTATGTATAAAATTGAATTAAGTTGTCAATATAAATATATACATGTACCGGCATATATATATTTTATATTTTATTAAATCATATCGTTATCGATACCAATATTATCTCCCTCAATGTTTGTGTCTAGGATAAGTTCTGATTTATTGGGCGGATCCACGTCTTCGTTCGTATTAGAAAAATATAATAATTACTTTTTAACTGTCATTTTAATTCATTTTTAAACTTAAAAAAACTCATTATGTATTTTTTCTGACACGGTCGAAAATGTGGAACCGTTTGACAACTCAAAGGCAACCCTAATTCATCTAACCTCCCATTTCTATCATTTTTCTCCAAGTCAAATAATTATCGTGCATTTGACTTTATTTGACTTGACAATAGAAAGCCGTGAGAAGTTTTTGTGTACCTATAGAGTTATGATTTAGAGATTTCTGCCCCGCTGCTCCCTTTGACGAGAACAAATGCCTGTCCAGTGTATCAGAAAAATAGAACTGCTCCTAAAAACATAGGAATTATAGGACTTTTCTTGTCAGGACATTGGAAAGGATCAGAGTTTGAAAAATGATTGCTCTTTTCAACCGTGGTTTGTGAGGGTAAAGTTCCGATATATTAGATATATATCTATTTAAATATTAGATATATTGGATATTAACATTTTGAAATGATTAATAATAAAAGAATTATTAATTCAATAATGTATTCCTGCTCTTTAAATAGGTAGGATAAACAGTACAACCAATATATTCACAAAAAATGCTTTACTTTAAAAGTCAATTCCTGGCAAAATTATAACTTCGTTAAAAGTGTTAAAAGTATATAAATTGAATCAGAAACATTAATAATGAAGCATAATACATTTTATGAATTAAAAAGAGTGCATTAACAAATATATAGTTTAAATATTAGGCCCTCTAGCGGGGTTGTTTCGATCTAAAGTCAACATTCGTCAACTGCAATTGTATCTAAAAAGCGAAACGTAAACGAATCATATTGAGTGAGCATGAGACTTCATTTTTTGTTATTCCTATTCACATTTCTTTACACCTGTAATTATTGACAAGATAAATGCTAAGGTTATTTGGGAAATTATTCATCAACAGTCGAACGTTGAACGTAGCGCCATCTGCTGGTCTGTTTCGAACTAATTGATATAAAATAAAAATATTTTCTCATGTGAATTGGCAATATATTTCATATGGACTAATAAAAAATGTTTTAACTATTCATTGAGGTTATAAAAATAAATATGATATCCTGGTGTGGAACTGTATAATGGACTACTTATTATATTAATTAAGTTATAAGTTGCTTCTGAGTAAATTGAAAAATATTTTTAGTTGCAAAATTTTTCCTTTGTAATATTAATTACTTGGGAGTATGAAAATGATTAAATTCTGCCTATAGCATTCTCTCACATGAGGCATACTATCGCATTCTCTCACATGAGGCATGCTATCACATGAGGCATGCTATCACATTCCCTTACATGAAGTATGCTATCACATTCTCTCACATGAGGCATGCTCTTTCAAAAGTGTTTATATTTTAGTGTTCATCAGGCTGGCTGTTTGGTCATTGAATTATAATTAGCAACTCGATATGAGAGGAGGTAATTGGAGTACAGTCACAGAGTGGTGAGGGAGAGGATGATAACAGAAGCTTTTGCCTCGTGTATAATGGAGTATGATGAAAGAGAGTGATGTGGAGTATAATGGGAGAGAGTGATGTGGAGTATAATGAAAGAGAGTGATGTGGAGTCTAATGGGAGAGAGTGATAATGCCTCTTATCTGTGGAATATTGTGCCCATCTTCTCGAAGATATAGACGAATCGTGCTTCGACAATTGGCCCCAAGGCAATTGGGCCGAGGACAATTGGATTTTGTTTGCATCCCCCTTCTCTTGAAGCTGTTTGAGAAGGGGGATGGCATCCCTTTGTCTCTGAACTGTTGTAATTTTCATTTCATGTTCAATGTCTATTTTCATTTGTACCATGTTCCTTTTTTTAACGCTACTGGCAGTTTTAGAGGATAGCGCTAGGGTTATGCTCTTCAACTACGAGGTCTTAGATTTTGTGTTAGGTACACTCGTAGGCTTCATTTACTATCTATCACCTCTTCATTTTCCTCTTCCATTCGTGATTGCATTCACTGGTGCTTGTGTCTCTTTCTGTCACATTCCTTGGTAAGTGACTGCATTCACGGAATCGATTTTCTGCTTCCATGAGCATTGTCACTGACTGTTGTTAGGTTACTCTGTTAGTGAAGCCACTTTCCGTTTTTACAGCTTCTTACAGTCCATTGTACTTAATTTTCTTTTGACGTCAACAAGATGCTCTTTGGTTCCGAAACAGACGTTAAACCCCGACTAAATTATTTGTTATCTATTATATGTATATTTTTAGGGTTAGAAGACAATTAGCAAGGAAGTTAGGCTTAATGAAAGATTATGTGAAAGTTAAATGTTATTTACGCATTTTCTTTCATACAAATGAAATATTAAAAAATCGTTTAATGAAAGAAAAATATAATACACATTTTTATCAGCCTACTGTATTGACAAAATTGAAGACCATTGCTACTGTAATAACAAAGTAACACTTCTTTATTGTGTTTGCTGTCACAATTAGTTCGGGGCTCAATTGTCTTAATTGGAGCCCAATTGTCCCTGGCTATATTTACTCGGGCTAAATTATCTGCAAACCCAATTGTCGGGGCCCAATTTTTCTCGGCCCAATTCTTGGCGCAACCAATTATCGAGGACCAATCGTCCTGAGCTCAAATGTCGGTGGGCCCAGTTATCGATCCACTACCCAAGCGGCCAAATTTATTTCGCTAATCGAACACTGAAACTAATCGGAATGTACATATACCATTAACTAATGTAACATTTAAAAATTGCTCTATCATTATACCCATATTTCGAATACTGTGAGTGTCCGAGTACTACTTCATACCCTCAAGCGTAGGTACGTGTACTCTTTTTGGCTAATTAGCTTAACTAATTATTAGCAGCTTTTAAAGTGGTTATCACACATGAAATTTCCAGTCAATTCCAGTATAGTATCCGGAATGATGTTGTTTTGGAGTACTTCATTCCCACTAATTACTTCACTGTCCATAACACTTGAATGTGAGAATTGAGTAATCTGACCTAGGAATGGTAATCAACATGGAATGGTAGTCAACATGGAATGGTATCATACCTCTTTTCACCATTGCATTTATTTACCGCACTGTTTGCAGTCACCGAATAAAAGGGTTCTAAATTTTTGGCTCATAATGATTAAAATAAAAAACTCGAAATAGTTCTAAACAGGTCCGTAGACTTTAGGCATATGACGAAACCTCGTCAAAACCATCGTCATTTTTACGATGATTCAGTAATTGACGAAGTTAACCACATTGATGAAAAATTCATGAGATTAAAATAAATTAAAAAATTAGACTACATGCATGTACTCGGTAGAGCGCATACTACACCGCTGCTTATAAATGGCCTTGATCTCAACTTTTGACCCGTTCGCTCCCAAAATCTAATAAACTGGTAACTGGATAATGACCAATTGTCCAATCAAGTTTCATGCAATATGGTTGAATACTTTTTGAAATATTGAGGTATTAATGACCTTGACCTTTGACCGGATTGCTCCCAAAATTCTTCTAGATGGTTCATGGAAATTGACCAATCGTCCCACCAAATTTAAGGTAATTTAGTTGAACATTTTTGAGTTATTGAGTTATAAATGACCCAGACCTTGTTCTTTAACCTTTGACCCGATCACTCCCAAAATAAAATATAAAAAAATGGTTCCTGGTTCCAATCGTCTCACGATATATTTTGCTTGCATTATCAATTCTTTCAACTATAAATAAAATTTTTTTATCTAAAACTCACCAAAGTAATAAATTTTGAAAACTTCTAAAACTTCCTCACTACCCCAAAAAATGTCATAAAAATCAATTTAAAAAAAATGTATAACAAAAATATCTTAAAATTAGTTTCTACTTACATTCTACTTACAGATATAACTACATGGTTTCAGGTAAATCGGACTGTAAATGAAAAAGATTGTACCCAACCTAAAGCATCCACTTAAAAAATAAGTTGGATTTAGAAATATGTTCTCCCAAGAATCTGCTTTAATGTTCAATTCCTAAGAACTGGCAAATAAGCCCAATGTTTCTTGCTGTAAAATGGTTCTCACAGAGCAGCTGTTATTAAGTCCTTTGATATGAACTTCTATCACACCTAACGTCTTTCTTTGACGTCTGATGAGTTAGAGGGATGAGTCAGCAGAAAAATATTGGGATAGAGATTGAGGTAGTATTTTTAAAAGATGGTTCAATATTTCTAAAATTTATTATTTATATACCGTCTCAATTTGAAAATATAATATGTAGTAAAAGTAATTTTAGAAGCATCTAATTAGCATGCAATTCACTCTTTTTATTCGTGAGTATATTTATATTTTTGTGCGTGTATGTATCACGTGTATGTTTATTTTGGTGTGTATTGTCCGTAGAGTTTTCCACTCTGAGATTCACAGCACATTTCTCATAAGAGGCTCTGTGTCATTCATCACTGGAATAACTTTAGCAACTTCTTCTTCTGATGACTGCACTCGTGCAACTTTCTTTCTATGCAATTTGGAAAAATGATAAAAAGAACAAAAAATATAAAGTGGAACATTGGAGGGTTACTCGGATACTCGCAGTAATCGTTAAGTAATCGTTGACATCAGGTCATCAACCGAAATTACCTTTGAAATTTTCTGAAAATTATCAGTCACTTACTTCATTTATGTGTTTTTTTTTTGACATTTTGCAACGCTATTTAGTTATTTAAATACATCGGCAATCCCCCAAAATATGTACATATATTTGATGTTAGGATAAATTACGAATTATCGGTCAGTTTCACATCATCTGTAGGTATCATGGATACCAATAAAAATGAAAATATAATAACAATTATAATATTGTTTTTTCTTATATGACCAAAGATATGAAATTGACCGAAATTTCGTAACTTACCCTACATCAGAAATAAACTACTATAGGAATGTACCTGTGACACACGATTTGGTTTCACGGGAACTTTGTTTATAGAAATTCTGTCTTGCTTATTCCTAATTAAATTTTTAATTACTAGACAATATTATAAGTGCGTATTATCGGAATTGGTATAGTACAAATTAAATATAAGATTTAATATGCTATTTGAACATGTTTATAACCACATAATGTTCAAAGAATTGAATAGCAATTTTACGCCTGGCGGTTTTCCGTTCACCAAGTTACGAATTATCGGTCGATTTCACATCTTCAGTCATATAAGAAAAAACGATATGATAATAATTATTACATTTTTATTTTAATAATAATGATTGTATCGTTTTTTCATATATGACCGAAGATGTGAAACTGAACGATAATTCGTAACTTACCCTATCTAACAATTGTGAGTGAAGGATACTTTTAATAGATCCTTTAACTTATATGACTTGAAGTTCTCAAACAGTTAGGTATATCCTTTACTCTGTTTGCCTTTCTATCAAGCAAAACAAACACTGATCACTGGTCAATAATTTGATTCACAAACTCAAAGTTCTGTTGAAATCTGCCTAAGGCTTTAAATTGAATTAAATAAGTTAGTTAGTTAGTTAGTAACTGATATGATGTTATTAACAAGTTAGTGCTCTCTGATGTACCCAGGGGGTGAACTTACATCTAGTAAATTGTAAATAACGCTTTTAAATGAATATGAATTGTTTTATATATTATAAGCATGGATAACTATTGTATATTATGTTATGATTTATGAGATTAAACAATAGTATTTCGATATTTTGATTCAGTACATTAAAAGTTATAATTATTTTATTAAGTTTCATGATAAATTAGAACGTGTTGTTGCACAGAAAAGTAAAGTACGTATTGATTACACAGAACTACAAGGAATTATTTTGCTCTGCTAGAAATAGAGCAGGATTACATTACATAAAACTCATCACATTATTTACTGCTTTCAGTTGATTTACTGTTAATTAATATAGGAGTCCCCTGCAAATAGGATAAAATAAGAGTGATTTGCATTTAGATTGACTACTCGAGACAGTTGAGAGAAAATAAGTTGTGAAGAGTTGAGGGAGAGATTTCTAATACATTATCCTTCGGTTCCTTCACAGACTGGGTATTGTGTATTGGAATCAATAGCTTTTCTAATACATTATCCTTTGGTTCCTTCACAGTCTGGGTATTGTGTATTGGAATCAATAGCTTTTCTAATACATTATCCTTTGCTTCCTTCACAGAATGGGTATTGTGTATTGGAATCAATAGCTTTTCTAATACATTATCCTTTGGTTCCTTCACAGTCTGGGTATTGTGTATTGGAATCAATAGCTTTTCTAATTCATTATCCTTCGATTCCTTCGCAGACTGGGTATTGTGTATTGGAATCAATAGCTTTTCTAATCACCGAAATGACTTAATTTAATGAAAGTAGTGAATCCATCGGTATCTTTACGCTCTATATTTTATTATTCGCAATGAAAAAGATTTTGTAGTTGAATTTCAATTTGATTATATCATACTTTCTAATTAATTAATTTTCATATACTTATAATTTATAATAATAATAATTAAACTGTAAAATCAAGATATCTCTAAATTGTTAACAATATAGCTAACAATTTCCTAACGTAAAGATTTTAAAACTATGCCTAATATACTCGCTAATAGAATATTTTACGAAGATATTCCATCATTTTAAAAATAATTCTATAACTTAGTGAGTAAGCGGTTTAGAAATTACTTAACATTAATTATATATTAATTTAATATTCAAGTTGCAATAAATTGTCTGATTTTAAATCACTTGATCTTAAAAATGAATTACATTTATTACATAAAAATTTCCTTTTCATTACCTAATTAAGTTCCGAAATTCGACCGTAAATATGTCGCTGGAAATTTGTTCACGGAGCTTTTTCGGAGGATTTTAATAAGCTTTTCCCGTCTGGAAAATTAGAGCAAACTCACCATTTAGTTTCGCGTGAAAGCGGATATTAAACTGAAACTACGCTGCAGTCGCCGTAGAATTTCAAACCAATATTAGTTCAGTTTGAAGAAAAATGATTCGAAAGATGACGGAATGCAGTAGAAGGTATTAATAAAAAACGTTTATTACTTAAAAAACTCAATGGTTATAACTGTGATGAATATTAAAAATTATGGGAAAAAAAAAAAATTGTTAAAAGCCAAGACTTTGCCTTTTTGTGAGAAATTTAAAAAACTTTTTCTGAAGTTTGAGTATTCGAGAAATAGGGTAAATTTCAATTATGGTATAGTTCCACATTTTCCATCATATAAGAAAAAGTTTATAATGATTATTATTACCTTCGCAATCTTGCGGAAGGTTATATTTTCATCGGAATTTATTTATTTATTTATTTATCATCTTGTTATTCGCTTAACTGAAAAAGTGTTTAACCAAATTGTCTGTAATTTGGTGAAACGATTGGTCCATGTCCAGTGACCTGCTGCTAGAATTTTGGGAGTGACCCGGTCAAAGGTCAAGGTCATGGTCATTTATAACTCAAACAGTTTTGCACTATATTGCATGAAACTTGGTGGGACGATTGGTCAATATACAGGAACCATTTTGTTAGATTTTGGGAGCGATCGGGTCAAAGGTCAAAGATCAAGGTCAAGGCTATTTATAACTCATTGACTCAAAAAGTATTCAACCAAATTGTCTGAAATTTGATGAGACGATTGGACAATGTCCAGAAACCATCTGGTAGAATTTTGTGAGCGATCCGGTCAAGGTCAAGATCATTTACAACTCAATAACTCAAAAAGTTTTGATCCATATTGCATGAAACTTGGTGGGACGATTGATTATTATCCAGTTAGCATTTTCTTAAATTTTGGGAGAGAACAGGTCAAAGCAGAGGCGAAGGTATGCACTCTACCGAGCGCACATATTCTTTCAACTTTATTTTAATTGCATCATGAATACCTATTAAAGTAAAAGTTTAAGTAACAATTAATCTTTATTATTTTTCTTACATGACCGGAAATGTGGAACAGTCCGATAACTCGGAACTAACCCTAACTACTTAATTGTCAATTAATATTTACTTTGAATATGATAGTTAAATATTTGTGTCTATTTAAACCATTTTTTTATATTTGGAATAGAATCAATATTACTTAAGAATATTGAATTTATGACTTTTAACATTCATTGAATTTGCTATAAAATGTTAGAATGAATTAAACATTTAATAACTGCCCAAAACATGTTTGTACCGTAAAATTCATTAAAAAAATTATATAAAAAGAAGATTAGGGTAAGTTCCGAATTCTCGGTCAGTACTACATCTTCGGTCATATAAGAAAAAACAATATAAAAATTGTTATTATTACACAGTGCTATCTAATACTTCTGCAAACCCGGGTTTGCAGAAGTATTAGATAGCACTGTGTAATAATAACAATTTTTATATTGTTTTTTCTTATATGACCGAAGATGTAGTACTTACTTATAATTCGGAACTTACCCTATAGTGTATAACTATATATCATATACCACAAAGCTGTAAAATAAACAATAAATGCTAAATATTATTAATAAATACTTTCATTATTAGTATTCTAAGATGAGTTTTGTTGTCGTCAGAGCTTATGTGACAGAATGATCCATAGTTTTATTTATTGATACGCAGTATCAGCTCTGAAAGGAGATGGAAATAAATCAGGTGTCAAGGAATGGAAAGAATAAATTTACGAGGTGTAGAGAGACTTGTTATACTTATTTGTTATATTGTTACAAAGAGACTTGTTATACTTATTTGTTATATTTGTTATAGTGTTACAGAGAGACTTGTTATACTTATTTGTTATATTTGTTATAGTGTTACAGAGAGACTTGTTATACCTATTTGTTATATTTGTTATAGTGTTACAGAGAGACTTGTTATACCTACTTGTTATATTTGTTATAGTGTTACAGAGAGACTTGTTATACCTATTTGTTATATTTGTTATAGTGTTACAGAGAGACTTGTTATACCTATTTGTTATATTTGTTATAGTGTTACAGAGAGACTTGTTATACTATTTGTTATATTTGTTATAGTGTTACAGAGAGACTTGTTATACCTATTTGTTATATTTGTTATAGTGTTACAGAGAGACTTGTTATACCTACTTGTTATATTTGTTATAGTGTTACAGAGAGACTTGTTATACCTATTTGTTATATTTGTTATAGTGTTACAGAGAGACTTGTTATACCTATTTGTTATATTTGTTATAGTGTTACAGAGAGACTTGTTATACCTATTTGTTATATTTGTTATAGTGTTACAGAGAGACTTGTTATACCTATTTGTTATATTTGTTATAGTGTTACATAGAGACTTGTTATACCTATTTGTTATATTTGTTATAGTGTTACAGAGAGACTTGTTATACCTATTTGTTATATTTGTTATAGTGTTACAGAGAGACTTGTTATACCTATTTGTTATATTTGTTATAGTGTTACAGAGAGACTTGTTATACTATTTGTTATATTTGTTATAGTGTTACAGAGAGACTTGTTATACTATTTGTTATATTTGTTATAGTGTTACAGAGAGACTTGTTATACCTATTTGTTATATTTGTTATAGTGTTACAGAGAGACTTGTTATACCTATTTGTTATATTTGTTATAGTGTTACAGAGAGACTTGTTATACCTATTTGTTATATTTGTTATAGTGTTTCAGAGAGACTTGTTATACCTATTTGTTATATTTGTTATAGTGTTACAGAGAGACTTGTTATACTTATTTGTTATATTTGTTATAGTGTTACAGAGAGACTTGTTATACCTATTTGTTATATTTGTTATAGTGTTTCAGAGAGACTTGTTATACCTATTTGTTATATTTGTTATAGTGTTACAGAGAGACTTGTTATACTTATTTGTTATATTTGTTATAGTGTTACAGAGAGAATTGTTATACCTATTTGTTATATTTGTTATAGTATTACAGAGAGACTTGTTATACCTATTTGTTATATTTGTTATAGTATTACAGAGAGACTTGTTATACCTATTTGCTATAGTGTTACAAAGAGACTTGTTATACCTATTTGTTATATTTGTTATAGTGTTACAGAGAGAATTGTTATTTTCAATTAGGGTGACACTAAATCAATTAGAGACGTGAACTAGAAATTTCCCGAAAAAAGTATGGACCACAAAAAAGTATACCCGAATTCAAAAGCTTATAACTTTGGAAGAAATCTTGATATTTTAATTCTTTTTGTTTTATTATGTTCAAAAAAGTGTTTTTTTTTTATCAAATGATATTAAATTGTTAATATTTTTCTTCTTTCAGCGTTGTGTTGAGGTTCGTTGCACAAATGGTTTTCCAGATTAAAATGATACAACATTTCAATAGTATTGTTTTTATTTAGATACACAAATTATTTTATGATGGAGAATTTTTTGCTGCTTTTGAAATGAAAAATTATCCCAAAACTTAGAATTTTTAAGGGAATAAAATTTAGATCAGATCTGGTGGCAGTACACAAGACTTTCTTCCTTGAAATTATTTTCAAACACAGTTCTGCCGCAAAATAATTGCAATTGGACATAACATTGAATGGTCTTCGAGAATCTAATATCTCTTACATCATGTAATTTTTTTCTGATAGGTCATTTAGTCAATAAAGTCTATTTATCTCCACTAATAATTTGATGACCCAAAGAATAGAATTATATGTGAAATTGTAGTCCTGAGTTCGATGAGACCAAGGTAGGAAATATGTGTCGCAAATAAGGGCCGCCATGTTGAATAAATTCTTGTATATTTCTTGTTAATTTCATTTAAATATGGGGGTTATTTTCTTTTTTTAATGATAAATTGATTATAATATTGTAATTATAAATAAAAACAGTAGTTTTAACCTTTTGTACAATTTGAACATGGAAAACTGTTTTTAACCCTGTTCTTCAACAAAATGCTGGGAGAAGAAAAATATAACCAATTTAACATCCTTTCTAGAGTGATAAAAAACACTTTTCTGAAAAAATGTAACAATAAGAATCAAAATATCTTGATATTTTTCAAGAGTAAAAGGTATTGAATTTGTGTTTCTTTTTTTATGGTCCATACTGTAAATTAGTTGAAATAAATATAGAAATTAATTTCATATTATTCTCAAACCTGATTCAAGCTTATATATTTCACTTCCACAGTATTTTTTACATTTAATTGTCTATAAAATATCTCCTACAGGAGGAAGATACCTCCACATTTCCACCATCAAAGAAATCAAAGAAGTGGAAACGGATTTCTTATCTATTACATTATAAGGAACTTATATACGGAACAGTTCGTGTTCCGTTGCGTGTGTTTCAGACAAACAAGTTGGGCGGGCGACTTCAGTCATGTGGACGGATAAGAAACTTCTCTGCGACACTTTTGCCAGGTGTATAACTTTGAATACAGACTTCTGATAGCACAACTTTATCAATGGTTGTCAGGATTTTACCAAAAACTTTGTGATCAATGAGCCTTTTTCCATTATAGGCAGGATAGGGTATTATTTAGAGAGAGCTTTTTATTATTTATTTTAGTGTTATGCTCTCTATATGATAACAACATTAATTGGATTAATTAATATTTAATTAGTTATGACACAATTAATACATAATTAGGAGATCATACATACTCAATCATAGAATAATTATGACCTTATTATGATTTAATTAATACATAAGTTTTGACATTGTATCATAATGACACATATGCATTTTTAATGATTCAAATGTGACATAAATATGACATAATTAATCTGTTTAGAGTTTTATTTCCCAGCTTTATTATTTATTGTATAATTTATATTGAAATGACTCAGTAATGGCCCAGTTTAGCACATTAGTTTAATAGTTGTCTAATATGTCATAATAAATGTGACAAATTAGACTTTTTAAATTTAAGGTCTTACCTCTGAAGTAACTTCAGGTGAAAATATTATTATAATGTAGTTATTTATTAGTTTGCCAATAGCCATTAATAAATAGTAAATCCTCGATTTTCTTTTTAATCTTCAAATTTTTGTAAACTTGGATTTTTGTAATTAAGGGTTTTTTAAATTTAAATTATTTTTTAATCTCCTTTTTTTTTAGAATACTTGATTTTTTAAATCTAAATTTTCTGTACTCTTTGTACTCCATGTTTGATTGTAATCCCAGATTTCTTTGTACCTCAGAATTTTTTTGTACTCCAGGATTTTTTGTAATCTCGCATGTCTTTTTACTCCATATTCTTCGTACTCCAAGATATTTAGGTAATCCCGCATTTCTTTGTACTCCATAGTTTTTTTGTACTCCAGGATATTTTTGATATCCCGCATATCTTTGTACTCCATATTTTTTAATCCCGGATATTTTGATAATCCAGGATATTTTTTAAATTTCAGAGTTTCTGTAATCACCTATTTTTTTGTATCCCGAATTTTCTTCATTCAGTTATTTTGTTACCTGTAAATAATACGAATTTCTTTTATCCTGATTTTTGTTATCCTGACTACTATTTTAGTCACGTTCCATCGTGATACTTTTTTTTCAACCAACCAACAGGCAAAGTCACACAGTACATTAGTATATAAGGTGATGTTTTCTTTATTTACATAATTAGACATTGAATTTACTTTCCAAATACAAAATGAGAAGTCCATGAATTCCAGTATTCAAACCGTGGCAGCAAATTCAGTTCGACAGATTTTAAGGAGACCAGACTAATGTTATTGTAACAGTCATTGCCTGTTAGTACAGACTGTAGTAATTGTAACAGTCATTGCCTGTTAGTACAGACTGTTGTTATTGTAACAGTCATTGCCTGTTAGTACAGACTGTTGTAATTGTAACAGTCATTGTCTGTTAGTACAGACTGTTGTTACTGTAACAGTCATTGCCTGTTAGTACAGACTGTTGTAATTGTAACAGTCATTGTCTGTTTGTACAGACTGTTGTAATTGTAACAGTCATTGTCTGTTAGTACAGACTGTTGTAATTGTAACAGTCATTGCTTGTTAGTACAGACTGTTGTAATTGTAACAGTCATTGTCTGTTAGTACAGACTGTTGAAATTGTAACAGTCATTGCCTGTTAGTACAGACTGTTGTAATTGTAACAGTCATTGCCTGTTAGTACAGACTGTTGTAATTGTAACAGTCATTGCTTGTTAGTACAGACTGTTGTAATTGTAACAGTCATTGCCTGTTAGTACAAACTGTTGTAATTCTAACAGTCATTGCCTGTTAGTACAGACTGTTGTAATTGTAACAGTCATTGCCTGTTAGTACAGACTGTTGTAATTGTAACAGTCATTGCTTGTTAGTACAGACTGTTGTAATTGTAACAGTCATTGCCTGTTAGTACAAACTGTTGTAATTCTAACAGTCATTGCCTGTTAGTACAGACTGTTGTAATTGTAACAGTCATTGCTTGATAAGTTCAACAGTTACTAGTTTGTTTGTATATGCAACATATAAACTCATTTCTCTGATATTCCGTCAAAAAATATCATTCTAAAAGCACTAAAATAAAATGCATAAAATCTTAATGGAAACTGCATTCTTTTACTCAAGATTTCATACTGAAATTTATTTTCATTGATAGGTAGAAGTTTTACCACCAATAGTTGTAAATAAAGTGCACAGTGAAGTGTTAAAACAACCACCAATAGTTGTAAATAAAGTGCACAGTGAAGTGTTAAAACAACCACCAATAGTTGTAAATAAAGTGCACAGTGAAGTGTTAAAACAACCACCAATAGTTGTAAATAGAGTGCACAGTGAAATGTTAAAACAACCACCAATAGTTGTAAATAAAGTGCACAGTGAAGTGTTAAAACAACCACCAATAGTTGTAAATAAAGTGCACAGTGAAGTGTTAAAACAACCACCAATAGTTGTAAATAGAGTGCACAGTGAAGTGTTAAAACAACCACCAATAGTTGTAAATAGTGTGCACAGTGAAGTGTTAAAACAACCACCAATAGTTGTAAATAAAGTGCACAGTGAAGTGTTAAAACAACCACCAATAGTTGTAAATAAAGTGCACAGTGAAGTGTTAAAACAACCACCAATAGTTGTAAATAAAGTGCACAGTGAAGTGTTAAAACAACCACCAATAGTTGTAAATAGTGTGCACAGTGAAGTGTTAAAACAACCACCAATTGTTGTAAATAAAGTGCACAGTGAAAAGTTAAAACAACCACCAATAGTTGTAAATAAAGTGCACAGTGAAGAGTTAAAACAACCACCAATAGTTGTAAATAGAGTGCACAGTGAAGTGTTAGAACAACCACCAATAGTTGTAAATAGAGTGTACAGTGAAGGGTTAAAACAACCACCAATAGTTGTAAATAGAGTGCACAGTGAAGTGTTATAACAACCACCAATAGTTGTAAATAAAGTGCACAGTGAAGAGTTAAAATAACCACCAATAGTTGTAAATAAAGTGCACAGTGAAGGGTTAAAACAACCACCAATAGTTGTAAATAAAGTGCACAGTGAAGGGTTAAACAACCACCAATAGTTGTAAATAAAGTGCACAGTGAAGGGTTAAAACAACCACCAATAGTTGTGAATAGTGTGCACAGTGAAGAGTTAAAACAACCACCAATAGTTGTAAATAGAGTGCACAGTGAAGTGATAAAACAACCACCAATAGTTGTAAGTAAAGTGCACAGTGAAGAGTTAAAATAACCACCAATAATTGTAAATAAAGTGCACAGTGAAGGGTTCAAACAACCACCAATAGTTGTAAATAAAGTGCACAGTGAAGGGTTAAAACAACCACCAATAGTTGTAAATAAAGTGCACAGTGAAGTGTTAAAACAACCATCGATAGTTGTAAATAAAGTGCACAGTGAAGAGTTAAAATAACCACCAATAATTGTAAATAAAGTGCACAGTGAAGGGTTAAAACAACCACCAATAAATGTAAATAAAGTGTACAGTGAAGGGTTAACAGATTGCATCAAACTCTAGATATTCCAATGTTCAATTAATTCAAACATGATATTCCTATAATGTATGTAAGTAATTATAAGCTACATACAATAGGCAGAGTCAATGAATAATTTTATTAGGATTTTCTTCGGATTGAATAACATGTGCAAGAAGAAATTAATTAGATGAACTATATCATCATTCATGATATACAATTTACGTGGTTTAATTATGATGTTGAAACTACCAATATTATATCTTAGATTTTTCTGATTATTATCATAGACTTGAAAATTTATCTTATTTTTATTAGGGAAATATTGTTCTATTTAAACAATAAATAAAAAAAATAACTGCGTATTTTTTTAATAGTAAATTTACCATTGAAAGGTATTAAATTTTTAAATTAATTACAATTTTAATTATTTCTAACATAAAACAATTAACCATCACCGACAAGAAATAACAACAAAATTATGACTGAAATTATGATATTTAACGGTAAAAGTAGATAACACGTTCACGTATTCACCATAGTTGACAACAATAGATGATCTACCAAAGATAAATATTTTCGACTGTGAATAAATGTTTCTCAAAAGATTTACCAAAAAATTCCTGATTGTACAGAATGTGATACACATTTGTTATGTGGTATTCAATCCTTTGTATGTGATATTTAATCCTTTGTATATGTGGTATTCAATCCTTTGTATGTGGTATTCAATCCTTTGTATGTGGTATTCAATCCTTTGTATGTGATATTCAATCCTTTGTATGTGGTATTCAATCCTTTGTATGTGATATTTAATCCTTTGTATGTGGTATTCAATCCTTTGTATGTGGTATTCAATCCTTTGTATGTGGTATTCAATCCTTTGTATGTGATATTCAATCCTTTGTATGTGGTATTCAATCCTTTGTATGTGGTATTCAATCCTTTGTATGTGGTATTCAATCCTTTGTATGTGGTATTCAATCCTTTGTATGTGATATTTAATCCTTTGTATGTGGTATTCAATCCTTTGTATGTGGTATTCAATCCTTTGTATGTGGTATTCAATCCTTTGTATGTGGTATTCAATCCTTTGAATGTTGTTTTTCAATCCTTTGTATGTGGTATTCAATCCTTTGTATGTGATATTCAATCCTTTGTATGTGGTATTCAATCCTTTGTATGTGATATTCAATCCTTTGTATGTGGTATTCAATCCTTTGAATGTGGTATTCAATCCTTTGTATGTGGTATTCAATCCTTTGTATGTGGTATTCAATCCTTTGTTTGTGGTATTCAATCCTTTGTATGTGGTATTCAATCCTTTGTATGTGGTATTCAATCCTTTGTATGCGGTATTCAATCCTTCGTATGTGGTATTCAATCCTCAGTAAGTGGTATTCAATCCTTTTATTTGTTGACTTGTGAACCTCTAAATACTGCGCAATTTAAATTGTTTCCATGTGTCCAATATCTGCCAATCTTATCCACTGGGAAAATAAAATGTAGAGCGTAAAGATACCGATGGATTCACTACTTTCATTAAATTAAGTCATTTCAGTGATTTGAAAAGCTATTGATTCCAATACACAATACCCAGTCTGTGAAGGAACCGAAGGATAATGTATTAGAAAAGCTATTGATTCCAATACACAATACCCAGTCTGTGAAGGAACCGAAGGATAATGTATTAGAAAAGCTATTGATTCCAATACACAATATCCAGTCTGTGAAGGAACCAAAGGATAATGTATTAGAAATCTCTCCCTCAACTCTTCACAACTTATTTTCTCTCAACTGTCTCGAGTAGTCAATCTAAATGCAAATCACTCTTATTTTATCCTATTTGCAGGGGACTCCTATATTAATTAACAGTAAATCAACTGAAAGCAGTAAATAATGCATGGATTCGTCTGAGTGGTGAAGTAATACAGTGCAGTTGTAAGTGGTGGAGTAATACAGTGCAGTTGTAAGTGGTGGAGTAATACAGTGCAGTTGTAAGTGGTGGAGTAATACAGTGCAGTTGTAAGTGGTGGAGTAATACAGTGCAGTTGTAAGTGGTGGAGTAATACAGTGCAGTTGTAAGTGGTGGAGTAATACAGTGCAGTTGTAAGTGGTGGAGTAATACAGTGCAGTTGTAAGTGGTGAAGTAATACAGTGCAGTTGTAAGTGGTGGAGTAATACAGTGCACTTGTAAGTGGTGAAGTAATACATTGCAGTTGTAAGTGGTGAAGTAATACAGTGCAGTTGTAAGTGGTGGAGTAATACAGTTAGTTTAAGTTGACTAATAAAGTTAGTCTAGTTTACGCTGCGTAAACTAGCGCGTTTAGTTGGTCTTCATGACACACCAATAAATAGAATGACAATTGTGAGAAAGTTGTACATTGTAGATTCAAACGTTTTAAGGGGTTTTGTTATCTACAATTCACCAACTAACCTAATAATATATTGTTATTTTTGTCCCTGTAATTCATTGCTTTCTTGGGCAAAGTATTTACAAGCAATTGATTGAACCTGTCATTAAATATGTCCCCTTAATACGTCGTGAAGGGTAATATAAAGGAAAGAAGTTACTTCATCTTTTTTGAACACCATTAATGGACTCCATTCGAGAACAATGATTGTACATCTTCATTTCCTCATGTCATTCTCCATTTGGTTTAAATATAAATGAATAGAGCTGTAATCTCTCTAAATGAATTCTAACTACAAAGGATGCAAGTCAGATTAGATATGACAGTTGTATATGATGCGCTGTCACTTTAACATTAAACATAGAGATAAGAGATGAAGATATTTCGGATTCATTCTTTGCCTATGCATTAAATGCAGAATAGATGTCTTTCATTAAATTAACAATGGTGGTGAAAAGTCATGCCCATTATAATGCAATTCCTTTCAAGCTTTTGCATTCTATTTTATATCGTAACTTCATTCTCAACATTTTATAATTCAGGAGCAAGTGCATACCTCTTAGTGACCTTTTGAAGCTGTGAGTGCAATGCCTCTATACAGTGACTGCCTTAAAGTGACTGTATCACAATCACTGCATTACAGTGACTGTAATTCAGTGACTGCATTACAGTGATTGCAGGGTAAACTCTGAGTTATCGGACGGTTCCGTATTTTCGAACCTATTTGTAAACATTTTATTTCGTTATTTTAATTGGTAACCATTATACCTACAGGTATCATGGATACCAATTAAAGTAACGAAATATATTGTTAAAGTATATTGTTTTTCTTATGTCTCGCAAAATATGTGTGCGATTTAAATACTGTTACGATTATTTTTTTAAATATTCAAAATAGAAATTAAATCACTCCATAGACTCAGGTCTACTTTTCTCTTTAAGTTTTTTAAAGTACAAAGTTACACTTTTAGTTTCTGTCGAGGTTTTTGTTAGAAATCAATGAGGCGAAAGTCCAAAATCATCACTTATTTTCTACGGTAAAATCTTCGGCAATTTCTGTAGCAGAATCAACCACATGGAAAATAAATGGGAAAATATTCTATGATTGATTGTTTGTTTACATCCTAGAAATAATTATATGAAGACAATATTCTATGATATTAGCATCATTTAATTTCAGTTGATTAACGTTCATGGAAGTGGAAAATCAACAATTTTCAAAATTTCAATAAAATTAGAAATTAATCAAAATTTAGTTTCTAACATTTTGAAAAATTTTCCGGTTTTAAAATTCATAAATATCGGTTTATACGACAGGCATTTTAATTTAAATCTACGGTAATTGGTACTAATATTTCAGTTGCTTTAAAATCACTAAATTTTGATGATTAGAGCAAAAGATTTTCATGAATTTATTAAATTTTGTATTACGATGTGCACCTAGTTATTGGACTGTTCTACTTTTTCGATCATATACGAAATCTTCAATAGTAATAATCATTTTTCACCTCATAATAAATTCGATATCAATTAAATGGATACCAATTGAATTTAAAAGTTAAATTATAATTAATATATATATTTTTTTCATTTAGGATCGAAAACACATAGAGGAAAAATTATATTCATTCATTGTAATTTTGATTTTGATAACTTATTATTGCTCTCATATGCAATAAATTTGTCCACTTTTGATTATTTTGATTCAAAGTAAAAAATATATTTTTTGTTCATTTTAATAAAGAATAATAAATAAATAAATGAATCATTTTCTCATTATTTTTTTGGTTCAGTATTTAGGCCTACCATAGGACAGCAAATATACTGCCTTAATTTTAACTGCGATCGGCAGGCAATTATTTCTAGAATGTTTTCTAATTCACGTGATGCTGTATAAAGTTTTTCACCAGGTATAGAGATAGCCTTTACATTTGGCTCATTTTGTGGCTCTTTTTTGCGATATGCCAATCTAAATGCTAATGGGGGATTTCTCATCAGACGTTCACACCGTAATTGTGCCTTTAACTTGCCAGATATTGGCAGATAATGGTGGGTAAATTGCATTCTTGCCATCAATAGGGAATGCCAATATTCCTCTGGTGGGTTACGTTTAACCATTTGTGATTTTAATCAAAATGAACTTTTAGTTTAAAGTATTTATATTTATATATAGCTAATTATGACTTCTAACCTTATATTAATCTCTAAGGTTATTGATTTCAGGCAATTTGGTTAAATACTTTTTGAATTTATAATTGACCTTGACCTTTGACCCGATCGCTCTCAAAATCCAACTAAATGGTTCCTGGATAATAATTAATCGTCCCACCAAATTTCTAATAATTTTGTTGAATGTTTTTTGAGTTATGCAAATAACAAAATGAATTGCAAATTAATATTGGCTACCAAAACATAACTTTCCGCAACTTTGCGAAGATAATGAAAGGATTTATCATCTGATGATAGTAACATAGAACTTATGTACGGGCAAAAATATTTTTTAGTCAAGATGCAAATGCCTCCTCATTCTCTTTAATTGTTTTTCATTATTAGATAATTTGTCACTAAACAAACTTCTAAACTACCCCCACCATCTTAGGATTGGGGGGGGGGGGGGGATTAATATATTTTTCTAGTATGGAAAACTAGGAACGGATTAATCTTCTACATTATGGCCCCACCATAACTTTCCGACCATAATCTTCTATAGCCCTACTATAACTTTCCCACCTTAATCTTCTATGGCCCTACTATAACTTTCCCACCTTAATATTCTATGGCAATACTATAACTTTCCCACCTTAATCTTCTATGGCCCCACCATAACTCTCCTTCTCTGTTAGGTTGTAATTTTTTTTATTAAACTCTCGATTATTTTATTTATTTATGAACTTTTTCTTCTACGCGAAAGCCATCATATATTAGCACTAAAATTATTACACTATGATGCCATTTTATGAGCAACACAAGCACTATAATGAGCACACAATTATGAACTTTAATGAGCAGCACCAGCACTATAGTGAGTACACTATGATGCTCATAAATATTATAAGCATTATAATGAGTTGACTATATGATGCTCACTAATGAGTAACATCGGCAGTATAATGAGTACATTATGATGCTCATAAAACAGACTCTCAGGCCTATAATCTGTTCTTTTGCTCATAAGTGAGTTGCATGAGCAGTATAATGAGTACTTTTTCTCATTAATGAGCAACATGAGCTTCAAAGAGAAGCTGTTTTCATCTCATCAGGCGAGTAATTAAAAGTCCTTTCCATCTTCGTCATTGCCTTTCAATTTTTCAATGTTTGACACTTCAAAGATAGTAATTGTGAAGTTAGACACACACTTCAGGAAGTAGAGGGTTAGAGGCTGTACTATCAGAGATAGTGGTTACTCTTAGTACTATCAGAGATAGTGGTTACTCTTAGTACTATCAGAGATAGTAGTTATTCTTCGTACTATCAGAGATAGTAGTTACTCTTAGTACTATCAGAGATAGTGGTTACTCTTAGTACTATCAGAGATAATGGTTACCCTTAGTACTATCAGAGATAATGGTTACTCTTAGTACTATCAGAGATAGTGGTTACTCTTAGTACTAACAGAGATAGTGGTTACTCTTAGTACTAACAGAGATAGTGGTTACTCTTTGTACTAACAGAGATAGTGGTTACTCTTAGTACTATCAATAGATAGTGGTTACCCTTAGTACTATCAGAGATAGTAGTTACTCTTAGTACTATCAATAGATATTGAATGTTGCAGTATTATTATATCAAGTGATCAACAGAGGTCATAATAGATTCATCGGGAATTTTTCGAGGTCACATTGTTAGAAGACCAGCGTCCGTTAACCCCCACTTTTCGACCACTGTAAGTGTACGGTAATAGAGTAATAACCTTTAGACTTGTGTTATTTTTTGATAGTCATATTTTCTAACTCTCACCGAGTTGTGTTAAAAGTAATAATTTAGTATTTTTATTAATATATTAATAATTTATTGAACTAAAAAAATAAGAATTTTTTTTCAATAAAAACTTTACTTATCTTACATTTGTCATGTCTTATAAGCATCTCTCCATCACATCTTCTGTACTAATGCATTTACTCTCTCCATCAGTCCCATCTTCTGTCTTAATACTCTCTCCATCAGTCCCCATCTTCTGTCTTAATGAATCTCTCCACCAGTCCCATCTTCTGTCTTAATACTCTCTCCACCAGTCCCATCTTCTGTCTTAATGCTCTCTCCACCAGTCCCATCTTCTGTCTTAATGCTCTCTCCATCAGTCCCCATCTTCTTTCTTAATGTTCTCTCCATCAGTCCCCATCTCCTGTAGGTCACAAGACACCCATCAAACACTCTCTCATGTAACTTCACAGTGACGGCTCCTGAAGGCCTCTTAATAATTCCATCTGCAATTAGTAGTGAGAGCAAACCTGTGTTGATGTCATCGCTGTAAATATTAGAGCTTCTCTTTCTTTAATTCCTTATGATGTCTCATGAAAACAAAACTGCAATCTATTACAAATAAGCTAAATATTACAGTGGATGGCCAAAGAAATGAATCTCCTATTAAGTGATGTAGAGTTTATTATGATTGAGGTTGTGCCCTAAAGTTTATTTTTTCTGCAATCCGATCCTTTTTGTATTTTCAGGTTTGTCAGGATTTACATTATTCTGAATCTTCATTTTCTTTAAATTTTTGTTTTCCAGTTTTTCAACTTTACGGTTTTTAATTTTTCTGGATTTTCATTTTTCTGGATTTTCAGTTTTATCGTATTTCCCTTTTTTCCAGTTTTTTCCTCGGTTATTTGTTTTTTCCAAATTTTCGAAATTTCGTTTTCCCAGTCATTATGGCTTTTTCTGTAACTACAGATATTTCTGTATTTTTGGATTTACTATAAATTACTTGAAGCGTGACAGACAGACAGAAAAGAGAGACAGACAAATATGATAAGAAACTGTTTAGTGAGGGGGTGGTAATTATATTATATTATTATATAACCAAAAGTCTTTCGGCTGAAGATCCGCATACGGCTTCATTAATTGCTACCTGTACTTGTAAATGATATTCACTTGTGCTTCATTAGCTGCTACTTGTACTTGTAAATGATATTCACTTGTGCTTCATTAGCTGCTACTTGTACTTGTAAATGATATTCACCTGTGCTTCATTAACTGCTACCTGTACTTGTAAATGATATTCACCTGTGCTTCATTAACTGCTACCTGTACTTGTAAATGATATTCACTTGTGCTCCATTAACTGCTACCTGTACTTGTAAATGATATTCACTTGTGCTCCATTAACTGCTACCTGTACTTGTAAATGATATTCACTTGTGCTTCATTAGCTGCTACTTGTACTTGTAAATGATATTCACCTGTGCTTCATTAACTGCTACCTGTACTTGTAAATGATATTCACCTGTGCTTCATTAACTGCTACCTGTACTTGTAAATGATATTCACTTGTGCTCCATTAACTGCTACCTGTACTTGTAAATGATATTCACTTGTGCTCCATTAACTGCTACCTGTACTTGTAAATGATATTCACTTGTGCTTCATTAACTGCTACCTGTACTTGTAAATGATATTCACTTGTGCTCCATTAACTGCTACCTGTACTTGTTAAATATATTCACCTGTGCTTCATTAACAGCTACCTGTACTTGTAAATGATATTCACTTGTGCTCCATTAACTGCTACCTGTACTTGTAAATGATATTCACTTGTGCTCCATTAACTGCTACCTGTACTTGTAAATGATATTCACTTGTGCTTCATTAACTGCTACCTGTACTTGTAAATGATATTCACCTGTGCTTCATTAACTGCTACCTGTACTTGTAAATGATATTCACATGTGCTCCATTAACTGCTACCTGTACTTGTAAATGATATTCACTTGTGCTCCATTAACTGCTACCTGTACTTGTAAATGATATTCACTTGTGCTTCATTAACTGCTACCTGTACTTGTAAATGATATTCACTTGTGCTTCATTAACTGCTACCTGTACTTGTAAATGATATTCACTTGTGCTTCATTAACTGCTACCTGTACTTGTAAATGATATTCACTTGTGCTTCATTAACTGCTACCTGTACTTGTAAATGATATTCACTTGTGCTTCATTAACTGCTACCTGTACTTGTAAATGATATTCACTTGTGCTTCATTAACTGCTACCTGTACTTGTAAATGATATTCACTTGTGCCTCATTAACTGCTACCTGTACTTGTAAATGATATTCACTTGTGCTTCATTAACTGCTACCTGTACTTGTAAATGATATTCACTTGTGCTTCATTAACTGCTACCTGTACTTGTAAATGATATTCACTTGTGCTTCATTAACTGCTACCTGTACTTGTAAATGATATTCACTTGTGCTTCATTAACTGCTACCTGTACTTGTAAATGATATTCACTTGTGCTTCATTAACTGCTACCTGTACTTGTAAAAGATATTCACCTGTGCTTCTTTAACTGCTACCTGTACTTGTAAATGATATTCACTTGTGCTTCATTAACTGCTACCTGTACTTGTAAATGATATTCACTTGTGCTTCATTAACTGCTACCTGTACTTGTAAAAGATATTCACCTGTGCTTCTTTAACTGCTACCTGCACTTGTAAATGATATTCACTTGTGCTTCATTAACTGCTACCTGTACTTGTAAATGATATTCACTTGTGCTTCATTAACTGCTACCTGCACCTGCCAATGCAAATCACTTGTGTCTAATTAGCTGCATCAGTTCTGGTAAATGGTCTCAATCTGCAAATCAGGAAATCCCTGAAGTGATAGATACAAATTGGGGTGTTGTAAAAGTTTAGGCATAGTTTGTACGTTTGTAATTTGCCTTAGTTTGGAACTAATTAGATACCAACTAATTAGAGCTCTGAGAAAAAGGCCTCCTAGACTTTGCCTGGACCTGAACCTCTCTTGGGCAGTGAGTCACTGTAGATTCTTGAGCAGTGAGTCACTGTAGATTCTTGAGCAGTGAGTCACTGTAGATTCTTGGGCAGTGAGTCACTGTATAAAATATATGCGAGTTATTCTCCTTTTGATTATAAAAGTATCAAAATCATGGTTGCAGTTAAGTACTTAACTACACACCACACTTCATAACTGCAGTTAAGTACTTAACTACACACCACACTTCATAACTGCAGTTAAGTACTTAACTACACACCACACTTCATAACTGCAGTTAAGTACTTAACTACACACCACACTACATAACTGCAGTTAAGTACTTAACTACACACCACACTTCATAACTGCAGTTAAGTACTTAACTACACACCACACTTCATAACTGCAATTAAGTACTTAACTACACACCACACTTCATAACTGCCGTTAAGTACTTAACGGCAAAGTCCATGCTATTAATTACCTCTAAATTAGCCAATAGAGTATGCATCACAGGTGGCGTTTAAGTGATTTATCTACAGTATAAGTATGGTACATTAAATCATTGACTATCCTGCTATACCTTAAACCAGATAGAAAGCTATGGAGGGGCCATAGAAGATTAGGTGTTTTTTTAAATCCTCTATGGCCCCACCATTAAACAGTTATTATACTGATATAGTTTTTTTGGATTTAATTAAATGGTAAATTAATAACTATGAATGGCAATTAAACTAGTGTACCTTCCAGTTAAAAATGACGTGTTCTCAATAGTATTAATATTGGTTTAACAATCTACACATGGTCCCTGTCTTCACATTTACTTATTTATTGATTAATGACTATTAAAGTATACCTTGCAGTGTTTGAATTCCCCTGGGAATTAATTTATTTATCTTTATTGATTGGCATATTTAAAAGATAATATATGTACATAAAAATTGTGAAGAAAAATAAGAATTAATATATCATATGAACATATTTTTTTGCATATAATTGCTACATTCCTCAGATTGATAAGAAGTGGTCACCAAATACATATATATTATTATGATAGATAGTAAACATAATTAGAATATTTATTAATGCTATTTAAATATTGTAGTAGACCAAATTGATGTTTACTTCTAGCAAAATATATTTTTTATCTTTATATGAATGGTTAATTCTACGTCCCCTCCTCCCTAATAGGTATTTATTTTCAGTAACGTTTTAAATTACAACCCCCCCCCCTCCATTTATCGAAATCTCCGCCATAGTTACGCCAAACTAAGCCATTGAATGATGTTTGCAGAGAGAGTCCCGTAGACTTTCTGGTAATGAGACTCTTCAGAGTCTGATTCACTACATGGAGGAGGAGGGGGGGGGGGTATAAGGGGGGCAGGTAGGGTCAAATGGATAGTTCAGACAAGTTAATGATGGTAATATATTATAATGAAATGATGATATACGGGTAAGTTACGAATTATTGGTCGGTTTCACATCTTCGGTCAGATAAGAAACGATATATAGTTATCATGAATCAATTTTTATTTGTATTCACGATACATGCATATCAATAAAATTAAAATTCAATACTAAATATTTAATAGCTTTTTCTTGACCGATTATTCGTAACTTACCCTACATGGTAAAAGAATTAACTTTTATGGATATTATAAATCAAAGAATTTGTATTTATTCAACGGTGCACTACCCCTTGTATAATTTCCTTCAACTAAAATTTAGTAAGAATTACAACTCAATAACCAGACACTCACAGTACTCGGAAAATGGGAGATAAGATAGGTCATTCACCAGTTCGATCTTTAGAATTTCTTTCTTTTACCTCACTTTTCGAGTAGTGTGATCTTTTATAAGTGTATGACTAGTTATTAGTAAAATTAGAATAAATCCCCAATATGCGATATATAATGTACGATATAAATTTTTTACTGATCCAAAAGTGACGATCATTTACAGTAATTGACCGACTAGTATGATAGTCATTTTGACCCTAAATTTACCTTTGATTTTGGGTCATTCGAATCCTCCAACTTAAACATTTCATACGTATATTTTTGATGACAATTATATTGATAAAGAAAATTGAAAGAACTAACCAACATTTTGATGTTTTTTCATAGTTATTTTAGGTAAGGGATTTCTCTACTCTTCGCCCCTGTTAGATATTCTCTTTGCCCTATTTATCATAGAAATGACATCAGAGTATGTAAATAAATGTAAGTTACTAATGGCGATGGTAATGTGAGATTTGAATATTTAATTCCAACTGATTTTGATCTCTAAATCCTACCTATTTATATACAATATATATATATTTTATACATAAATTTAGAAAATAATCTATCCTAATAATTTCCCTCGTGTGTTTATATTTTGGTGTCCGTTTTTGTTAGATTTGTAATAAACATGAAGCATGTAACCATGATACGCGTGGGAATATATTTATATGAAATTTAAATTCATAAGGTTTTATTTAATTTTTCTGTATTTTTTATCTATGAAATAAAGTTTCAATTTATGCAGAAAAAAAAATTTCAATTCACTAAAAATAAATTAACGAGTAATAATTTACTATTTATGACCCGATATTTTTAACGGGTAAGTACACTAGTAAAGGGGACCGTCTCCCTTACACAATTTTAAAAAACCGAAATAGAAAAATAAGGTGAATATTTTTTATATGATTATAAGTTTATTCAATTTTATTGAAAGATATTGTACACAGTAACAGCCAATTTAAGCCTTTATATAAACAAGTATATATGAATGTATATATAATATATATAATTAAATAATATCCGTATTATTCCAGATAGTATCAAATAATATATTTCCAAAACGCATGGGTAAACAGTAACAGCAATTGAAAGTAAGAGAATTAAACACAAAAATTACCGAATCTGTCGCTAGTCACATGAAAAAATCAAACTCATTTGAACGCTGAAGTTGTTTTGACAACTTCGTACGTATTCTGACGACTAAATCGCTGCCACTGTAACCACTCCCATTGGAAAGCATGAGTTTGATTTTCATCCGATTTTACCAGAAGTCATCAGTGCGAAAAATCGCTTGAATACGCATCCATAGTAACCGTACCCTTACATGAATAATAATCCTATGTATATTATAATTATTATTCGTAAAATATATGAAGGTATTTATTTATATCGAGGTAAATGAATAATATTTTATTCACTATGCTGAATAAATAGGCTAAGTTACGAATTATCGGACAGATCATAATAATAGAAAATATTATATCATTTATCATTTTAAAATGAAAGTATAACCAACTTTATAACTTTGATATGATTTTCTAATTCTTATTTTAACGAGAAAGTGAACTTTTAACGGGTTAAGCTAATCCAATATTAACACTATTAAAAAATACATTATTTTTAACAGCAATTTACACTAGTTTATAAATATATGTATAATTGTATATATACTCTATTTTAAATTTAAATATGCTTGCTATAAATAGGAATATATTTATGTAGTAGCCAGTGTCATCAACACAAGGTTTTTCTATTATTCTTTTACTATTATGCTTGCAAATTCTAGTAAAATTTCACTAGTATTTGCAAGCATAGTCATGAATAAATAATAGAAAAACCGTGTATTAAAGACACGGACTATTGCATAAATATATTTATCTATAATATGATTATCTAACTTTAAAATAGAGTGTAGGTATATTTCATGGACATATTATGTATATGACTATATATTGTATGTATTTCTACCTAGCATATCACAAATTCCTCAGCCATTAATTAAATGCCAGTGCTTTCCCCATTCATTAATTTTCATTATTTTATAATTAATTCCACAGAGTTTTTAATATGAACAATCAAACGACTGGAAATTCAATTAAACTTCACAAATTAATTCCATATAATGGCATCCATTTGAGCAAAAATGTACTGCACTTGGAAAAACATTAAACTTTATTGGTAGGGTAAGTTATGCCATTGCGACCGTTACGCAATTTCGTACATTTGTTACTTATAAAATAAATATACTGACAGTTTGGTAGAACGTGTCACAGTGGGTGTTACTTTAATTGTTTGAACATTTATCTTAATAAAGAAACAGTTTTTCATGAGTCATAGTATACGGGAATAAATAATTGTACGGGAATACGTAATTGTACGGGAATACGTAACTGTAAGGGAATACGTAACTGTACGTGAATAAGTAACAGTACAGGAATACGTAACTGTACAGGAATACGTAACTGTACAGGAATACGTAACTGTACGAGAATATGTAACTGTACAGGAATATGTAACTGTACAGGAATATGTAACTGTACAGGAATATGTAACTGTACAGGAATATGTAACTGTACAGGAATATGTAACTGTACAGGAATATGTAACTGTACAGGAATATGTAACTGTACAGGAATACGTAACTAAAATATAATAGTTTTCGAAGCATTTTCTTTTTACAATAATGTTTAAATATTCATATTATGTTTGTGTTTGCATAGATAAATGTATTATTATTATTATTACAATGTTTCTCATGTTATTTACATGTTTTTATAACATTTCTCATGTTATTTACATGTCATTACAATGTTTCTCAAGTTATTTACATGTTGTCATTACAATGTTTCTCAAGTTATTTACAAGTTGTTATAAAATTTTTCATGGTATTTACATGTTATAATGACATTTCTCATTTTATTTACATGTTGTTATATCATTTTTCATGTAATTTACATGTTGTTATAACATTTCTCATGTTATTTACATGTTATAATAACATTTTTCACGTTATTTACATGTTTTAATGACATTTCTCATGTTATTTACATTGTATAACAACATTTCTCATGTTATTTACATGTTTTAATAACATTTCTCATGTTATTTACATATTATAATGACATTTCTCATGTTTTTTTAATAATACTTCACTAAACTTATTTATTTTTATAATTACAGTGATTAATTACAGTGATTAATTACAGTGATTAATTAAATCAAGCTTAACACACTACTTGAGTTGTGACGTCACTGGAATATTCCCAGTTGAAGCACTGTCCATCACATCATTATATTCCAGTCAAGGGGCAATTAAATAAGCAATAACTGTTCTATTATATAAACAATCAAAGGATTTACCATTAATTAGTTCACTATCTATGCTAATTATTTACATGCTTTCTATTTCTAATTGATCATTTTTGAAAAAATGTGATTTACCTCTGTTCCCAGGTAGCAATGATTCTCAGGCCAATGTTGTCCCAATATTGCTACTATTGTCCCAATGTTGTCCCAATATTGTCCAAATATTGCTAATGTTGTCCCAATGTTGTCCCAATATTGTCCAAATATTGCTAATGTTGTCCCAATATTGCTACTAATGTCCCAATGTTGTCCCAATATTGGGTTATATATTTTGATTAATAATTTAAATATTATTGTAGGTAATACTAATTAAAAAACGGATTAAAATGTTAAATTATTCACTTTTTCTTATTTGGTCGAAAAGGTAGAACATATCGATAACTCTATGTTAACTTTGTCTTCCTAGTCACCGCGGTTACTAGGACAGACCACATAAAAATGGGCTATAGCTCACAGTTACAGTTGGCTCTAGCCCTAACCAACTAGTAGAGTGGTGTAAAAAGGGTACATGTGAAGTGCGTAATTGGCATTCACCCTTCAGAAGTGGTTAGTTCGACCAACCACCTTTGTGGAAAAAACATCGAATCGGAAAATGTCACGATTTTTGCTTATAGTCTATGTAATTGTAACCAAAGTAACGTAGTTCAACCATAAAACTCAAAAAAATTCATGAAAGTTAGTCAGAATTCTGCAATTATGTTGTGGTGGTTAGTCTAACTAACCACCTCCTAATAATAAAGCTTTCTCAGTAAATCTAATTTTCGTGTGTTCATACTCTATTTACAACCAAAGTATAGCGTAGTCAAACCATAAAAAAGGCATACAAGTTACATCTTGACTGAGGCGGCTAGATGATAATACTTTAGGTTTTGGTTAAGATTTTGTTCTTGTATCTTTTTATGGTTTCAATTTGTTGATGAGATCTGCGAGGAAACTGAGAGTCTTCGGTTAAACGCTTCGAGCATCGGAAACTCAACTGATGATAACTCCACGGTAGATAATCTCCAAAGTTTGGAGAGTAAATGGAGTGAGATAAATTGGCTTTGGTGACACAACACTCGACAGAATTAATTCCTTAGCGTCTCAAGTGGAGATAAAATAAATGAATGAATTTTTATTAAATATTGACTAAAGATAAAACTCAACAAACTGTTGGTGGTTCTTTTACTAAAATGTTAATGGAGTAAATAACCTATTTAGCATTAATATTATTGTAATTTGATGGCAATTAATGACAACTGTTTATTATTTTAATTTGCTTTGATTCAACAAATGTGATGTTAGAAAATATACTTTACCTTAAATTGTCAATGAATGATGAAGAAAATAATGATGCAGGGGGGGGGGGGTTACCCGTAAATGAAGACACAATATTAAACTTTTATGTTTTAATTCATTCACTAAACTCAAAGTAAAATAATAAATTATTGTCAAGAAAACAAATTAATAAAAGTAACACTACATGGTAAGTCATTTTTATCTACAAATTTCTATTCTACTTTTCATATATTAGGAGTAGTTTATAGGGTGACTATATCTTCTACTTTACTTTAATTAGAAGTACTTTCTTTTCTACTTTACCAAAGTTCATCAAATACCAAAATCCAATTATCGAATTTTAACAGAACCACTGACAATTAATTGGAAATTAATTTAGAACCAATCGCTTCTCCTTGCGGAAAAGAAATTAAAGTTTGAGATAAAAAATAATTTCTAAAAGAAGAAAAAATGATGTGAAAAAAAGGAAATATTTAGGAAATGAAATACAAAATGTAGGCAGGCTTCAGTCAACAATGTAGGCAGGCTTTAGTGTACAATGTAGGCAGGTTTTAATGTACAATGTAGGCAGGCTTTAGTGTACAATGAAGGCAGGCTTTAGTGTACAATGTAGGCAGTCTTTAGAGTACAATGTAGGCAGGCTTTAGTGTACAATGTAGGTAGGCTTTAGAGTACAATGTAGGCAGGCTGTAGTGTACAATATAGGCAGGTTTTAATGTACAATGTAGGCAGGCTTTAGTGTACAATGAAGGCAGGCTTTAGTGTACAATATAGGCAGGCTTTAGTGTACAATATAGGCAGGCTTTAGTGTACAATATAGGCAGGCTTTAGTGTACAATATAGGCAGGCTTTAGTGTACAATATAGGCAGGCTTTAGTGTACAATATAGGCAGGCTTTAGTGTACAATATAGGCAGGCTTTAGTGTACAATATAGGCAGGCTTTAGTGTACAATATAGGCAGGCTTTAGTGTACAATATAGGCAGGCTTTAGTGTACAATGTAGGCAGGCTTTAGTGTACAATGTAGGCAGGCTTTAGTGTACAATGTAGGTAGGCTTTAGAGTACAATATAGGCAGGCTTTAGTGTACAATGTAGGCAGGCTTTAGTGTACAATGTAGGCAGGCTTTAGTGTACAATGTAGGCAGGCTTTAGTGTACAATGTAGGCAGGCTTTAGTGTACAATGTAGGCAGGCTTTAGTGTACAATGTAGGCAGGCTTTAGTGTACAATGTAGGCAGGCTTTAGTGTACAATGTAGGCAGGCTTTAGTGTACAATGTAGGCAGGCTTTAGTGTACAATGTAGGCAGGCTTTAGTAAACAATGTAGGCAGCCTTCAGTGTACAATGTAGGCAGGCTTCAGTGTACAATGTAGGCAGGCTTTAGTAAACAATGTAGGCAGCCTTCAGTGTACAATATAGGCAGGCTTTAGTGTACAATGTAGGCAGGCTTTAGTGTACAATGTAGGCAGGCTTTAGTGTACAATGTAAGCAGGCTTTAGTGTACAATATAGGCAGGCTTTAGTGTACAATATAGGCAGGCTTTAGTGTACAATATAGGCAGGCTTTAGTGTACAATGTAGGCAGGCTTTAGTGTACAATGTAGGTAGGCTTTAGTGTACAATGTAGGCAGGCTTTAGTGTACAATATAGGCAGGCTTTAGTGTACAATATAGGCAGGCTTTAGTGTACAATGTAGGCAGGCTTTAGTGTACAATGTAGGCAGGCTTTAGTGTACAATGTAGGTAGGCTTTAGTGTACAATATAGGCAGGCTTTAGTGTAAAATGTAGGCAGGCTTTAGTGTACAATGTAGGAATGCTTTAGTGTACAATGTAGGCAGGCTTTAGTGTACAATGTAGGTAGGCTTTAGTGTACAATATAGGCAGGCTTTAGTGTACAATGTAGGCAGGCTTTAGTGTACAATATAGGCAGGCTTTAGTGTACAATATAGGCAGGCTTTAGTGTACAATATAGGCAGGCTTTAGTGTACAATATAGGCAGGCTTTAGTGTACAATGTAGGCAGGCTTTAGTGTTCAATGTAGGCAGGCTTTAGTGTACAATGTAGGCAGGCTTTAGTGTACAATGTAGGCAGGCTTTAGTGTACAATGTAGGAATGCTTTAGTGTACAATGTAGGCAGGCTTTGGAGAATATTGTAGGCATTCTTTTTACCCATTTAATGGAATATTTTTCTATTATTTTCTACAATTCACTTCAGGCAAATTTCTCCAGAAATCCAAGCGCTGAAGTGTTAACTTTGGCACTAAAGTTATTTTGAAAATCCGGAAGAGACTTAATGGAGTAAAGAAGAGAAAAAGAGAGAAGAAGAGTTACTAGGGTAAGAGTGGAGAAAAGAGTGGAAAAGAGCAACTAGAGTAAGAGTGGAGAAGAGAGTGGTAAAGAGTGACTAGAGTAAGAATTCCTATAACAGAATAAAAGATTACTATACACCTAAGTAATCAATTTTTTTTATGAAAAATCATTTCCCAGTATTCTTTCACTTTTCTCTTTCAAAAGCAGTAGATTTTTCTAAAGTAAATAATAGGTAGAAATAAGTTTGCAGAGTGTTGATTTCCTGCTACAATATTGCAACACCAGATAAAGGAGACAATTTATTCCGAGACACAATAAATAGTCTGACCATTTCTGATGTTATTGGCCAATCAATCTCTTCATTTCAGGGGAAATTCCGCCACCTTTTGATTTGTGGAAAAAAGGCAAATTTTGGTACATTGTCTGGTACTGATTAGAATAGTGGTTCTACTACCAGTTTTACCAACTCATTGTCTGGTGTTTGGTATATTGTCTGGTACTGATTAGAATTGTGGTTCTACTACCAGTTTTACCAACTCATTGTCTGGTGTTTGGTACATTGTCTGGTACTGATTAGAATAGTGGTACTACTACCAGTTTTAACAACTCATTGTCTGGTGTTTGGTACATTGTCTGGTACTGATTAGAATAGTGGTTCTACTACCAGTTTTACCAACTCATTGTCTGGTGTTTGGTACATTGTCTGGTACTGATTAGAATAGTGGTTCTACTACCAGTTTTACCAACTCATTGTCTGGTGTTTGGTGTTGAATAGAATTGTCACACAAAATGGAATCACTACTTTAGAAACGTCAGAAATAAAGTTATACATCATCTACATATAACAATGACTTGCTCTATTGTAATAAAACACTGAATTGTTACCAGTATTGCTTACAATCTATGGCAATAAAACACTGAATTGTTATCAGTATTGCTTACAATCTATGGCAATAAAACACTGAATTGTTATCAGTATTGCTTACAATCTATGGCAATAAAACACTGAATTGTTACCAGTATTGCTTACAATCTATGGCAATAAAACACTGAATTGTTATCAGTATTGCTTACAATCTATGGAAATAAAACACTGAATTGTTACCAGTATTGCTTACAATCTATGGCAATAAAACACTGAATTGTTACCAGTATTGCTTACAATCTATGGCAATAAAACACTGAATTGTTACCAGTATTGCTTACAATCTATGGCATTAAAACACTGAATTGTTACCAGTATTGCTTACAATCTATGGCAATAAAACACTGAATTGTTACCAGTATTGCTTACAATCTATGGAAATAAAACACTGAATTGTTACCAGTATTGCTTACAATCTATGGAAATAAAACACTGAATTGTTACCAGTATTGCTTACAATCTATGGCAATAAAACACTGAATTGTTACCAGTATTGCTTACAATCTATGGCAATAAAACACTGAATTGTTACCAGTATTGCTTACAATCTATGGCAATAAAACACTGAATTGTTACCAGTATTGCTTACAATCTATGGCAATAAAACACTGAATTGTTACCAGTATTGCTTACAATCTATGGCAATAAAACACTGAATTGTTATCAGTATTGCTTACAATCTATGGCAATAAAACACTGAATTGTTACCAGTATTGCTTACAATCTATGGCAATAAAACACTGAATTGTTACCAGTATTGCTTACAATCTATGGCAATAAAACACTGAATTGTTACCAGTATTGCTTACAATCTATGGCAATAAAACACTGAATTGTTACCAGTATTGCTTACAATCTATGGCAATAAAACACTGAATTGTTATCAGTATTGCTTACAATCTATGGCAATAAAACACTGAATTGTTACCAGTATTGCTTACAATCTATGGCAATAAAACACTGAATTGTTATCAGTATTGCTTACAATCTATGGCAATAAAACACTGAATTGTTACCAGTATTGCTTACAATTTATGGCAATAAAACACTGAATTGTTACCAGTATTGCTTACAATCTATGGCAATAAAACACTGAATTGTTACCAGTATTGCTTACAATCTATGGCAATAAAACACTGAATTGTTACCAGTATTGCTTACAATCTATGGCAATAAAACACTGAATTGTTATCAGTATTGCTTACAATCTATGGCAATAAAACACTGAATTGTTACCAGTATTGCTAACAATCTATGGCAATAAAACACTGAATTGTTACCAGTATTGCTTACAATCTATGGCAATAAAACACTGAATTGTTACCAGTATTGCTTACAATCTATGGCAATAAAACACCGAATTGTTACCAGTATTGCTTACAATCTATGGCAGTAAAACACTGAATTGTTACCAGTATTGCTTACAATCTATGGCAATAAAACACTGAATTGTTACCAGTATTGCTTACAATCTATGGCAATAAAACACTGAATTGTTGCTCGTTTCATTTATTCCCGCTAGACTTGCTTTTCTTTGATGTTTTTTCACGCTTACAACTCAGGTAGAGTCAATTTAAAAACTCTTTTAAAACCCTACATACTTCCAATTGCAAATTTCTCTTTATTGTGACCAGGAATATATTCACTTCTGTTGTCTAAATTTGACGCATTGAATTTAGATGAGTTTTAGAATGGTATAAAATGTAAGATAGGAATTATTTAAATAGATATTTATATTATTTGTATTGAGTGACTGCTACTGAAATAATGTGTTTGACTACCATTATTTTTATCTCCTGTTTAATCTATTATTCAGTTGAAAATAATAGAAGATGTTCTCCATTGTTATATTATAATTTAATGTGCTGCATTCAAATGTTTAAATAATAATAGTTTGAAATTCTATTAATTCTTACATTTTCAAGTACACAACTTTCACAAATTAAATTAATTTAAAATGAAAGAAATAAAATCCAAACAAACTTCCTACTTACCTTTTGAGTTATTTTCACTCGACTGACTTCTGCACTTGAGTTTTTTCGAGTTTTGGACTTTTTTTCTGTGAACTCAAGAGACCGAAAAGAAAAGAAAGACTGTGGAGACACTTTAAATTACAGTGTAGTGTGATGGTAGACTGTGGAGACACTTTAACTTACAGTGTAGTTTTATGGTAGACTGTGGAGACACTTTAACTTACAGTGTAGTGTGATAGTAGACTGTGGAGACACTTTAACTTACAGTGTAGTGTGATGGTAGACTGTGGAGACACTTTAACTTACAGTGTAGTGTGATGGTAGACTGTGGAGACATTTTAACTTACAGTGTAGTGTGATGGTAGACTGTGGAGACACTTTAACTTACAGTGTAGTGTGATGGTAGACTGTGGAGACACTTTAACTTACAGTGTAGTGTGATGGTAGACTGTGGAGACACTTTAACTTACAGTGTAGTGTGATGGTAGACTGTGGAGACCCTTTAACTTACAGTGTAGTGTGATGGTACACTGTGGAGACACTTTAACTTACATTTTAGTGTGATGGTAGACTGTGGAGACACTATAAATTACAGTGTAGTGTGATGGTAGACGAAGAAAATATTCAATTGATCATTTCAATTTTGTGTTTTCATTTTCGATTTAGAAATTATTAATATTTAATTTATTTTTTAGCAGCTGTTTAAAAAAAGTAACTTTTAAAACATATTGGCGTTTGATTTTGAAATCTTAATATTGAAATGGTAAACAGCTCAAAATTTGAATGATTTATATTTTAATTATTATATGTATATACCCTTTCAATCATCTGAATATTTTAATCAGAAGTATGCATAATATATATCATTAATAGGTAATGTTTAATTAATTAATTACAAAAAAGTAGAAATTGAATAACTTCTATTGCATCAATCATCGCTACATCTCTTTGAGGTAATTACGAAAAAAGATATTAGAGAATAAAATTGTGCAATACTCTGATAGAGAAAATAGTCAAAAGATTTTAATTAAAGTGATTGAGTTAATTATTTTCATGCCTCTGGATTTGTTCTATTATATGAACTAGGGTAAAGTATCAGTTACAAGATGTGAAATAAATACTGGAGGAATATTTAAACTTCCCAGGTAGCAATGTTTCTTGGGACAACATTGGCAATATCGGGACAACATTGGCAATATTGGGATAACATTGGCAATATTGGGACAACATTGGCAATATCGGGACAACATTGGCAATATCGGGACAACATTGGCAATATTTGGACAACATTGGCAATATTGGGACAACATTGGCAATATCGGGACAACATTGGCAATATTGAGACAACATTGGCAATATTGAGACAACATTGGCAATATTGAGACAACATTGGCAATATTTGAACGACATTGGCAATATTGAGACATCATTAACAATATTTGGACCTCATTGGCAATTTTGGGACAAGATTGGCAATATTGGGACAACATTGGCAATATTGGGACAACATTGGCAATATTTGGACCTCATTGGCAATATTGGGACAACATTGCCAATATTGGGACAACATTGCCAATATTGGGACAACATTGGCAATATTGGGACAACATTGGCAATATTGGGACAACATTGGCCATATTGGAACAACATTGGCAATATTGGGACAACATTGGCAATATTGGGACAACATTGGCAATATTGGGACAACATTGGCAATATTGGGACAACATTGGCAATATTGGGACAACATTGGCAATATTGGGACAACATTGGCAATATTGGGACAACATTGGCAATATTGGGACAACATTGGCAATATTGGGACAACATTGGCAATATTGGCACAACATTGGCAATATTGGGATAACATTGGCAATATTGGCACAACATTGGCAATATTGGGATAACATTGGCAATATTGGGACAACATTGGCAATATTGGGACAACATTGGCAATATTGAGACAACATTGGCAATATTTGGACAACATTGGCAATATTGGGACAACATTGGCCCGAGAATCATTGCTACTTTGTTATTTTAAAAAAGCTTTATGATATATTAATTGTGGAGAGAATAGCATTCTTTCCGAAAGAATATTTATTATTACCTACATGCATTTTGTAAATATCAACCTATTTAAAATTTCTCATCGGGTGCTTCAATAGCATCTTGTGATTGACACTTTGCCCTATCGGCTCAGCTTGTGCTACAGAACGCATTAATGTTAATGGAAATCATTGAAAAGGTAAAGAATAGCTTCTGTTTTTTCTAGTACAAATGAGATGAATGAGAAGGGAATGCAGTAAAAGTTTTACCATAAAAATGAATGGTACAATGATTGGTAAAATAGTTTTATCAATCTTGCGATGATTTGAAAAAACTATCGATAACTGGTAGGGTGAGATCTGAGTTATCGTATGGTTCTGCATTGTCGATCATTTATAAAGTATTTAATTATTTTATACTATTTTTATATAATTGGAAAAGGGCAACTGTTCGATAACTCGGTACTTGCCCTAATATATTTTCAATTTACACTCTTTAGGGTAAGTTACGAAATTTTGGTCAGTACTACATCTTCGGTCATATAAGAAAAAACAATATAATTTTTTTACAATTTCACAGTGTTATCTAATCATTATTGTATTGTTTTTCTTATATGACCGAAGTTGTAGTACCGACCGATAATTTGTACTTTACCCTATGTTTCTATAGATATAAAAATGGCATATTGCGTGTATCTATCTTAATAATAGTTGTTGTATGTTTTTTTATTTGTTTGGTGTCCGCTTCTTAAGAATGATAAGAAACAATTACAAAATTAGGAAAATGGATATTTATCTTTTGCAACCAGATTAACTATACTAGCTAAACCAATTAATGCGACCAAGCCACTTAGTACGACAGTACGACCAAGCTAGTTAGTACGACCAAACTAGTTAGTACAATCAAGCCACTCAATGCAATCAAGACAATAAACAAACGACGGGTATTATTATATGGAGGATTTTGATAAAACAAGTGTACTTTCTTGTTACAAATAACGGTTTTTAATTATATATATATATATTCATAGTTATAATTTATCAATCAACAAATGGTCCGTGCCGTCAGATTAAGTTATTTATTGATTAATAACTATTATATTATGCCGTATTTAAATTATTTTTACATTGACTGTTAGCTACATTTAACAGATAAAATGCATTTAAAAATTTCAGAAACAAATTAAAATTAGAACTTCACATCAATATATTCCCTTGCGTAAAATGGCTACATTCTTTATTTTTTCCTATCTAATTACAGAGAATGAGACACAAAATATATTCATGTATTCACATCGGTCTTCATTATATAGACTCATAGAGAGGGGGAAAATGTAACCATGATGTGCGAGGGAATATACTTATCCCTTTACGACCGTGTGTGAGGTATTAGTCTTAAAGGACTTTGCTGTGATAGATTGAATGTGTGGAGCCATGGCTTACTTAATATACATTGTATATTATATTAATGTATATTAAGTAAGCCATGGTGGAGTTTAGTGATGAATGTAACTATCGCGCAGTATGTTTAAAAACAATTCTTGAAATTTATACATTGATCAAAATTAGTATATATATTAACTATTTATTAGTAGTTAGACACAATAGAAGTAGTTTATAAAATTTAGATTTTAGAAATACATTCCGGCTCTCCCGTTACAGATGGGGTCTTAAATATAAAGCAGTGTAGTTTCCCGTTAAAATGAAAACATAAGAATTAAAAGATCAAATATAATCCCGTGTCTATCATGGTTATACTTTTCACATTAAAATTGAGAAATTATATAGTTTTTCTAGGAACTGTCCGATAATTCGTAATGCACTCTATTTATTTCACGTAATGTATAAATTGTAATTCATTTTCTTCAAAATATTTGAGTAATTTGTATTTGTGACACAGCTTGCTAAAGTCATACAAAAAACTTCATATCAGTTTTAAGAAGTGGACACCAAATGAATAAATAATTAAATAAATTAACACACGACGTTAATCATTAGGATAGATCATATTTAAATTCTTTTGTTTTAATTCAATTTTTAAATATATTTTATAAATGAATTACATCAGTCTATACAGAAAAATAAATTTAAGGATTCTTACACATGTCAGGAATCCGTCCGGGACGTCTCCGGTCAGTGATTTTTTATCACTGAGAGTAGCCGGTACTGTGTGAATGTGTCCATTGAAATTAAAGTAACGAGACATTTTTTCACTGACAGTGAAGTTCTGAGAGGAGACGGACCAGTGACGTCCCTGACATGAGTGAAGCAACATTGAAATTCAGAAACGAATTTAAACACTACAAACAGGATATTTTAATTTATACATTTTGTGTCCGCTTCTTAAAATAGTAGGAAATTGTTTATGGAAGCTGTATCACAAATACAGATTAGGGAAAGCTCTGAATTGTCGGTCAGTACTACATCTTCGGTCAAATAAGAATAAACAATATAAAAATAATTATTATTCTACAGTGCCTTTATTAGCTCTGTAGAATAATAATAATTTTTATATAGTTTTTTCTTATATGACTGAAGATATAGTACTGACCGATGATTCGGAATTTACCCCAGTCAAATATACAGTATGTCCGATTTAATACTTCATTCAATTATACAATTAATTAGGTTTGCTATAATTTGAAATATATTTGTGTAGTAGTTTGTATCTTTGATACAAGGTTCACCTTGTAATAAAGATATGAACTATTACATAATTATATTAATATAGGTTATTTTATTTTAAAATTGTGTGTGGTACATATGGAATTGCGGTGAATCAATGATAATTTAATCATTATCTAATTCATCAATTGATATAGAAAATATAATGATACACAGGGGAATATACTAAAATCTTTCATGTTTTTTTCCTTTAACGGTGAAGTGCACTTAAAACGGGTTAAGTTACAGCAAGTTAATACTATTCTATACTCGTTATTTTTAATGGCAAAGTACACTAGTATTATAATAAAGGCTGAGCTATAAATGTATTTAATTTTTCATCGAACATAAAATTCTCATTATTTTTATAGAAGAAGTCGGTATGTACGAAACGTTTCTCTTATTTAGGGGAAAATATTCAATGATTTGATTTAAATTAATGAGGGCGGAACTGAAATTATTTCTCATAATAGATATTGTTCACCGAAGAACAAAATATATTGTATAACGATATTAGTATTGATAATGCGGTAATTGTTATTTTAAATAATGGATAAGATTACATTATATTGTATATTGTATTATATATCCAAGATATATGAGCAAATGAATATTAAATCCAATATTTGCAAAGTATTGATACAAAATGCAGAGTTAAAATTACATCATATTCCTTCCCAATCATTATATAGGTACCCCGTTATCCATTTTTATTCTTAATTCAATTAAATGTATTATACTTTTATATTTCTTATAAGAAAAGAATAAATGATATGTACGGACATTTTGAGATGCTAAAATGATTATATGTTACCTATAACATATATAAATCTATTATTTCACTTTACAAATATTACTGCAAATGATATATAAATGATATATAAATGATATATGAGAATGAACTGAACACTATTATCAATTTACATTAATATATATCCCTAACAATCAACCAATGAGGTTAGGCCTTTACATTCAAATTAACAACCGTGAAATGACTTCAGTCAAAGTTCATGACTCTAGAAGCAGAAGTTGTACCCCCCCCCCTCTTTGAACCCCTTCTCCCCAACGGCAATCAATCCTATCTAACGATGAGTCAGCAAAATTTGCTGTGATTGAGTTTGGTCAGGAATCATTGGAATTGTTCATGTTAATGAATTGGTTTCAAATTTGAGAATATACTTTTTTCCGTATGTATATGCTGAGCAATTACAAGAAATAACTTCAATATTTTCTATCGTTGTTTTAAATGGTCTATGGTATCGATGGATTTCATGTATACCAATCAAAGTAACTCAAATATTGAGACTATTTACCCTAGACTTTAGAGCATCCCTTCAAAGTAACTCAAATATTGAGACTATTTACCCTAGTCTTTAGAGCATCCCTTCAAAGTAACTCAAATATTGAGACTATTTACCCTAGACTTTAGAACATCCCTTCAAAGTAACTCAAATATTGAGACTATTTACCCTAGACTTTAGAACATCCCTTCAAAGTAACCCAAATAGTGAGACTATTTACCCTAGACTTTAGAACATCCCTTCAAATTAACTCAAATATTGAGACTATTTACCCTAGACTTTAGAACATCCCTTCAAATTAACTCAAATATTGAGACTATTTACCCTAGACTTTAGAATATCCCTTCAAAGTAACCCAAATAGTGAGACTATTTACCCTAGACTGTAGAACATCCCTTCAAAGTAACTCAAATATTGAGACTATTTACCCTAGACTTTAGAATATCCCTTCAAAGTAACTCAAATATTGAGACTATTAACCACAGACTTTAGAATATCCCTTCAATGTAACTCAAATATTGAGACTATTTACCCTAGACTTTAGAATACCCCTTCAAAGTAACTCAAATATTGAGACTATTTACCCTAGACTTTAGAATATCCCTTCAAAGTAACTCAAATATTGAGACTATTTACCCTAGACTTTAGAATACCCCTTCAAAGTAACTCAAATATTGAGACTATTTACCCTAGACTTTAGAATACCCCTTCAAAGTAACTCAAATATTGAGACTATTTACCCTAGACTTTAGAATATCCCCTCAAAGTAACTCAAATATTGAGACTATTCACTTTAGGGATTTAATATTCTAACTTTTAATTATCATGATATTAATGTAATATACGCATATTCAGTTAAGTTCAGTATGATAATCATCAATAAATATTATTGACAATGTGCTAATTTTATTCATTAATAATTTATACATTAATTCCTATCATTTCATTTTATAGAATAAGCACTTTATCTATAATATATTACAATATAATACTAGATAAATAATACCCTGTTCTATCCATCTCGCACAGCAACCCATCCATCAGTAATGTTGTCGGTGAGAGCATTTACCTCGCCATTTTTCCTTATTATTATCCGATAATTGAAATAAGAGAAAGAACATCTTGTAAATAAACAAAAGCCATTTATTGTGTCTGAGAATGTTAATAGAATGTGTTTCCTTATAGTAGCCTTAGGGTTGTTATAGAAATATACTCACTATTTACTAGGATAATATAATATGGGATTAATAAATTGGGAATTAGATTTTAAATTTTATTTGGAATTAGAAAATGGAATTAGTAATGTTAAATTAGATTATAAACAGGAATATTTCATAATTTACTATTTATCTTCTATTGTGTTTTCTTTAATAATTTCACAATATAGATAATGAGGGTTAAGGATTGCACAATATTTCATGAATAATTATTTGACTTAAAATAAAAATTAATTAATTAATTCGTAATTAGATTACGAATTATTGGTCGGTTTCACATTTTCGGTCACATATGATAAAAAATATTTAATGATGATTAATTCATTTTTATTAAATCATTTTTTCTTATGTGACCGAAGATGTCAAACCTCCGGAGAATTCGTAACTCACCTTATAAAAAATATTGCAAACATGATTATATATTCAGCTGTAACTTCAATTATTATTTTGTCATAGCAGATATATCTCCATTTACGAAGAAGCTGTTCAATTTAACTTCCGCCAAGTCTATTCGAAGTCAGTGTCCGAAGCCTAACTAACATTCCTCCACTATTTCAAATCTGAATAATTAATTCGTTAACAACATTGATCAGTAATTTGATATGTACGTAGGAGTATATCAAGATAAATAAATTATTGAGTGGAAAATGATTCTTACAAGAATACTGTGTTAACAAGCTTAAAATCAAACTGATAAATCTAGTTCATATGAAAGAAATAGTTATATAAATATTTTAAATATTACACCTATAATTAATGTATTCCTGATTTAATTGAAATCCTGATCATATTTCTTAGATTCTCAAATAAAGTGAGAACTTCTTTGATATATAAAAAGATTTTAAATTATATGTCCTCCGTTGAAACATCTTCCTAATTACCAGGAATTATTTCTTGGAATGTAAGTGCCCCGATGTTGTTGCAATATTGTCTAATATTGTTAAAATATTGCCCCGATATTGTTGCAATATTGTCTAATATTGTGGAAATAGTGCCCCGATATTGTTGCAATATTGTCTAATATTATTAAAATAGTGCCCCGATGTTGTTGCAATATTGTCTAATATTGTTAAAATATTGCCCCGATATTGTTGCAATATTGTCTAATATTGTTAAAATAGTGCCCCGATATTGTTGCAATATTGTCTAATATTGTTAAAATAGTGCCCCGATATTGTTGCGATATTGTCTAATATTGTTAAAATAGTGCCCCGATATTGTTGAAATAGTGCCCCGATATTGTTGAAATAGTGCCCCGATATTGTTGCAATATTGTCTAATATTGTTAAAATAGTGCCCCGATGTTGTTGCAATATTGTCTAATATTGTTAAAATAGTGCCCCGATATTGTTGAAATATTGTCTAATATTGTTAAAATGTTGTCTCATATTGTTGCAATCTTACCCGAATATTGCTACGTTACTGTCTCAATAAATTTAGCTATTTTCACAATATTGTGGGAATGTTCTCCCAATATTATCCCATATGATGTCCCATTTCCGTTACAATATTGGGTGGTCAATGTTGCTACCTGGAATACTATCACTAACCTCCAGTATACTATTGAGCCCCATCTTCTCCTCGATACAACCCCTCCCCCAGATACCCTGCCAAAGTAGTCATATAAATTCCGCAAAGTTGGAGGTGGATTTCTTCTGAATTTCAAAGCTGGTAATGACTTTGCCAATTTACTACTTCGCCCCTCTTTAAATCTTAACTTCTTCAATGGTTAGAAACACGACATTCAGATGGACAAACTTAAATTCTGTTATCGTTTGGAACCTATACTTTACTAACATCGAAATTGTGTTCGTGGAGAATATACTAGGGTAAGTTCAGAGTTATCGGATTGTGCCATCTTTTCGATCATATAAGAAAAGTATGAAATAATTAATATTTAACTTTTGCACTTTTGTTATCCTTTATACTTGCAGGTATCAGTGATATGAATTAGAAAATTAAAATTTTATGATCTAAATATAGAACCGTGCGATAATCCGGAACTTACCCAATTAAGTTGAATAAGATTAATATTTATAAGGTGAATTTGTGATTCTATCAAATAATTAAATTTTATAATTTTTTTTTATAAATTTATAAATTTTCAAAACATGGAAAATGAGGGTAAATCTATAGCACAATTTTACCGAAAACAAACTATTTTGAAATAATCTAAACATTTTTGAATATTTCTCTATAAGATTGACATAGCTTGGAGAATATTTTAGAATGATCTAAAATATTTCAATGATTTGATAATATGCTAACCGACATTTTCTAAATTTCCTTCCATTATAGAGGCCTCCACATGGTTCAATTTACACTGAAGGTGTGAGAGGTGCTCAATAATAGTATTAAAGGACAGCTAGTGTAGGCAGTAAGTGTAGGCAGTAAGTGTAGGCAGTAAGTGTAGGCAGTAAGTGTAGGCAGTAAGTGTAGACAGTAAGTGTAGGCAGTAAGTGTAGGCAGTAAGTGTAGGCAGTAAGTGTAGGCAGTAAGTGTAGGCAGTAAGTGTAGGCAGTAAGTGTAGGCAATAAGTGTAGGCAGTAAGTGTAGGCAGTAAGTGTAGGCAGTAAGTGTAGGCAGTAAGTTTAGACAGTAAGTGTAGGCAGTAAGTGTAGGCAGTAAGTGTAGACAGTAAGTGTAGGCAGTAAGTGTAGGCAGTAAGTGTAGGCAGTAAGTGTAGGCAGTAAGTGTAGACAGTAAGTTTAGACAGTAATGGTAGGCAGTAAGTGTAGGCAGCAAGTGTAGGCAGTAAGTGTAGGCAGTAAGTGTAGGCAGTAAGTGTAGGCAGCAAGTGTAGGCAGCAAGTGTAGGCAGTAAGTGTAGGCAGTAAGTGTAGGCAGTAAGTGTAGGCAGCAAGTGTAGGCAGTAAGTGTAGGCAGTACTTTGACCAGTAGGTAGCCATGTCAAATTGAGTGTTTCAAGCAAAGGCTTCAATGCCCTCACCAATCATAGTGACATCAAAGAGTGAATTGATGGGGTAAAATGATGGGGTGTATTGATGGGGTAAAATGATGGGGTGTATTGATGGGGTAAAATGATGGGGTGAGATGTGTATTGATGGGGTAAAGTGATGGGGTGAGATGTGAATTGATGGGGTAAAGTGATGGGGTGAGATGTGAATTGATGGGGTAAAATGCAGTAAAATTTCATATATCCCATCAAAATCAATTTTATTTCATATCATTTCTTATCGATAATATAATTAAAACAATAATCACTTCTTAATCTCAATTTTTATTCTCTAATGAACAAATTACTTCATATGATTGTATTCATTGGGTAACGGTTATAATTTAGGGTAAGTTCCAAGTTATCGGACGGTTCCACAAGTATATATTGAATAATTATATAACTTTTATTTCTATTTAGCTTGGTATCCATGATAATTTTTCTTACATGATCGTAAATGTGGAAAATAACGATAACTCGTAGCTCATCCCATTTCCTTTTGTTTCTTCTATTACTGTTTATGAGCTGAAATTAAATTAAAATTTAATTTAATAAAACTCTAATCAATATTAGAACATTTATGTTTATAAGAGTTTATATATTAATATTAAACAATAAGTAAATTATTTTCACTTAACTGAAGGACACTTAACCTCATTTTCTATTTTATGAATTAATTTTATATATTGTTTTATTGTAAAAGAATACAATATTGTAAATGAAAGGGAAAATTATTGTATAGATTAATTTTATCTATTATTTTATTTTATATGAATACATTACTGTAAATGAAGAGGAAAACTCATTCTCTATTTGTTGATAAATTTTATCTTTAGTTTTATTTTATGGGAGTAGAATACTGCAAATAAAAGGGAAACTCATTCTCTATTTATTGATCAATTTTATCTACTGTTATATTTTTCATATGAATACAATATTGTAAATTAAAGAGAAAATTATTGTATAGATTAGTTTTATCTTTTATTTTACATCATCTTAACATTACATTGCAGAAGGAAATCATCGCAACGCATTGGATTGCTGTCATGGCGTCGATATGATGAATTGCAAGTACAGTCATGTTTCAGTTGGCAAATATTCCAAGACAAACAAAAATTGGGTCTGACATTGGAATTCGGGAGCGGTTTCTAGGGTAGAAGCAATTCCCGTCGTTCCATATTAAAGTGGGACTGGAACGCGTTCATATGCAACTGACTAACAAATTACTACAGTACGCTATTTTCATTTTCGTGATTTTGTAAAATATTTGGAAGTATTTCAACTAGTTTGATATTTATCTAAATTAGAAATAGGATTTGACGTTATATTTATTTGATTACAGTAATTATCGAGTAATATCTGTTTCCAGTTTTTTCTGAACGATAACCCAAAATTTTGTAAGGTTGAATTTTTATTTTAAATTTACACTTTTATTACCTTCGCAGAATGCGGGAAGGTCATATTTTCATCGGACTTTATTTATTTATCATCTTGTTATTCGCATAACTGAAAAAGCGTTCAACCAAATTGCTTGAAATTTAGTGAAGCGATTGGTTCATGTCCAGTGACCTGCTGCTAGAATTTTGGGAGTGACCCGGTCAAAGGTCAAGGTCATGGTCATTTATAACTCAAAAAGTATTGAACCATATTGCATGAAACTTGGTGGGATGATTGGTCAATATACAGGAACCATTTTGTTAGATTTTGGGAGCGATTGAGTCCAAGGTCAAAGATCAAGGTCAAGGCCATTTGTAACTCAATAACTCCAAAAGTATTCAACCAAATTGTCTGAAAATTGATGGGACGATAGGTCAATGTCCAAGGTCGTTCTGGTAGAATTTTGGAAGTGACTCGGTCAAAGGTCAAGGTCAAAGTCATTTATAACTCGATAACTCAAAAAGTATTGTACTATATTGCATGAAACTTGGTGGGACGATTGGTTATTATCCAGTTAGCAGTTTCTTAAATTTTGGGAGAGAAGAGGTGCACATAATCTAGTTATTAAATGTTACAACCCACATAATTGATTTAAATGATTGCATTATTTGTCTATAAGAACATTTCTATATCACAATTAATTCATGGTTGTATCAATCGATCAACTGTTTACATTCGAAAACTGCTCCTTTTACCTTCATTTCCAAAAGGGACATTAATTATTCCATATCAACTGAGTTTATTCCATTTAAACTGCATTATAAATATTCCCCTTAGTTTTTTTTCTTTGGTTATGATTGCATGACACCCGAAAAAGGAGAAATTCAATTAAACTTCAGTCGTTACTTTTGCAGATAATGGCAACTAAAATGTCATAACTGAGTGAGAAGTTTGGCAACTCAAACTTCAGGACGAATTGATTGTAGGTACAACCAGCCAAATAATTGCAATTATCAACTAACTTTGTGCAATCATAACATTTTCATTTAGTCCACATAGTCTTCTAGGTAGGACTATTAAATTAAATTGTAGCCGGTTTGCTGTTTAATTTCCGGCTTTTAGGAACATTAGGCGGCGGATATTGCTCTAATTTCACGACAACCTAATATAATAAAAAGCTGGGATTATCATTTCTACATTTTCTCCGGTGTTAGGAAATTGTGGTCATTAGTCTGTGTGATCTAGATTGGATTTAGTGAAGAAATATGAACCTGAGACCTAAGATTTATATTTTTCTTAATATATAGTTCTTTTCAGGAATTCAAAAGATTCATTTTAATTATTTAATACGAAGAACTCGTTAAGAAAATCAATAGCGACCTAAAAATTTTCCGTCGAATTTTTCTTAAAATATGTTTAAAAATGAATAGTACACAATTATCTAAAATAAATTAGTATTTTATTTATTTTAATCATGTATAATTTATATATGATACAATCCAGTTTTTAAAGTCTAAATTTTCAATTTATATCTTAAACTTCTATTCAAAGATCTCAACTTAGAAGCTTTACTCATAAAATATTATTTCATATTTAATTACTAACTGTGATATTGGGTTTATTCAAAATTAATGAACATTTTAATATTAATTTAAAATAATAAGAGATAATAATAATAATAATATTAATATAATAATAGAAATCGTTATTATTTTTTTTATCAAAGATATCGATTTATATATTTCTGTAATAGATATAATTTTATTTCTTTTATCATAGATATAATTAGAATTTTTTTATCGTAGTTGTAGTAGCTATATTTATATACTTATTGTTTATTTCTAGCATAGAAAAACCTTTCAACATCAATAAAACTTTTTTAAAATCTTAGATATAATATAACTCCCTGATATAATTGAATTGCAGTCATTTTCATAGCTTTTCAAATTATTATGTCAGACCAATCTCCCCAAACTACTCAATATTTCGCTGACTCATCTTATGCAAATATTCTTTGCACTCTCTCTCCACAGGCAGTGGCATGAATTTTGGCGCAATAGACAGGATAGGTAACACTTATAGGGCAAAGCAGTAAATATCAAATGGATATTATATACTCTATAAGTCATATTAAAAAGAACATATATTTTAATAGTTAGGTGTATTTTTTTTAATAAAGTTATAAAATTTTCATTCTGTATTTGATTCGCATTAGGTCAATTATATATTGTATATATCTGATTATATTAAAAAGCAGGTGAATTCTTAGTTCGCGTCCCTATTTCCTATAGGAACGTGAACTAGGAAGTGGGGTATTTTTGCATTAATTTTTCTTCAATTTAATTACCTTTTATCTGATTAAAATATATTTCACTAAAAAATATTAATAGACAGAAAATCTAGTATAATTTGAAATTGAAATTCAACAAATTACTACAATTTTTCTTATTTGTTAATATAAAAATATAATTACAAATTACCAATAAAATAGTACGCTTTCCTCCTTCCTAGTTCACGTCCCTAAATCAATTAGAGACGTGAAATAAGAAGCGGGTATTTGGATCGGTTCCTAGTTCTCGTCCCTAAATGAAATAGGGAAGTGAACTAGGAATTTATATACAAATAAGATACTTTCAATTTTTGTGCAATCGTTAAATAAAAAGAAAGGAAAAGAATATGTTAATAATATTATAATATATATAGATGAATTACAAATTGAATATTGTGATGAAGGTATGGAAGTGAGGTAGGACCTTCTTTATTTTGTATTTACAGTAGAACTCCTCTATAGTGAATGTAGCTTACTGAGTAAGAGAGCTACTCCCGTATAGTGAACAAATTTCCTTAATTCTTCCCACTATAACGGGACAAGCACTATAAAATTTGTTCAATATATGGGAGTACTTCTCTTACTCAGGATTCTACGTTCACTATATGGGAGTTCTGCTGCATTTCCAGTCCTACTAAGGTAAGTTCAGAGTATAAACAAATATAATAAAATAATAAAAAATTCCATTAAAAATGGAATGTGTAATATGCTAATATATTTTGTTTAATTAGTTTCCCTAATTACAGGTAAAAAGAATATAAATATATTCATGAAATGTAATTTAATCTTATAATTATTACATATCCGACAATTTAAACACTAATTTAATAATTTTAATAACGTGTTCAAATGAAATGAAAGATTCCATGAAAAATTAACATTTAAAAGTCAACGACTAATTCGCTGTGAATTGAATTATATAATCCTGATAAAGAGGATTAATAACCAACTCCATAAGTTTTCCCTTCAAAAGAAGATTAATAATCAAGACTCAAAACTTTTTTCCTGGTAAAGAGCGTTAATAACAACTCTGTAAACTTTTTTTCATTTATAAGTGGGTAGATAATCAACCCTGTACACTTTTTACCGATATAGAGGATTAATAACCAATTCCATATACACTTTTTTTGATGTTAAAAAGGGTTAATAACCAACTCTGTTCTCATTTTCGGTTAATAAACAATCATGTACACTCTCTTCAGTTAAAAGAGGATTAATAACCAACTCTGTTCTCATTTTCGGTTAATAAACAATCATGTACACTCTCTTCAGTTAAAAGAGGGTTAATAATCAAGTCAGTACACACTTTTTCCAATAAAGAGGTTTAATAACCAACACTTTTCAGTTTTTTCCGAACTGGCCCAAATATTTGTGCCACGCCTTCACAGCGAAATTGTGCCCCCATTCTTTGGTGGCTTGGCACCTCAGGCCTCAGACTGACCCTTCAATAATGAATTCTTAGACTGAAATTCTTCTAAACTTTGAATTTTCATTCTTTGAGAGGAATTTTGATTTGAATGCCTTTCCGAAATGATGCCCCCCCTCCCCCCCACTAGGAATATGAAAGGTATTCCAGTACGAAAATAACTGGAAATATTGGCCTGAATTATGGGTGATTAAACCAGTAATTGTTTTTTATGATTTTAGGTTTAAGAATAAATTAATATATAAATTTTTTGTAGAGTTTTTTACATGAACTTTGGGTGTGCTGACGTATCGTCAGAAGACATTTCGTTGACACAAATTTCGTTGAAAATTCGTCGACAAGACGTCACGTCGACTAGACTTTTCGACAAATTTTTTTAAAGGGGATATAAAGATACTCAACATAAATGACCGTTATATAGTTTGTTGTATCCTCTAGTTTGTTGTACTGTACACTCCATGATTGTTTAGTGACCTTGCAGAGGGCAGCCCGCCTCCCGATACACATATACTAGAATATCTCTTCTTGGAAAATCTGTCGACAAAACGTCATGTGGACAAAAAATTTGTCGACAAAATATCTTTCAACGAAACGACTGGCAACAAATTTTTTTTAAAAGTTTTCTTACTAATGCACTGGAATGTATATTTTATTTATTTATTAGGCAATAATTTATTGAGTATTTATGAAGATTGAGATTACATCATTCACTATAAAGTGACATACATCATTCACTATACAGTGACATACATCATTCACTATACAGTGACATACATCATTCACTATACAGTGACATACATCATTCACTATACAGTGACATACATCATTCACTGTACAGTGACATACATCATTCACTATACAGTGACATACATCATTCACTATACAGTGACATACATCATTCACTATACAGTGACATACATCATTCACTGTACAGTGACATACATCATTCACTATACAGTGACATACATCATTCACTATACAGTGACATACATCATTCACTATACAGTGACATACATCATTCACTATACAGTGACATACATCATTCACTACATAGTGACATACATCATTCACTGTACAGTGACATACATCATTCACTATACAGTGACATACATCATTCACTATACAGTGACATACATCATTCACTATACAGTGACATACATCATTCACTGCACAGTGACATACATCATTCACTATACAGTGACATACATCATTCACTGTACAGTGACATACATCATTCACTATACAGTGACATACATCATTCACTATACAGTGACATACATCATTCACTATACAGTGACATACATCATTCACTATACAGTGACATACATCATTCACTACATAGTGACATACATCATTCACTGTACAGTGACATACATCATTCACTATACAGTGACATAAATCATTCACTATACAGTGACATACATCATTCACTATACAGTGACATACATCATTCACTATACAGTGACATACATCATTCACTATAAAGTGACATACATCATTCACTATACAGTGACATACATCATTCACTATACAGTGACATACATCATTCACTACACAGTGACATACATCATTCACTATACAGTGACATGCATCATTCACTACACAGTGACATACATCATTCACTACACAGTGACATACATCATTCACTACACAGTGACATACATCATTCAGTACACACTGTCATACATCATTCAGTACACACTGTCATACATCATTCACTACACAGTGACATACATCATTCACTGCACAGTGACATACATCATTCACTGCACAGTGACATACATCATTCACTACACAGTGACATACATCATTCACTGCACAGTGACATACATCATTCACTACACAGTGACATACATCATTCACTACACAGTGACATACATCTCCACATCAATAATTCATTCAGTCACTAATGCAATGAAACAAAACCAACTTTGAAGATGAAGCTATCGAAACAGTACATTCGAATCAGAGTACGGAAGCATGGAGTTGAATATTCAGAGAGTTACTAAGCTGAATGCATTATGAACATGTAGTCAATGTTTAGGCATGTTAAACTGTTCATATCGCTCATTAATTTCAATATCGGTATATCTCATAAATGTTCATATCGCTCATTAATTTCAATATTGGCATATCTCATAAATGTTAATATCGCTCATTAATTTCAATATTGGCATATCTCATAAATGTTCATATCGCTCATTAATTTCAATATCGGTATATCTCATAAATGTTCATATCGCTCATTAATTTCAATATCGGTATATCTCATAAATGTTCATATCGCTCATTAATTTCAATATTGGTATATCTCATAAATGTTCATAACGCTCATTAATTTCAATATTGGCATATCTCATAAATGTTCATATCGCTCATTAATTTCAATACCGGTATATCTCATAAATGTTCATATCGCTCATTAATTTCAATATCGGTATATCTCAAAAATGTTCATATCGCTCATTAATTTCAATATCGGTATATCTCAAAAATGTTCATATCGCTCATTAATTTCAATATCGGCATATCTCAAAAATGTTCATATCGCTCATTAATTTCAATATTGGCATATCTCATAAATGTTCATATCGCTCATTAATTTCAATATCGGTATATCTCATAAATGTTCATATCGCTCATTAATTTCAATATCGGTATATCTCATAAATGTTCATATCGCTCATTAATTTCAATATTGGCATATCTCATAAATGTTCATATCGCTCATTAATTTCAATATTGGCATATCTCATAAATGTTCATATCGCTCATTAATTTCCATATCGGTATATCTCATAAATGTTCATATCGCTCATTAATTTCAATATCGGTATATCTCATAAATGTTCATAACGCTCATTAATTTCAATATTGGCATATCTCATAAATGTTCATATCGCTCATTAATTTCAATATCGGCATATCTCAAAAATGTTCATTTCGCTCATTAATTTCAATATCGGTATATCTCATAAATGTTCATATCGCTCATTAATTTCAATATTGGCATATCTCATAAATGTTCATATCGCTCATTAATTTCCATATCGGTATATCTCATAAATGTTCATATCGCTCATTAATTTCAATATCGGTATATCTCATAAATGTTCATAACGCTCATTAATTTCAATATTGGCATATCTCATAAATGTTCATATCGCTCATTAATTTCAATACCGGTATATCTCATAAATGTTCATATCGCTCATTAATTTCAATACCGGTATATCTCATAAATGTTCATATCGCTCATTAATTTCAATATCGGCATATCTCAAAAATGTTCATATCGCTCATTAATTTCCATATCGGTATATCTCATAAATGTTCATATCACTCATTAATTTCAATATCGGTATATCTCAAAAATGTTCATATCGCTCATTAATTTCAATATCGGCATATCTCATAAATGTTCATATCGCTCATTAATTTCAATATTGGCATATCTCATAAATGTTCATATCGCTCATTAATTTCCATATCGGTATATCTCATAAATGTTCATATCGCTCATTAATTTCAATATCGGTATATCTCATAAATGTTCACATCGCTCATTAATTTCAATATCGGTATATCTCAAAAATGTTCACATCGCTCATTAATTTCAACATCGGTATATCTCAAAAATGTTCATATCGCTCATTAATTTCAATATCGGTATATCTCAAAAATGTTCACATCGCTCATTAATTTCAATATTGGTATATCTCAAAAATGTTCACATCGCCTATTGTTTTTAAAAACGGTATATCACATTTTTTTAATGTCACTGGCAAATAAACAGTAACATAATGATTTACGTATTTAAAATGTAAGTAATTTTTGAGTTATGACGTTAATAAAATTAATGAAAGATTATTATCATTAAGTGGATATATTGCTTATAAAGCTAGAAAACTTGAGACTTTTTCTCAATCTATAGCCTCAAGTGAATAAAATCAGAAATCCTTTTATTTCAAACTTTATTTCTAAGTTAGCGAGAAGAATTGGTTGGTTTAAATTAATAGAATTGGTGCACCTGGTGCTGTATGAGCAGTAGGGGTTAGTCTCTAATTACCGTGCGGTGAGCTGTTATCGTGCAATTTTAATTTGCTTGTTAATATTCATATTGTTTCTTACAAATATATTTTTCAACAATATGGCATGATGATGAAAAAAATATTGTTTATGACTTTAATAGAAAAAATTCAAACCCTTTGCAGACGATTTGAATGAAAGAGTTTATTCCTTGTGGAATATTATTTGTATTGACTCTAAATAGATACTGTATGAATGTTCTTCACCGTAAGAGCTCATCTCTAGTGGAATATTAAAACTATATATGTACATAGTATACAGTAGGTACTCAATATTTGAACTGTTCAATTGAAATTGAACTTATCTAGTTCTAAACAATATAAAAAAAATGACTGTAACTAATTTATTGAAGAGAAACTGCACTTTAAAGCCTATTAATTATTTAAATGTTGTTTCATTTATTCTGTCTCATAGGACAACAAATTATGGTACTGATCATTTTATTTACAAAAGTGAAAGTTAATTTGCGTTATTTTTAAGAGAAAATATCAATGAAATCAAATTTCATTTTTCCTTCTGTATAGCAATTTTAACATAAATTATAAAACAAGCAAGCACTTAAGTAGAATTGTTTTTAGTTTTAATTCTGTTATCTACTTCTTCAACATATACTGTAGTAAATAATAAATATCGAATTGTGAGCTACTTTCAGTTTAATTAGGAAAAACATCAAAACTGATCATTTTGATAGGGGCAATAATAGTATGATAAATATATAATTGGTAGGTTCAGAGGTATTCATATGCAGTTTCTTTACTTAAACCATTAATTTACGTAACATAATATTTTTCAAATAAAAAACAAAGAAAATTTACATGAAAAAATGAATTTTGCTTAATATTAAAATGTATTTCTCAGTAATGGTTAAGCTGCTACTTTCCAGCACAATTTAAGTTTCTTTTTAACTGAAAATATCAAATATAATACATATATATTATATAAGTTACCATAAATAAAATTACAACAAGGTGCGTTTTTTAGATATTATTATATAGTATATTTTATATAACCAAATAATATATACAGTTCGAATGTTCATTTTTGTTCCTTTCAGAGAGCGTGTCTCAATCTCACTAATCGGATCACAACATTAGATGCCAATCTACTCAGAAGTATTGGTGTGGACGAGGATGCCTGAAATGCACCATACTACTACTACTACTATCCTACTATCACTGCAGTCAAGTGATAGTAAAGTGAAGAGTGAAGAGGTAGTAAACAATAAAGAGATAGTAAAGTAGAGTGTATTGATGCTCCATATTTTATATTATGGTTGTAAAGAAAATATATGATCAGGAGAATTAATATTGGATATTTCTCCATAGTCTATCTATCAGTGACATGTCTTTATTAATTTATTTCTTTACAGATGTAAAACCTAATCACGATTTCGTTATTTATAAAATGAATACTTATTATCATATTGCATATATAAAATACCTAGTCAGAAAGTCGTTTAATATTCTCCATTACGGTAAATATTGATCATATTCTAAAATATGATGATTTCAGACATCAGAATGTCCGACGAAAGACGATAGACTGGCGTGTATAAATTTATTATAAATTACGGATCAATTCTACTGGATTAAGTGAATATGCTATTATTTTAATAACACATATATTTACGGTAAATATTTAAAAATAATTGCAACTAGTTCATAACTCGAACAATACAAAGCAATAAAAACACAAGCCATGGAATTATAATTGTATTAACTCTTCAATTTTTATGCTATAATTAAAACTATTGTTGATGAGATACAAGCAATGTAAAGCGCAGTATAATCACTTTATAAAAAGATACTAATTACTCACAGTGAATCAAATAACAAAAAGAATGGAAAGCAAATAAAGCCTATTTAATTTTTAATTGAGTATAACGTAAATGAAATAACAACTGGTATAGATGTTTCTTAATTATCTCTTTAAATATGATACTAGCATTGCATAAGCACTACTCTCACACTACAAGCACTACTCTCACACTATAAGCACTACTCTCACACTACAAGCACTACTCTCACACTATAAGCACTACTCTCACACTACAAGCACTACTCTCACACTACAAGCACTACTCTCACACTACAAGCACTACTCTCACACTACAAGCACTACTCTCACACTACAAGCACTACTCTCACACTACAAGCACTACTCTCACACTACAAGCACTACTCTCACACTACAAGCACTACTCTCACACTACAAGCACTACTCTCACACTACAAGCACTACTCTCACACTACAAGCACTACTCTCACACTACAAGCACTACTCTCACACTACAAGCACTACTCTCACACTACAAGCACTACTCTCACACTACAAGCACTACTCTCACACTACAAGCACTACTCTCACACTACAAGCACTACTCTCACACTACAAGCACTACTCTCACACTACAAGCACTACTATCACACTATAAGCACTACTCTCACACTATAAGCACTACTCTCACACTACAAGCACTACTCTCACACTACAAGCACTACTATCACACTATAAGCACTACTCTCACACTATAAGCACTACTCTCACACTATAAGCACTACTCTCACACTATAAGCACTACTCTCACACTATAAGCACTACTCTCACACTACAAGCACTACTCTCACACTATAAGCACTACTCTCACACTATAAGCACTACTCTCACACTATAAGCACTACTCTCACACTATAAGCACTACTCTCACACTATAAGCACTACTCTCACACTACAAGCACTACTCTCACACTACAAGCACTACTCTCACACAATAAGCACTACTCTCACACTACAAGCACTACTCTCACACTACAAGCACTACTCTCACACTATAAGCACTACTCTCACACTCTCAGCACTACTCTCACACTATAAGCACTACTCTCACACTATAAGCACTACTCTCACACTCTAAGCACTACTCTCACACTATAAGCACTACTCTCACACTATAAGCACTACTCTCACACTATAAGCACTACTCTCACACTCTAAGCACTACTCTCACACTATAAGCACTACTCTCACACTCTCAGCACTACTCTCACACTATAAGCACTACTCTCACACTATAAGCACTACTCTCACACTCTAAGCACTACTCTCACACTATAAGCACTACTCTCACACTATAAGCACTACTCTCACACTCTAAGCACTACTCTCACACTATAAGCACTACTCTCACACTCTCAGCACTACTCTCACACTATAAGCACTACTCTCACACTATAAGCACTACTCTCACACTATAAGCACTACTCTCACACTCTAAGCACTACTCTCACACTATAAGCACTACTCTCACACTCTAAGCACTACTCTCACACTATAAGCACTACTCTCACACTCTAAGCACTACTCTCACACTACAAGCACTACTCTCACACTACAAGCACTACTCTCACACTACAAGCACTACTCTCACACTACAAGCACTACTCTCACACTACAAGCACTACTCTCACACTACAAGCACTACTCTCACACTACAAGCACTACTCTCACACTACAAGCACTACTCTCACACTACAAGCACTACTATCACACTATAAGCACTACTCTCACACTATAAGCACTACTCTCACACTATAAGCACTACTCTCACACTATAAGCACTACTCTCACACTACAAGCACTACTCTCACACTACAAGCACTACTATCACACTATAAGCACTACTCTCACACTATAAGCACTACTCTCACACTATAAGCACTACTCTCACACTATAAGCACTACTCTCACACTATAAGCACTACTCTCACACTACAAGCACTACTCTCACACTATAAGCACTACTCTCACACTACAAGCACTACTCTCACACTATAAGCACTACTCTCACACTATAAGCACTACTCTCACACTATAAGCACTACTCTCACACTATAAGCACTACTCTCACACTATAAGCACTACTCTCACACTACAAGCACTACTCTCACACTACAAGCACTACTCTCACACAATAAGCACTACTCTCACACTACAAGCACTACTCTCACACTACAAGCACTACTCTCACACTATAAGCACTACTCTCACACTCTCAGCACTACTCTCACACTATAAGCACTACTCTCACACTATAAGCACTACTCTCACACTCTAAGCACTACTCTCACACTATAAGCACTACTCTCACACTCTAAGCACTACTCTCACACTATAAGCACTACTCTCACACTCTAAGCACTACTCTCACACTATAAGCACTACTCTCACACTCTCAGCACTACTCTCACACTATAAGCACTACTCTCACACTATAAGCACTACTCTCACACTCTAAGCACTACTCTCACACTATAAGCACTACTCTCACACTCTAAGCACTACTCTCACACTATAAGCACTACTCTCACACTCTAAGCACTACTCTCACACTATAAGCACTACTCTCACACTCTAAGCACTACTCTCACACTATAAGCACTACTCTCACACTCTAAGCACTACTCTCACACTATAAGCACTACTCTCACATTAGAAATTACTCTCACATTGCATTCACTGTCTTTTTTCTCACCACAAATAGGAGTTGATGCCACATTTCAAAGTATGGCCTCCACTGGGAATTTGGAGAGTAAAGGCACGCGTCAGATTCCTGATGCTGACAGAAAAACCTTATAAATATAGAAAGTTTTTGTCGTGTCATGAGATGTTGTTGGAGTTTTCTCTGAGGGATTGACAGGTAATTTCATGTTCAGAGTCTATTTCTGCCGACATGGTTGTCAAAATGCACTGTAAGTTGGTTATTTTTGTCCTGTATAATGTGTATATGGGTTGTGTAATGTCCATTGACCTTTTTTAAAGTTGTACAGCGATAATAAAAATACTTTCATTTCAAGAACGTAATTACTCCTATTGAACTACTTTCTCAAATAGTAAACCTCTATTTCTAGTCATAACCTACGTGCCCCATATTGTCTCTGTCCAATTGAACACTAATTTTACTGCCCAAACTAATATAGTAAGGGATTCAAGTCAAACAGCACCATAAAGTGTTACCATTGTCAATATCACTGAAACGCATTTCGTAATTCTCTTTCCATTGGCATTACCTAATTAAGTTCCGAAATTCGACCGTAAATATGTCGCTGGAAATTTGTTCACGGAGCTTTTTCGGAGGATTTTAATAAGCTTTTCCCGTCTGGAAAATTAGAGCAAACTTACCATTTAGTTTCGCGTGAAAGCGGATATTAAACTGAAAAGTACGCTGCAGTCGCCGTAGAGTTTCTAAAGCTTAGCTTGAAATGTTACCAAGATAGTGCTGGGATTGAGAAAATGGATTTCAAACGTTTTGCAGGGAGGATTAGCAAGATTTATAATGTCAACTTTGTAATTATAATTAGATTTAATTTATATTTTTGTGAACTTACCAATGACGTCTGGAACCTACTTATAAAAATATAACTATATGGAATGATGTAGTTACTCACCATACAAGTTACTCACCACTTCCTTTCTTCTTACTCACCATACAAGTTACTCACCACTTCCTTTCTTCATTACTCACCATACAAGCTAATCACCACTTCCTTTCTTCTTACTCACCATACAAGCTACTCACCACTTCCTTTCTTTATTAAATCCTATTTTCTTTCTATTTACTCATTGCTTAACTCACTGTATCAAAATGCTTCAGTTCGCTGAATGAAAGTCCTAAATGGCAGTCCTGGCGATATAAATCCAGCTTAGAAACTCCAGATTTATTGGCAATACTTTAACAAAAACATACTATAAATTGCTAACTTTTTATTACCATTGAATTTATAATACATTTAATGGCAAGATGATTGCATTCAACTGGGCTATAATTATTTTTTAGTGTTGTCATTTATTCATGAGATAGTAATAATGAGTAAGATATTGGTAATCCTGTATGAGTAAGATATTGGTAATCCTGTATGAGTAAGATATTGGTAATCCTGTATGAGTAAGATATTGGTAATCCTGTATGAGTAAGATATTGGTAATCCTGTATGAGTAAGATATTGGTAATCCTGTATGAGTAAGATATTGGTAATCCTGTTCCTAATTATTCACACTATTAAAATTCCCATCACATTTTTTATGAGATTCATAACTAATCTTTGAGACTCAAACACTTACAGTATTCGTAAAATGAAGCGTTTTAGATATTCTAACTGACACATCTTGCCCGATGTCATACCCCACTTTTCGAGTACTGTGAGTGTTCAGTTCTGCTACGTTATACACACTGCATATTTTAGCAATGTAGGTCGGTTGCAGTGTCTATTTCCACCTCCGCTCTTTACTTTGCTTCTATGCAGCCTATCGCCTTACAGTTAGGAAGCTAACTCACACTGCACTTGATGTCAGGGGAACTATGATAAAGTAAAACTGCTACCTAGGGTAACTTACGAATTGTCAGTCACTTTCACATCTTCGGTCAGATGAGAAAAAACGTTATAATAGTAATTTTTTTATTGGTATCCTTGATACCTGAAAGTATCTTTGATACCAATTAAAATTGAATTCATCAATGATACCAAATAATCGTTTAAAATTAAAAAACATTATTATATCGTATTTTTTTTGTATGACCGAAGATGTGAAATCATCCGACAATTCGTGATCTTACCTCATATACTTTGGCCTTATTACTATTATTTTTCTATATTGCTGTCACATACATTTGGCTTGAAATAAACAAACCAAGTATCTACCAGACATATGTTACAATATACGAGTTGCAAATTCAATTAAAAAGTGCTACGAACTTATAATTACCTGTATAGTAGCTCTTGTTCATTTATTGCAATCAAATAATGGCTATCAAACTATAGTTAAATGCAAGGATATTTGATCAAAACATATACAGTAAAGGTAGATTTATTATGGATTTTTCGAAATTGAATGTTTTGTTAACAAGTGGTTAATTAAACCAATTTCGATGATTGCTGCAAACAGTTGAAGCACTCACGGATGCCAAATGTTGCAAAACTAAGTGATAATGAATGATCAAGACGTATTACTGCATCAGAGGATTGAAATAAATCCAATTGCATTCAATGAAATTGGTTTAATTACCCTTTTTATAAACAAAATTTTTAATTTTTGAAAAATCAATAAAAAATTTGTCCAGTGCTGAGCACTAATTTAACAAAATTATTTTTACTCTCAAAAGTCAATAGTATGAGTTTTAAAATTATTAATATCAGTGTGACCCTAATTACCGTGTCACTGTTATGAACTATTAGATTTTCCATTTTAATTATCGTAGGTTTCGGACAGACAGACATATGGACTATCCTTTTTAAACTATAGATTCATATGAATATATTTCTCACATGATATACAGCACAGTTTGTAGAGAAAACAAAGAATCAACTTTTTGATAGATAAAGAAATGGTTGTACGCATTGTGATTCTTCCAAATTGGTATAATCCGAGCCCATAAATCAGGATTATGTATTCTGCAACAGGAAGAAACATGAAGAATATGGTTACCCAATATGAATGAAAGAAAGAAAAACTAAACTTTGAATTATTTATTTAATCCATCACTTAATATTAAACAAATACAACATTGGTGTACTGCAAAAAAAGAGTCTCCGTATGATGTTGATTTAAAAATCACAATTTTCTAATGTTCTATTATTTCAAATCTTACTAATTGGGCGTCGTGTACCCAGACCAATTTTAATATATTCAGTAATATAATTAGTAAAGTTTCTTTTTGGAAAAGTAAACTGTCAAAAACGGATACACTTTTATTTAACTGGATATTATTATATTAAAGATTTAATATATTACATCAAAGATTTATAAATAAAATAAGTAACTAGTAATTCTACATTATCTATGATTCTATAGTCTAATCGCAGTATTATTTATATTTTTAATAGAATAATCATTACTAATTTCATCTCGCGTGTTATAACCTATTGGTATAAAATTATGTGTGTCACGGAATTATTTTAAGCTGAATAGAACTATGTGATTTTTAACGTTTTTATTCCTCACTGATAGATGTGGCAAAGAAAACTTACAGATGTGGCTTTTCTTTAATTGTATCTCTTCACATTCGATCTACTTGTATCTTTTACATATATACTATTAAAAACCTAACACTCAATCTAATACACTACATCAATTTTACTCGAATTATTTATTCAGTTGTTCCTTTTATGCATAGAGCTATTATACAAACATCTTCTAATGTTGCTCTCTTGTCTTTTTGGTGCATTCACTGTACCATTCACTGTACCATTCACTGTACCATTCACTGTACCATTCACTATACCATTCACTATACTATCACTGTACCATTCACTGTACCATTCACTGTACCATTCACTGTACCATTCACTGTACCATAAACTGTACCATTCACTGTACCATTCACTGTACCATTCACTGTACCATTCACTGTACCATTCACTCATTCATTGTAGGTGTATTCTCTTGGGAGGTTCCAACAATAGAACATTTCACTTTATTTGGAATAGTTGTCTTAGAATTCTAATGATTCCTATTGAGGAAGATTATAGTGGGCCATAGAAGATTATAGTGGACCATAGAAGATTAACACAGCACTGTAATTTAATCTCTATGGTACCTCTGGTGCTTTTGGATCTAATTCATTTCATATATGAAAATACTATTCAATTTAAAAAAAAAATGAATTGTTATATTATGCTTTAAATAAAATTCTATATTCACCCAAAAGCATATAATTGCCATCAATAGTAAGATAATCTTTTTCCACCTCTTCGTTGACGACAGTCAAGATCATGCTTAAGATCATGCCCAAGATCATGGCCAAGATCCTGCCTATAAGATCATGCCCAAGCTCATGGCCAAGATCATGCTTTCACCCCAGTCACGATCTTGCATTCTTTTATTCACAAGGTTGGTGTGAGACTACAACCATTTCCTTCGTTCTGGCGGGGAAGTAGCGTTCGCTCCGGCAAATAAAAATAATTTTTTTTTCCGCTATCTATAATATAATGAGTGCTGCGTTTATCCGTCCGTGTGTCAGCTTTAATTAAGAAATACATAATAAAAGGAAGAACTACTAATTTGTGACGCTAATAAGGTTACTTATTTACGTAGAACATACACTTCATTCTGCTAAATTTAAAGGAAGGTCTGATTTATTGAACGGTTCGACATTTTCGATCATGTGTCAAAAATTATATACTACTAAATCTTTTAATGACATTTTCTGGCCTAATCTTTATAATATCTAATTGTGTCACATACAATGCACAACGCAACAAAAGGTTGAAGTTTTCACTGTCATTTTGAAGAGCACGCGTACACTAGTGTTTAATAAGTGTCTACTCTGTCAGAATTCAAGCCTTAGGCTTTAATCTCAATTCTCCTGCGGTCAAACTGCAGAATTTGAAGAAAATCTCATTTTGAGCCCATTATTTTTTAATTCAATTACATCGTCATGTTTGGTCTGTAAGATAATATATATAATTTTACAGGAAAGCAATATCTTGTTCAGTTATTTTGATATAAATATGAGTGACATTTTTAAGTTTTAGAAAATTGACATTGAAAACTACGGTTCATATTTAACAGGAACGGTCATGAACCTATCTACCGGAATGGAGGAAAATATGGATGATAGAGTATTGTTTGCATGTAATATATTGTTCAGGAAGGTTACCTATTTATTATTTAATCCTAAAAAATATTTACATTAACATTTAATGAGTTAGGTAAAAATTGAACAAACAATTTACGGTACACAAGAAGCATGTTTCCGTCTTTTAGATGCAGCCATTAGAGGAATGCAGCGTTAAAACCCACGCAAGAAGGATTTACTCCTGGGATATTATGGGAATATCCCAGGATAAATCCTTCTTGCCTGGGAAGTAATTACCTAAGGTTAGGTTAGCGGTCCGGTTGTCTGTGGCTCATTTTAAATAAAGAAACTCTGTCCTAATTGTCTTGGGCCCAATTGTCGGTCCACGGTTTCGGAACGTCACAATCTTCGTTGCTGTCCGGATATTGCATTGACCACGAACATTACATTATTCAATTTAATGGTTCTGTAACACTGAAACCTATGGGGTAAGTTCTGAGTTATCGGACAGTGTCACTCTTTTGATCTTCTAAAATATATTTAATAATTATAACTGAACTTGATATTTTAATTAGTATCTGTGGACTCATTTTATATTTCTGACATTTCTGTTGATTCCGTATTTGTGTTACAGCTCTACAATAACTACAAAATAACTACACAATAACCACACAATAACCACACAATAACTACACAATAACCACAAAATAACCGCACAATAACCACACAATAACCACACAATAACTACACAATAACTACACAATAACTACACAATAACCGCACAATAACTACACAATAACTACACAATAACCGCACAATAACTACACAATAACTACACAATAACCACACAATATCCACACAATAACCACACAATAACTACACAATAACTACACAATAACTACACAATAACTACACAATAACTACACAATAACTACACAATAACTACACAATAACCACACAATAACCACACAATAACCACACAATAACCACACAATAACCACACAATAACTACACAATAACCACACAATAACCACACAATAACTACACAATAACTACACAATAACTACACAATAACTACACAATAACTACACAATAACTACACAATAACTACACAATAACCACACAATAACCACACAATAACCACACAATAACTACACAATAACCACAAAATAACCGCACAATAACCACACAATAACCACACAATAACTACACAATAACTACACAATAACTACACAATAACCGCACAATAACTACACAATAACTACACAATAACCACACAATAACCACACAATAACCACACAATAACTACACAATAACTACACAATAACTACACAATAACTACACAATAACTACACAATAACTACACAATAACTACACAATAACCACACAATAACCACACAATAACCACACAATAACCACACAATAACCACACAATAACTACACAATAACTACACAATAACCACACAATAACCACACAATAACCACACAATAACCACACAATAACCACACAATAACCACACAATAACCACACAATAACCTCACAATAACCACACAATAAGACACCATGTGACAGTCTTTTCCCTCTCTTTCTTTTTTTCAATTCCCATCCGATGAAATGAGCTGAAAAGAACAAATAAAACACAATAGGATTGGAACTGCCGAGCAATTCCTTACGTCTTTCATAGCTATTTTAATAGTAGGGTAAGTTCCGAGTTATCGGACAGCTGCACATTGTCGATCACGTTGAGAAATAGAAAATGATTATTATTTAACTTTATCACTTTTATTTTAATTAATAATAAAAAAAAATGAACTTAGATCTTTATCATTATATTCCTTACATGATCGTAAATGTGGAACCGTCCGAAAACTCAGAACTTACCCTATTATCTGTATCATTTCATTCAATATTGTAGCAAGGACTCGTCTTCTTCCTCCTTCTTCAAATCGGTGTATTCACAGTTAAAATAGGGCAGAAGATTTGTGGGCCTTCGGTATAGTAGGCCTTCCATAAACCTGCCAAACTCTGCCCTGTCTATTTTTACCTGGGTCTTTCTTCGTAAAAACTTAACTCATGTGAATCCATAATTACTAACATCGAATATTTTCAATATTTTGATGTTTTTGCTCCTCAACTGAAGATTCAAATTTTTTATCAAATATAATAAATTGGTAACATTTTTCGAATGCAGTTATATTGATTTAAATATCATAAATCTTCACAACTGTAAGTTTTGGGATTTATTAGATTTAATAAATTCAATATAAGGCTATTATGCAAAACAATTCAAATTATATTTTTCGATAAATTTCGACATCATTTAATGTACTAAAATGAAATCTTAGATAAATTGTCAAAATCTAAAGTTTAGAGTAGCATATTTTCAAATTAAATTCATTTTCAATTACATTGAATTAATATTAACTGTATAAATTGATTTATTAGGTAACTATATACATAATTTGCTAACATTTGAATATCATTTCACGAAACCGTATAACAGGTTGATAATTTTAATACCAAATACTGCCACCTAAGGTTAATAAACAGTACATCTTTTATTGCGCTATAATGACATAATAATATAGCCTAAAATGAACTGCCTGATTAATCATTTGCCGCAGTGAAATAATAACGAGATGTGGTAATTAATCATTCCATACGGATATTCCATTATTAATCATTCTATTCGAATATTTCATTATTAATCATTGATATTTCGGCAGACTGAGATTAACTAAGAGGGGATTAAAGAGATTAGAGCTTTTGTGTGACAAGCTGAACCCTGGCTAAAAATACCCCCATATTAATTAAATCAATGCAAATGCATTACGTAATGAATAATGACTCCATGCACTGTATATAATTATTATTTAATAATTCAAAGATAACAGTTAGTTTTGATAGAAAGCATTCATAACATTTAGAAAATATAGTTTTATGGATCCTTAATTGAATTTTAAACATTGTGAACACTTTGAATATTGAAAGCAACTAAAATGATTTTTATTACTTCATTAATAGTTTTCTTTGTTATAAGGCCTCTATTACCATGGTACCAACCCTTATCATATATTTAATTGTCACAGACTTGATACAGGTACAGCTCGTACAACGGACAGTACATGTACCGTTAAAAGTGGTCTTTATACCGATAGGAGATGCAGTCGGAGAATTTACTTCAGTTGAGGATTTGAACTTTACATGTTTTCTTTAAAAACATTTCGAAGAAAAGCTAATGAAGGCATCTTAGATTATTATTAAATATATATTTTAATTAAAATTGCATTGAATTTATATTATCCACTTGTGTATATCTACAAAATATAAATTTATGTATAACTACATGTCGCTTAAAGTTAAATAGAATATAATAAGAAGTGTAAATTTTTCACCTTAACATGCATTTACATATATGTAAATACAAACTAATATGCATATCATATTCAATAATTTTTAATTAAACTGAATACAATATGTAAATAAATTATTCCATTTCTCTATTCTTATTTTTGTGTTTTGTCACAAACGAATTCAAAATAGAGGAAAAGATATCACTTGTCACTGCCTTTTCCTCGACAGAACGAAATTTCTACTTGAGTTTACCTGCCAAGTCTAGCAATTCAAATAAATAGTTACACCTCTTTTTGTATTTCTATAGAATTTTCTAAATCAAAGAAAATGTGTAGGAAAAGGGTAACAAAATCAAATTACTGAAAGTTTGAAAAACAATACGATAATTGTTGATTGTAAATTGTAATACCTCTGAATATAACAAATACAGGAATAGTTATCTTGTGGACTAATGAAATATATGTTAAACCATTAAATTTATTGAAGTCGTTGTAGGAGATGCGTGTCTCTTATAATGGCCCTTTCTTTATCCCTTATAGAGAATGTAAAGGGGCCATTATGAGATCGTCCGTTGTAAGCCTTTTACCTGTACCATTAAATTGTATAACCAAACACAATGATTTTAGTTCACAAGGATATTTTTCATAAACAGAAATAAATTTTTGGAAAAATATATAATAATATTATAAACTACATCAAAACATTTATTTTTCAGTCAAAAAAGGTGTAACCGTAAATTCTTCCATAATTTACTGATTTCACTTTCCTGATATTTATAATGTAACACAGTACATGTACAGTACATTACAGTACATTACATATATAGTACAGTACAGTACATTACAAGTACAGAACATTACAGAACAATACATTACAGTACAGTACATTACAGTACAGTACATTACAAGTACAGTACATTACAGTACAGTACATTACAAGTACAGTACATTATAGTACAGTACATTACAAGTACAGTACATTACAGTACAGTACATTACAGTACAGTACATTACAGTACAGTACAGTACATTACAGTACAGTACATTACAGTACAGTACATTACAGTACAGTACATTACAGTACAGTACATTACAGTACAGTACATTACAGTACAGTACATTACAGTACAGTACATTACAGTACAGTACATTACAGTACAGTACATTACAGTACAGTACATTACAGTACAGTACATTACAGTACAGTACATTACAGTACAGTACATTACAGTACAGTACATTACAGTACAGTACATTACAGTACAGTACATTACAGTACAGTACATTACAGTACAGTACATTACAGTACAGTACATTACAAGTACAGTACAGTACATTACAGTACAGTACATTACAAGTACAGTACATTACAAGTACAGTACAGTACAGTACATGACATATACAGTACAGTACATTACAATTACAGTACATCACATGACAGTACAGTTCAGTACATTACAAGTACAGGACACTACACAACTCAGGTAGTTCACTCATTTTCTGCCTATGTAACTCCCTACAGAACACAACAACATAATTAACTATAAAAGTTTGGCCCCAAAGGAAGAAGAGACTATCTTCTTAGTGAGAGAAACTTATTTACTGTATTTACTGTATTTACAGTATTTACAGTATTTACAGTATTTACTGTATTTACTGTATTTACTGTATTTACTGTATTTACTGTATTTACTGTATTTACAGTATTTACTGTATTTACTGTATTTACTGTATTTACTGTATTTACTGTATTTACTGTATTTACTGTATTTACTGTATTTACTGTATTTACAGTATTTACTGTATTTACTGTATTTACTGTATTTACTGTATTTACTGTATTTACTGTATTTAATGTATTTACTGTATTTACTGTATTTAATGTATTTACAGTATTTACAGTATTTACTGTATTTACTGTACTTACAGTATTTACAGTAATACTGTATTTACTGTACTTACAGTATTTAGAGTATTTACTGTATTTACTGTATTTGCTGTATTTAATGTATTTACAGTATATACAGTATTCACTGTATTTACTGTATTTACAGTATTTACAGTATTTACAGTATTTACAGTATTTACTGTATTTACTGTATTTACTGTATTTACTGTATTTACTGTATTTACAGTATTTACTGTATTTACTGTATTTACTGTATTTACTGTATTTACTGTATTTACTGTATTTAATGTATTTACAGTATTTACAGTATTTACTGTATTTACTGTACTTACAGTATTTACAGTATTTACTGTATTTACTGTACTTACAGTATTTAGAGTATTTACTGTATTTACTGTATTTGCTGTATTTAATGTATTTACAGTATATACAGTATTCACTGTATTTACTGTATTTACAGTATTTACAGTATTTACAGTATTTACAGTATTTACTGTATTTACTGTATTTGCTGTTTAATGTATTTACAGTATTTACTGTTTTTGCTGTATTTACTGTATTTACTGTATTTACAGTATTTACTGTATTTACAGTATTTACTGTATTTACTGTATTTACAGTATTTACAGTATTTACTGTATTTACTGTATTTACTGTATTTACAGTTTTTACTGTATTTGCTGTATTTTATGTATTTACAGTATTTACAGTATTTACTGTATTTACTGTATTTACAGTATTTACTGTATTTACTGTATTTGCTGTATTTAATGTATTTACAGTATTTACTTTATTTGCTGTATTTACTGTATTTACTTTATTTACAGTATTTACAGTATTTACTGTATTTGCTGTATTTGCTGTATTTACTGTATTTACAGTATTTACTGTATTTACTGTATTTACTGTATTTACAGTATTTACAGTATTTACTGTATTCAATGTATTTACTGTATTTACAGTATTTACTGTATTTACTGTATTTGCTGTATTTACTGTATTTACTGTATTTACTGTATTTGCTGTATTTGCTGTATTTACAGTATTTACAGTATTTACTGTATTCAATGTATTTACTGTATTTACAGTATTTACTGTATTTGCTGTATTTACTGTATTTACTGTATTTACAGTATTTACTGTATTTGCTGTATTTACTGTATTTACAGTATTTACAGTATTTACTGTTTTTCCTCCTGTCCCTTTCTATGATGGACATAGTGTTCTACATAGTCTTCTACGTAGTGTTCTACATTTTGTTCTACAAAGTGTTCTACATAGTCTTCTACAAAGTTTTCTACATGGTGTTCTACATAGTGTTCTACATAGTCTTCTACAAAGTGTTCTACATCGTGTTCTACATAGTGTTGTACATAGTGTTCTGCATAGTGTTCTACATAGTGTTCTACATAGTGTTCTACATAGTGTTCTACATAGTGTTCTACATAGTGTTCTACATAGTGTTCTATATAGTGTTCTACATAGTGTTCTACATAGTGTTCTACATAGTCTTCTACAAAGTGTTCTACATGGTGTTCTACATAGTGTTCTAGATAGTGTTCTACAAAGTGTTCTACAAAGTGTTATACAAAGTGTTCTACAAAGTGTTCTACACGGTGTTCTACATAGTATTCTACATAGTGTTCTACATAGTGTTCTACATAGTGTTCTACATGGTGTTCTACATACTGTTCTACATAGTGTTCTACATAGTGTTCTAAATAGTGTTCTACACGGTGTTCTACATAGTGTTCTGCATAGTGTTCTACATAGTGTTCTACGTAGTGTTCTACACGGTGTTCTACATAGTGTTCTACATAGTGTTCTACATAGTGTTCTACATAGTGTTCTACATAGTTTTCTACATAGTGTTCTACATAGTGTTCTACATGGTGTTCTACATAGTCTTCTACATAGTGTTCTTCAAAGTGTTCTACATAGTGTTCTAGATTGTGTTCTACATGGTGTTCTACAAAGTGTTCTATGTTTACACTGACAAACACCTAGGCAACAAATTAATCAAACTAAAAACAGTTCTTTGTTCGGGTCCACACTCTCTCACGATATCTCCCAAACTGTTTGGCATAAAATGTTTGTTGATTTTAACTATTGCATATTAATTATGGTATTATTTTCAAATTTGAATTCATCTAAATTTACTCAAACTATTACTCATGAATAATTGCTTGTCAAAAACTTAGAAATAATCACCTTCATATAAATATATTTTTTCAACGATTTTTTTTTCTTTTCAACGGTATGACAAAACTTTTTTTCCGAAAATGTTGAATCTCTTATAACTTTCGATTTCAGCGTTTAACAACACTAATACCGAGAGATTTTTCGCCACTTGACAAACAGTTTCAAGAAATGTTTGGTAGTGTGTACGGGACTTGAATGTAAAATGTGAGTTGATTAGGTCAAGTCTTTGCCGTATTCCAGAAGGCATTGTTTATCCCAGCGATTACACCACGTGATTTAATGCTATCACGATCAAGAGGTGAGCTTAACTGACTTAGTCTGTGGCAACACTACAATGAATATAGTGAATATAGTACATAGCTATAGCCACTACAATTAATATAGTACATAGCTATAGCCACTACAATTAATATAGTACATAGCTATAGCCACTACAAATAATATAGTACATAGCTATAGCCATAACGTTAGCCTAATACATAGCTATGAGCACAACGGTCACCCAGTACAAAGCTATGGCCACAACGGTCATACGGTGCATAGCTATGGCCACAACGTAACTATATCCATTTTCACAACGGTAACTAACTATTTTCACAATGGTAACTGTAGCTGCTTTCACAACGGTAACTGTAGCTGCTTTCACAACGGTAACTGTAGCTGCTTTCACAACGGTAACTGTAACTGGTTTCACAACGGAAACTGTAGCTGCTTCCACAACGGTAACGGAAGCAAGTAAATTCTCATTTATTATTTGTGGGGAGGCTTAGTTGAACTTTAGTGTGGTATTTGTTTGTTTTATCCGCCTTAATCTGTTAAAATTGTAATAGCTACATATCCTCTTTCTGGAGTTCCCCATGGTAGCACATACAAATATATTTATATATATAATATATCGTACACATATATTTATATATATTAGAAATATTTACTGGATGTTTAAAAAAATGTATATACAATATGAATGACGAGAAAACCTGTATTTATTAACACTAATGCAATAGCTTCAATTCAGAGACAAATGCTATTGAAGAATGAACTTTACAAATGAATGTTCAAATTGATGACCATTATTGTTCAGATAACACTGGCAAGGCGCACCAAGTGATTGAAACAAATGTTTCAATATCAGGTACAATTGAATGGTGACCGGAAAACTGACAGGTGGAAAACGGCCAAAGCGGAAAATTTGAAAGCAGAAAATTGACAGTCACTTACTTCATTTGTATGCTTTTTTTTTTGGTTTGAATCATTATTTGGTTATATAAACACATTCTGAGAACATTTTCATTCATAAAAATAGCTTTTGAAGAAGTTGAAGACATATTAATTGCTAAGTAAAACTAAATTTATTTTTTGTATCCGCTAGTTTGTCGTACTGCACAATTCATGATTGATTAATGACCCGGTAGGGGGTTCGGGGGTGGCAGCCCCCCCTCCCCCGATTAAATATATGTTTGATGTTATATCAGAAATAAACTGCTAATGTATTTATGACACCCGATTGGGTGTCACATGTACATCATTCACAGAAAATGTTGCTTATTACTAATTTGATTTTTGATTACTAGACTATAGTATAATTGTATTATCGGAGTTGGTATAGTTCAAATTAAATTAGAGAATTAAAATGTTCTTAGCATATGTTTATAACCAAATAAGGTTCCAAGAAGTGACTGACAATTTATTCCGCTGCCAGTTTTCCGCTGGCAGTATTCCGCCTGGCAATTTTCCGCCTGGCAGTTTTCCGGTTGGAAATTTTCCGTGTGCCCATTGAATAACCTGAACATTCCCCAGACCTCACTGCCATGCACTTCTTTTTGTGGGTTATCTCTGGGACAAGGTTTAGAGCACCAAACCAGTGCAGTGAAGTGCATCATTCTTAAGTCCCTAAAGAAGTTTTCTCTTCGGCAAACATTATATTTTTCTTGTTTTTAAATTGAAAAATAGCGTATTTTGAATGAAAAAAGTGATGCATTGACATTGGAAAATACAATGTCGCAATATTCCTATTTAGCTCTTGTGGGACATTAACTACAAATCCCTCAATGCGCGTTATTAGTCAGTGTAGTATGTACAATAATGGTCATCAATTTGAAAATTTACCAATTTAATTCACCAATATTATTTATTTGAAGCTATTCCATTTGTGTTCATTAATACAGGTTTTCTCGCTATTCAAAATGTATACACCTTTTATTGATACACCGTGTATTTATATAATATATATTTTAATATTTCTTATGAATCTTCTCTGCTTATATTTGTCACCTTCAGATATCAAATCATGAAAATTTCAGCATCTCATATTTTAGAATTCTTCCATTTTAACCCTTTTTCATCGAATTGAACATTCACTTTCGTCCAAAGACTGAAATTTAGAATCCATGAATTCCAGTATTCAAACCGTGGCAGCAAATTCAGTTCGACAGATTTTAAGGAGAGCAGACTGTTGTAATTGTAACAGTCATTGGCTGTTAGTACAGACTGTTGTAATTGTAACAGTCATTGCCTGTTAGTACAGACTGTTGTAATTGTAACAGTCATTGCCTGTTAGTACAGACTGTTGTAATTGTAACAGTCATTGCCTGTTAGTACAAACTGTTGTAATTGTAACAGTCATTGTCTGTTAGTACAGACTGTTGTAATTGTAACAGTCATTGCCTGTTAGTACAGACTGCTGTAATTGTAACAGTCATTGCCTGTTAGTACAAACTGTTGTAATTGTAACAGTCATTGCCTGTTAAGACACACAGGTAACAATCCGACGCCCATCAACTGTCGCCCTAAGGGAGTTGGCTCAAGCATTGGGGGCTCTGTTTTGTACGGCATTCATGGCCATTGACCGTGAAGGGGGCTGCCCATGTCCGAGTCTCGTTAAGAAGCACTCGGGACTTAGCAGCTTCTCGGACAAGTGCGTCATTGTTTTCAGCAAGCCTCTCGATGCACTTAATTTTAGCGACAGCAACCTGGAATAAACGAGGCGGCTCTTCTAATCCTCCATCCTCCCTTTTTCAAATAGCATAGAATCGGGTGTATTCTTTGGTAGAGAGAGAGAGAGAGAGAGAGAGAGAGAGAGAGAGAGAGAGCCACTTCTCCACTGTAACATGGATGAGTCGATCCAGTTTATTTAGTTGTGTTTTAAAACACTTTCCCAGAACCAGACGATATTGTAACTGGTGTGTTAAGTGATTGTCTAAGATATATAGCCTTTGTTGTGAGCGCAATGGGGCACTGGTAATGTATCCATCCATGGTCATCGTCAAGTTGACTCTCAAGTCTCTGGCCGCGGCCATGAGCGCCAACGAGAATTCCCAGGCACTTAACAGTATTTGCAGGGCCAATTGTGGGAATGAGAGTGTTTTCAAGAAGTATTTCGGGTTTTTGGTCCACAAACAACTTCTTCTCATTTCTTAAAACACGCAACGTAAAGTTACGACATTTTAAGGGGTTCATCTTCATACCTGCGGGTTGAAGCGCCGCTGTAATCTGATCGATGACGAAGACCCGATTTGGTTGAACTACATATTATCAAATCGGTCAATCCGTGGCCAGATTAAGAACCTCATCTAAACAGGTAGGGGAATAGGGGACCACCCTCTTTCAAACCAACCTGTGTCTGAGTCAAGCGCGAAATCTCATTCCCACACCTTAGTTCAGTAGATCTATTCTGATAGGAAGAAAGGATTGTATTGGTCACACTGGTAGCTATTACATTGCATATCATGGCCCTACTCATAGCGCAGGGCCATGAAGAGTTTTAGCCTGATCGATAATGGCTTCCAAGATCATGATTTTTTCCAGATAACCTCCCACTTGGGTGAATGTCTTCTGCCTCCTATTGATAGGATAACCCTTGTGGTGACTGGTCCATTCACCGAAAACACATTCGCCGCACGACATATTCGCCGAACGACACTTTGGACGAAAAAAAAAATTGATTATTTAAAAAGGTAAACAAAATTATCTCATATGTCCAGATTATATTACATAGAGATGAATTTTCATATAAGTGTATAAATTACTTTACAATATTCTACATAATTATTGTTTTAACTTCATGGAATTTATGTTAACTTAATTAATTAGCTCATATATAATGTTATTGCTGCATTATTTGTGTCAGTTTATTAATTCTATGTTAATTCTATTTTTTGTGTACAATTATCAGTTACAAAAAAAAAAGTTTTTATTTGTGTTAGTCTCACTGTATTTTAATCCTTCTATATACATTGCAGAATCAGTCTGCTACTGCGAGTCGCTCATGAAGCTTTCACTATACAGGGTGACCCACAAAAAAGTTTACCAAGTTTAAAATCGTATATTTCAACAATTATTGAAGGTACAGTCAAAACAGATTTATGTCTAGGTATTAAGAATTTTCATATAACTATTCCTTTTATAAGATATTGATAATATGGAGAAATGTATTTGAGTACAAAAAGGAAGTCAAAATCAATTTTGTTCAGCAATTCCTTTTAAAAAAGAGAAATGTTTATGTTAGAATAAATGGATTAAATTGTTATTATTTAATAAATACTACTAAATTTATTTAGAAACTTTTATAATGGGACTAAGAGCAAGCATTTATATGGCATTAAAATCAGACAATTATATAATTACAGTTTAATTTATAGTTACTAAAAAATTTGATCAATTTTAGATAATCTTTTAACAAAGGATTTTCAATAAACTTAAACTTTTGTGGTTAACCTTAGTCTGCTAAAAATTGTCATATTTTCGGCGAATGTGTCGTGCGGTGAATGTGTTTTCAGCGAATGTGTTTTCGGCGAATATGTTTTCGGCGAATGTGTTTTCGGCGAATTGACATAGAACCATTCCTTGGATATGAGACCTGCCTACAGTTTATCGAAAAGTCTAAGCAAATACGAAGACACCGTAATTGGTTTGAAATCGTCTGGATTTGCTGGGTCATCGCTCTTAGGATTGGGAGTTATGATACCTTTCCTAAGTGACTTTGCAATCTCCTCTGTAAGGAGAAAACAATTGAACAAAAGTACCAGCTCCGATACAGGGATACTCCTGAGATCTTATAGATCACATCTAGGACCAGCTTTCTTCATGGCATTATGAGTCGTAATGATCTCATCAGAGAGAATTGGTGCCTCGATGAGACCTACGTGGATTGTCCTCAATAGAAGGGGAGGAGAAAATGGTGCACCAAAACTCTAGTATCCCTCGTTCTCTTCTCCCAGGAGTCGCTTATGACTTTTTCAACAGCCCGTTTGTGACTCCTTAGGTACTAAGTATGAATTCGGTGATAATCGCCACACCTCTTTGCTCTCATCCTCAGGGTTCGGGAGTGCGCTGGGACACGGTAAATCAGGAATCTGGGTCATTGCTTGTCGGACTGCTTGGAAAGGCTGTTCACATAGTGGTCGAGGAGAGTCTTTGCATAACCGAGGTCTTTGGCCTCGGATAAGGGATCCAAAGCAAGGATGGCATCTATCAGGTCCCGGACTTTGGGACTGAGGATTTTTCCATCACGGAGTTTTTCTTACGGATGCATTCAAAAAGAGCTGATTTATTAGATTTGACACCAGTGCTTTGCTGTTCCTGGATACCCGCTAAGACCCTAGGTCTGTGGCCCACACTCCTTTGGTAACGCTTATTGGCAGGCAGTGATCGGTCTGGAAATATTCAGCTAGATGCTGATTGATTCTCATTAGTAGGTTGAACTTCTGACGAGAATCAATCAGCATTTAGACGAACATTTTTCCGGCCACAGGTGCAACTACTATATGCCACTCTCAGGTGCCACAACATGCAACTTACAGGTGCCACTGTGCCACTCAAAGGATGCACCAAGCCACTCACAGGTAGTGCTTTACCACTCATAAGGGACACTATGCCACTCACAGGTGGCATTGTATGCCACTCACAGGTGCCACTTTGCCACTCACAGGTGGCACGATATAGCCCCGTTCTCCCCGTTGCTTTTCAGTGTCCGAGTGACTGGCATGGAGGAAATACAGTGCCGCTCTTCATTCCAAACTCCTAGCGTGTTCGTCTGTGACTTTTTTATATCAAACTATACCTCAAAATAGTGACTTTGGCAGTTCTAACATTTTGTTTATTGATCGCAATTGTGGAGTAGAAAAGGTTTGTCTTCTTAGTATATTACGTACAGGTAAATTTTAATTTGTTGACATTTTTAAACGTCTCACATGCCTAGAAATGACATTAGTGGTCAGACTTGGAAGTAATCTTGTAATGGATTTAATGTCACAAAAAGATGTTCGATATATCAATTGATAAACACTGTAAATGAAAAAAAAAAAACGAAATATATTTACGTGTTTTAATATATAAAATTGAATTTGATACGACGGACATAATCGATGAAAAAGTTATGGTGGGGTTTTCGTAGATAAAGAACAGTCTTAATCTTCCATGGCCCCACCAAAACTTTCTCTATGGGTAAATTTATACAATAGGTTTGCAGATACAATAACTAAATATTATATATATTTACAATGTAATTTGGTTTTAAATTGAATTAAACTAATTAAATTGATATAGAGGTATGAGAGAGGAATAATGATATAGATAGATATTTATTTTGAATAAAATGAAGGAATAAAATATATACCTAATTAGAAAAAAAAACAGAATAGTCTACCTTTCCTATATAGATAGAACATTTAATTTAATTCTTTTCTTTCTAATTATCAATGAGTTCAAAGTTATAAAATGATTTGTAATTAAAACCTAAACTTAGTCTTTGAAATTAGTTATAATATTCTGTATATATCCAGACAATATAAATTCATTAAAAAGTCTTCATTATTTTCTTCCATTGGTAGCGTCCTTTAAGTCTTATTAATTTTATTCACTATTTGAACTATTCTTTAAAAAGTGTAAGTAAATAATCTGTCGAATTATTATTACTGTCAATATAGTACAATTTTGCAGATGAAAAAATCCGTTTCTAGATAATTTAATTGTCAGTCAATTTGACTGCACTTTATTTTTCGAACATTTGTATCGTATTAACTATTATTGGTAGATGCTTTAAATTTGTTAACTTTTAATACACTGATACACACAATTACGGTTCGAAAGTTCATTGAAATTGATTACACAGTTTTATAGAAATAGCACATATTTACCCGAATTACTGAGTATTTATAATTTATTTATATCAAACTTATAAGAATAATTTATTTTTGTTGCATAAATAAACAGATTGAAGTTAAATTCTGAATCAACATAGGTTTAAAAAAAATCCAGTTGCAGCCAAGCTAAGGAATTAAGAATACATATAAGTTCCCAGCTAATCAATACATTTATAGATCTTAATGTACTTCTATGTTATTATCATGTAACAGAAATTGATCATTAACTATTAAGCTAATAATATAGTATATTATCGTTACTACTATAAACAAAATACTGTGAGTTAAATGAAAGAATTTGTGGCTAAATATTCATATACTTCCCTCTGCAATCATAACTTATGCACCAAAATTGTAAAATGCCTGTTTATCTTCTCCTATATTTATATATATGATTGAAAACAATCATTACTAATCTAATCTTACAATTATTACTAATCTAATTTTACAATAATTATTAATCTAATTTTACAATTATTACTAATATAATTTTACAATAATTACTAATCTAATTGTACAGCTTTTAGAAGTTTTGGAGGACTGATTATACACGAGATGAAAAATAGAAAATATACAAGTCTTAATCAATGTCTGTCACAGAGTACGGATAATGACCAGATAGACATATTAAAAAGAAGGCTGGTAAATTAATCGAACTGTGATAAAAGATTTCTAATATTTTTATATCAACATCATTAGTATCAAATATCTCAGTAACTGATAAATATATACTAAATTTATATAATAGTAAGGATTATTTCTGATCTTATCATTATTCTTGGCATAATTTTTCCGAGAAAATGGTGCTATATTATTTATTTGTTAAAATACACTACAGAACCACGTGAAAACGTTAATTTAAGTTCCAGTTTTTCGAGAAGGAATATATCTCCTTTAACTGAATAACTTATCTTTGAAAGATTTAAAAGAATTCAAACAAATATATTATTTCGAAAGTTTGTTTCGCAGTTTTATTGCATAGTAGATGACTTGTCAAGAATTTCACTTCTCACTAATTTTTGAGAAACTCTTTCTTACTGAAACAATTTTAATCCATCGGTATACAGGGTGACCCGCAATAAAGTGTACCCAACTTTGAATTAATATAAATATTGTATTTAAAAATTAATAGAAATTAGAGTTCAAATAAAATGAAAATTAGATATTTTTACTTGTATTCATTATACCACCGTCATTGCTTAAGATTCATTACTTATTTATAAATTCAATATTTATATTAATTCAAAGTTGGGTATATTTTTTTGTGGGTATAATATCTTCAGCTTCAAATAAATGCGAAAAGTAACTCCTGATATCAAACATATAACAGTTATGCTCTTTTCAAGCATTTTTATAACAGTTCAGTTAAGATTTTAAAAGTCAGAAGAGAACTCAAGGTTTTTATTTAAATTTTGCATTACTTTCGTAGAAAAATGAAATGGTATTTAATTTGGCCTTGGATGCTGCAGTGCTAAAAAGAATTATTCAATTTTTATTCGATATTCACGCTTTCAATAATAAACTTTTAACCAGTAACGTAAATCATTTTAAAATAAACGGTTCAGAGGACACAAGATGGGAATTGATTTAGGGCTTCTGGTCATAATTAAAAAAATATACGAATTGCAATACTACTTAACACTGAAACTGCTCAGCAGTCAATTTGACTGCTTTTTAATACAAAGCAGTCAATTAGATTGCTTTTTTACTACGTCAAGTAGTTAATTTGACTACTTTCAACTACCAATCAGTTAATTTGACTGCTTTTAAGTACCAACCAGTCAATTTGACTACTTTTCACTACCAACCAGTCAATTTGACTGCTTTTAACTACAAACCAGTTAATTAGACTGCTTTTTACTACCAAGCAGTCAACTTGACTGTTTTTTTTACTACCAGGCAGTCAATTTGACTGTCTTTTACTACCAAGCAGTCAATTTAACTGTTTTTTACTTTTCGAAAAATATTTTCCTATAAATTATTATTCGTAGATACTTGAGTTTATTGTATACAAATGTTTGAAAAGTAAAAGCAGTCAAATGGACTGCTCGGTAGCTCTATTGTTAATTGATGATATCTACTATTATTTATTATCATAGCCTACAACTTGAATCTCTTAGGATCTCCGCAGATCTATTCACTAAATATTCAATCACTCCCACACAAACACACGTAGGGACTTGCTGCAAACAAGCAAAACATCACGTAAGTCAAACATCGAATGGTAGGACGTCAGAATAGAGGATGTGCCATGCCTTCAAATTTGGCAGAATGATCGGCTACTGTCGTTATATATTCACCTTTGGTCATTGCAACGATCGTGACTGAAAAAATAAACATTTCTATCAATTCAAAAATTGAACTGTATGGTATTAGTTCAATTTATAGTATTTATAAGTAACTTCACTTTCGATTATTTTAAATATGCAATTCTTCGATTGTTTTAATTGTTCAAAATAATTACCAGAGAATTTTAGTTATAAAATAGTCATCGGTTCAAAATTTTAAAATTATCAAAGTGAAAAATTTAAAGACAAAACATAATTAAAATCAGATCAATTGATTTAGGTTTCAAATTTCTGATTTTTTTTTCATATATAATGAGAAATTCAATTTTTTAAATATTTGAATTTCTGGTTCTTATTCATAAATAAAGAGAAATATATAATCTCTCAAATATTCTGATTTCAAAAAATGCAGATTTCAAATCTAAAATTCTTCTTCATAAACAATATGAAATGTGAAATCTCTTATATCTTTCCATTAGGTATTTTCCATCTGTTTTTCTTATAAAGTAGGCAAAAAGGCCCATACAGGCTGACTGGGTCAGACTCATGTTCAGACTCCCTCAGACAGTTTTTCAATAAGCAATAATATTTCTCCTGGTATTTTCTGAGGCCGTATTTTTCAGGATTTTCCGAGTCACTTCACATATTTTGAAGTAGACAGAAAGTAGGCGTAAATTTGGCCTTTTCTACTGTTTTCACGAACAAAAACGACTTGGATTATAGAGAGAGAGAGAGAGAGCATATTTTGGATAAGAAAAGACCTACCGAAAACATACGAAAAACTTTGAATATGTTCTTTGCATTTGAATTATTCTGAAGATTGGAAACCTCTTTGGTAAATTGAAGTGAAATTCTTTTAGTACTTATCGGAATATATTATCTAACAGTAGTTAGTTTATTGTTATTTAGTTTATTGTTATTTAGTTTATTGTTATTTAGTTTATTGTTATTTAGTTTATTGTTATTTAGTTTATTGTTATTTAGTTTATTGTTATTTAGTTTATTGTTATTTAGTTTATTGTTATTTAGTTTATTGTTATTTAGTTTATTCTTATTCACTTTTTTCTTATTTAGTTTATTCTTATTTAGTTTATTGTTATTTAGTTTATTGTTATTTAGTTTATTGTTATTTAGTTTATTGTTATTTAGTTTATTCTTATTCACTTTTTTCTTATTTAGTTTATTCTTATTTAGTTTATTGTTATTTAGTTTATTGTTATTTAGTTTATTCTTATTTAATTTTTTCATATTTAGTTTATTCTTATTTAGTTTATTGTTATTTAGTTTATTGTTATTTAGTTTATTGTTATTTAGTTTATTCTTATTTACTTTTTTCTTATTTAGTTTATTCTTATTTACTTTTTTCTTATTTAGTTTATTCTTATTTAGTTTATTCTTATTTAGTTTATTCTTATTTAGTTTATTCTTATTTAGTTTATTCTTATTTAGTTTATTTTTATTTAGTTTATTGTTATTTAGTTTATTGTTATTTAGTTTATTTAGTCTACCATACAGTAAAGTATGGATTTCTTTAAGTAAATATGAAATAATTTTAATCTTTACTGACGATTATGCAATGATTACAGTGCTCATAATCTAATCAATAGATACTGCTAAATTAATAATTACTAATAATACGCAGAATATCTGCTAAATTAATTCCTAGCAATAATACACAGAATACCTGTTTTATTTACTGACTATTGGTCACGCAGTTTACAGTCGTTCTCATGACAGCTTTTTATGAGTATGACTGTCATTCTTATTGATTTAAAGTAGTAGTGTAATGCAGAGTGAGGTGGCTATGAGCAGCTATGAGTAACTATGAGGAGCTATGAGTAACTATGAGGAGCTATGAGTAACTATGAGCAGCTATGAGTAACTATGTGAAGCTATGAGTAACTATGAGCAGCCATAAGTAACTATGAGCAGCTATGAGTAACTATGAGGAGCTATGAGTAACTATGAGCAGCCATAAGTAACTATGAGCAGCTATGAGTAACTATGAGGAGCTTTGAGTAACTATGAGAAGCTATGAGTAACTATGAGTAACTATGAGTAACTATGAGCAGCTATGAGGAGCTATGAGAAGCTATGAGCAGCTATGAGTAACTATGAGCAGTTATGAGTAACTATGAGTAACTATGAGAAGCTATGAGTAACTGTGAGCGGCTATGAGTAACTATGAGCAGTTATGAGCAGCTATGAGGAGCTATGAGAAGCTATGAGCAGCTATGAGTAACTATGAGCAGTTATGAGTAACTATGAGTAACTATGAGCAGCTATGAGTAACTATGAGCAGCTATGAGTAACTATGAGTAACTATGAGTACCAATGAGTAACTATGAGTAACTATGAGTACCAATGAGTAACTATGAGTAACTATGAGTAATTATGAGTAATTATGAATAACTTTGAGTAACTAAGAGTAACTAAGAGTAACTATGAGCAGCTATGAGTAACTATGAGCAGCTATGAGTAACTATGATGAGATATAAGTAATTATGAGCAGCTATTAGTAACTATGAACAGCTATGAGTAACTATGAGTAGCTATGAGTAACTCTTAGGAGATATGAGTAATTATGAGCAGTTATAAGTAACATTCAATAAGAGTTACTGTGAGAATTTATGAGTGAATAATGATAATAATGAGGACGAAGCAACTCTAGATAATGAGAAAATACTATCTCAATACCCCTCACTCACAAAATTAAGTTTATATTATTTACAGTGACTTATATACAAAAATCATTCAGTCAACCAAGACGAATCATCGAACAATTACTTCTATCTAAATTGGTGAAATAAAAGTAATTCAAATATTATTAGTAATTTCCGTAGGCTTTTTGATAAATTCTAGATATTTTATATATAGTTAGTATAATATTTCAAGCGAATGCATAAGATGCAATATATTCAATATATTAAAATATATAACTTATTATCAATAGATTACAAGATATATTCTATCTAGCTTACGATTAGATATTTCAAGCTTGAGCTTATTTAGATTAGATATGTTAAGCTACATTCTATGCTTAATATCTTAAGCTGTATCATAAGCTCAATACATGTTTGTAGCTTAATGTAACACAAGCTATATTATATGTAGCTTAAATTAACATATCTCACCCTTTAGCGGGCATAGTATACCGTACGGAATATGTCATTATTTTCATATCATTATTTTGCACACATGTTTCGCTTCAATTATACTGTATTAAAATATCACAGACAACAGCAGACATCGTTGTATTTCAAATAGTCAATGATTAGTACAATAATAATTACAATTTCCTAAGAACTTATGTTTTTTTTAATATAAAAATTCCCACGGATAAAAAATATCTTGAAAAGTGTTAAAAGGACACAGCTGATAAAAATCTAGATAAATTCGATGAGCTTATAAGCTTAACCTCGAAAAGGTTAAGCTTCTTTCTCAGCTTCTTAAGCTATATATCATGAAGCTTAAGTTAAGATATCCTTAGCTTCTTTCTATGCTTAAATTTATCTTAAGCTATATCTTATGCTTAAATTTATCTTAAGCTATATCTTATGCTCACTATATCTTAAGCTACATCTTATGCTCACTATATCTTAAGCTACATCTTATGCTCACTATATCTTAAGCTACATCTTATGCTCACTATATCTTAAGCTACATCTTATGCTCACTATATCTTAAGCTACATCTTATGCTCACTATATCTTAAGCTACATCTTATGCTCACTATATCTTAAGCTACATCTTATGCTCACTATATCTTAAGCTACATCTTATGCTCACTATATCTTAAGCTACATCTTATGCTCACTATATCTTAAGCTACATCTTATGCTCACTATATCTTAAGCTACATCTTATGCTCACTATATCTTAAGCTACATCTTATGCTCACTATATCTTAAGCTACATCTTATGCTCACTATATCTTAAGCTACATCTTATGCTCACTATATCTTAAGCTACATCTTATGCTCACTATATCTTAAGCTACATCTTATGCTCACTATATCTTAAGCTACATCTTATGCTGACTATATCTTAAGCTACATCTTATACTGACTATATCTTAAGCTACATCTTATGCTCACTATATCTTAAGCTACATCTTATGCTCACTATATCTTAAGCTACATCTTATGCTCACTATATCTTAAGCAACATCTTATGCTCACTATATCTTAAGCTACATCTTATGCTCACTATATCTTAAGCTACATCATATGCTCAATATATCTTAAGCTACATCTTATGCCCACTATATCTTAAGCTACATCTTATGCTCACTATATCTTAAGCTACATCTTATGCTCACTATATCTTAAGCTACATCTTATGCTCACTATATCTTAATCTACATCTTATGCTCAATATATCTTAAGCTACATCTTATGCTCACTATATCTTAAGCTACATCTTATGCTCACTATATCTTAAGCTACATCTTATGCTCACTATATCTTAAGCTACATCTTATGCTCACTATATCTTAAGCTACATCTTATGCTCACTATATCTTAAGCTACATCTTATGCTCACTATATCTTAAGCTACATCTTATGCTCACTATATCTTAAGCTACATCTTATGCTCACTATATCTTAAGCTACATCTTATGCTCAATATATCTTAAGCTACATCTTATGCTCACTATATCTTAAGCTACATCTTATGCTCACTATATCTTAAGCTACATCTTATGCTCAATACATCTTAAGCTACATCTTATGCTCACTATATCTTAAGCTACATCTTATGCTCACTATATCTTAAGCTACATCTTATGCTCACTATATCTTAAGCTACATCTTATGCTCAATATATCTTAAGCTACATCTTAGTGTATCTCACTTCATACTTTTTTATTTTATCACATTTTGTCCCCAATTTATTGGCTCCATTGGATCTAAAAAGTTAGGCACAATTTGAATATTTAGCAATAAAAAGAGTCTCTTGACTATATTATAGCATAGGGTAAGTTACGAGTTATCAGACGGTTCCACATTTTCGATCTTATAGAAAATTATAAAATAACTCTACCTTAACTTTTAATTTGTATCCATGATGCCTGTAGGGATCCTGGATACAAATTAACAATAATTAATATTGGAATCAATAGATAGAAACAAAGCATTTAATATTCATCAACGAAATTTAATTTTTTAATTTGATGTTATCTATAACCTAGATATCAAAATGTGGTATGATTTACAAACTATGATATAAGTATCAATATTTGCTAATATCTTTCCATAATTTATATTAAAATGTAGATTGTACATTTTGTTCATTCTTATTCATATTTTTTTTGCAACTAATTTCTCTTCAAGAACGGTAGTGTTATTAAACTCTTCACAGGTAATAGTTTCAGTTTCTAAAAAATACTATGAATGGTACTGATATTGATGTGGAATGGACTTAAGACTAAATGAAATATTCTTACTAAATACCGTAGACTTTTTCATAAATTTGACTCGTGTTCCAATGAAAGCTAATTCACCGGAGAATGTCGACAGATAAATCTATAAAACACAATTTTTGCTAATTTAAATGACTATAGAAATGTGAATCTGAAAACAGATTTGATAAAAAATATGCAAATTCGTTCATGAGCCGTAATAATCGAAGATGAATCTTTTAATTTTTTAATTAATAACTAAATACGAAATTAGCGCCTAATCACCAATTTAAATACGAATTAAAATTTTCTTCAATATTTTTCATTCATTATTAAAGTAAATCGAAAAATTTTATTGCACAAAAATTGAATAAAATAAATGTAAATAATTAAATATTTATCAAATATTTGTTATCTTCCGTACATCTTCAAAATATAAAATAATCATTTAAAATTCAAGTCTACATATATTTAAAATACATTCACAAAATAAATTATAATCGGTAATATGTATCGTCATTATTGAATAACTACAAATATTACACTAACTAGATATACAAAATATTAATTAGATTAAATATTAATTAATTAAATATTAATTAGATAAAAAAAGATATAACACGAATTAATACCAAGTGACATTTTTAAGAGCAGAATAAATGTTAAACGTTTCATTGAAACCTATTAACCACAAAACCCAAATTATTAAAACCCCATGAAACCTTTAATTAAAATCATGTAGTTATAATGTACGAGGTGAATACGTGTTTAAAACATGTATTTATCATGCAGTTGTAATGTACGTGGTGAATACGTGTTTAAAACATGTATTTATCATGTAGTTATACTTTTTAGAAATTGGTACCATATGTATTACATGTATTACTTTATTTTAATGTATAATAAATCACATAAGACTGTCATCGCTAAAACTAAGAAAGCTAGATATATCTAGATAATTTTAAACGAATGTGAATATTTTGAATTTTATATTTAAATATAATAGCTTAAAACATACGCATTCTTTTAGCCACATATTCTTATAATTTTCTTAAGATATTTGGAATAGCAGAATTTTTGGCATAATGATAGTTTTCAGATCTTCCCATTTTCGGGGCCCATTAATGTATACCATCTCCTTCAAATATCATCATAAGAAGAAATGGAAAAGGGGTCAAATCTGGATATCTAGGTGGCTAAGTAACATCACTATATCGCGAAACCAATTAATTGAAGAAAAATGTTTTAAGAAGTTCAATTCATTCTCCTGCTGAGTTTGCTTATCTTGTTGAAACTGCACAACTATAATAGTTACCTTTCATTTTTGACACTAAATTTGTATTTCTGAATAATTTTCCAATGTGAGTCTCCACTAACTGTCACAGTTTCTCAAATCTTTCCTTCAAAGAAATAGGTACCGATAATTCTCTCGATATCATCCTTCACAAGACCTAACCTTGTAGTAAGAAGTAAGTGAGTGCTCATGAATAAATGTGATCAGCTCCATTATCTACTTACAATTTTGCTTCTTCATCTGTCCAGTGAAGTAAAATTATCCTCATTGGGAATTATCGAATGTGAGATAAAATTTGTTGTACAATATAATTTGTGAGTCAGTTGAATTTTGTTGTCATTTGGTTTTGAATTGCAATCGTCCATTAGAAATTTCGAGCTGGCACTTGGTCTTCTTGAACGTCTGAATACAGTTAAAAATGTCTTAAATCGTTTTGAGTCGTAGTTAGATAAGTCTTAGATAAGTTCTAAGTTGTAGTTAGATATGATAATTTAATCTAAAGTTATGCAATTCAAATAATTTTAGTTCTTTTACAATTAACTTGGTTTCTCTTTCTTTCTTATAGTTTTAGCGTAATTAACATTTAAAAGAAGCATATGATTTTTAGCACACCCCGTATAGTGTATAATATGATTATATGGTCAGTTATATATGTATGTAACTCTTTCTATAGATAAGCTCATTCTAATACATTTTTATGATATCTTTATGTGTTTATTTAATATATATGAGACCTATCACATTATAACCATAAAGTGTTTGCGATACAAAATTATTTGCAAAGTGAGTGTGACGGTCCATTATTTAGGATTTTCATTTGCCCCGATACACATACCAATCTCCTCTACCATTATAGTTTACCAATAGTTATGAGAGTATTGCCTAACAGTTTAGGTAAATATCCAGTATGGAAATTCTCCTTAAAGTCCGCAGAATAGGTAAATCTTGAGAAGAAATGTTGCGAGTTATTTCCTCGAACTATGGCAAATATGCAGGAAACAGTTTGGTGAAGAAAACTATTCCCACAGTTGTGAGCTCTTTTAATGTGTAGCGGGAGCTTTAACTACAACCATTTGAGAACTGTAGACTTTGCCATAAATAATAACTAATACGTTAAATATCTTTGATTTCGTTACTATGGAGGAAATTGTAAACGAATAAAATATAAACAAATCAATATATCACTAAGGTTTTGCAAATAAATATTAAATGATTTTTAGTTGGAATGCATCACTAAATAATATTTTTCATAGATTGTAGAAATCATTCGGGCAAAATGTTATTTTTTAAATAATTCAACATTTATTCTAACTTTATTTGTCAGTCTAAAATAATTTAAATTGTTATCATAATATCAATTATGAATATATATATGAAAAACCTTATAAAATTTTAATTTCACCATTGAATTCTCCCTTTTCAGAATAAGAAAATTCAACAAACAGAATAATGGAGAAACAAAGAAGACACAAAGGACTTAATAATAGAAACAGGAGCAGCAAACAACCTAAGCCTTTTTCAATGAATAAGTTGATGGTCGGTGATATGAAATGCCCTGCTGTCATAGAACAAGACTGCAAATATACAGTAACTGAAGACTGCAAATATACAGTGACTGAAGACTGTAAATACCAAGTGACTGACTCACCAGTAAGACTAACGTGGCAACCACACAGTGTACTATCCGGTCAAAAGTGCCTTATCTACCTGTTGCTGTTTTCATTATTATTGGCAACAGGTACTAGCAGTCAAAGAGCCCCTTGCTACGGTTGTGAACTGTACAGAGACACGCACCCGTTCTCGAACCCCTACCAACGGGTGAGTGATGAATTTCGATGTGCCCAAAAATGATATGTTTCTCTTGCTTCTGTCTAAAATGTTAAAAATATAATAAACAGCGCATAAGGTTTTTGAGATATTGTCTCTAAATGTTTCTATGGATAATTTTTTTAAGGATAACTCTTCTCTTATTGGTCGACAACGAGTAGTAGCCAACTGTGGGTGGAGCAGCAAACCATTACTGCAACGCCCTCTGCTGGCTCCTCCTCCTTGCATACAGTTTTGAATCGAATTAAAATTACTTAACAAATAATAATAACTTTGAAACTCTAGACATAGATGGCTGTAATGTAGTTTGTTGTACTGCACACTTCTTGATTGTTGAGTGACCTGTCAAGTGGGTAAAGGGGGCGGCACCGTTATACTTATTGGTCAACCTCCATAGCCAATCAATGAGTTAGTTACCTTAAAAATATATCATAAAAACTATTCCGCAAAGAACAATATTTTTAAAACTAAATTCTTAGTGGTAGTAAGCTTTTAATTTCTAACCTTAGATGTGCCACCCATGAATTCAATTGGTAACATTTAGTGGTTGTTCTTTACTTCTTTTTAATGAAAAAGTTGTCTTTTTTCGATTGAAAATATATTGGTTAAACTTACGGCTTGAAATTAATGTATTATGCAGATATAAAGATACCTTAATTATTGCATTGCGGATTTTTTTCATTATACTACGGTTATTTATTTGACTTTCTTGCTAAATCTGAATCAATTTTTTCATGTACTTAAAAACTAATGAGGGTGTTTCCTATTCTCTCCATGGCCCACAGTTAGTGAAATCACTGTGCAAACCCTGCAAGTGTTTGCCTGAGGCCCTTCCTTGTCCCTTTCGGCAGAAGGTGGGGGCAGACCCCTGTGGGTGTTGTTGTGGGGAAAGGCAGCAGCAGGCTCTAGAGGGGGAGGGATGTGGGGCCCACAGGGAGTGTACCAAAGGACTGAGGTGTGTCTATGACGTACCGGGTGAAGATGGAACTTGTAAAGGTGACTAAGATCATTTTATCATGCATTTCAGTCTAGGCTAATTAAATATTTTCAATGAATGACAAATGATTTGATAATTTATGAATTATCGGTCAGTTCCACATCTTAGGTCATATAAGAAAAACTATATGATGATAATTATTTAATTTCAATTTCAATGGTGTCCATGATACTTGCAGGTATCAAGCATACCAATTAATGTAAAATAATAATTTTTTTCTTATACGATCGAAGATGTGAAACGATCCGATTACTCGGAACTTACCCTACTATGCTTACCAATGTTATTTCAAGAGTTTATATCATATTTACTTTTCCTAACAGTTGTCTCAGAAACAGAGTGTGACGTTAATGGTACCTTTTACCGGGATGGAGAAACTTTCAAACCGGACTGTCGAACGCAATGCACCTGTTCGGTAAGTGAAGTTCGGTGAAAGGTTCGATGAAAGGTTCGGTGAGAGGTTCGGTGAGAGGTTCGGTGAAAGGTTTGGTAGATTAAGTAATAACAATTTTAAAGAAAATAGTTAGCAAGTAACAATTATTGTATGAAAAATATTCGGTATTAATTAATTATTTTACAAAAAATGATTAGTAATTATTAATCATTTCGCAAAAAATATGTTCGGTAATTACTATTTATTCTACAAAAAATGTTCCGCAATTATTAATTATTTAATAAAAACATGTTCAGTAAAAGAAAATAGTTTTTGGAAGGTAATTAACAACTACTATAAGATGGATATAAGTTATTTTTGGCGAGAAAATGGTCGAAAGTTATTCGAAATAAATTCAGTCGCCTTTCCTTTCTAAAGACTTACGCAATCTTACATATTATAAAATATAATGAGCAATCTTATAAATAACTCATAAGCTTAATTTTCTTTTCAAAACTTACTGAGAAAATTAAACAGCTTGAAAATAATACAGAGTGCGACATTATAATTTTTCTTTATTAGAGAGCTGGAACTGGAAAATAAACATGACAATTATCATATTGTTTTTATCATTTTATGATTGAAGACAACTGTTTCTATTATGTTTTTCTTTCGATCATTAGTATTTATGTTAAGAATATGATACCATATTACTGTTGATAATGTTTATAGTTAATACCCCCCCCCTTATTTTCCCCACAGAATGGGGTTTACGCCTGTGTCTCCCTGTGTCCCCAAGAGGCCCTTACCCCATCACCGAAATGTAGACACCCCCGACTGTTAGAGAGGCCCCATCGGTGCTGTCGAGAGTGGATATGTGACCCTGACCCGGGTAAGATAATGTGACCAGGACCCGGTTAAGATAATGTGACCCTGACCCTTGTAAGATATGTGACCTGGACCCGAGGAAGATAATGTGACCCAGACTTAGGATAGATAATGTGACCCAGACTTAGGATAGATAATGTGACCCAGACTTAGGATAGATAATGTGACCCAGACTTAGGATAGATAATGTGACCCAGACCTGGGATAGATAATGTGACCCTGGCCTGGGGTCAAATTATAAATTGCAAACACATCAAATATATTAATTAAACTATTTTCATTTTAGAAAACAAACAAAATTATTAGAATAAGATTTTTTTTTTCTACCAGATTTGAAAGGCGTAGAGAAGAACTGTGAGTTGAATGTTAGCAGATGGTCTACTTGCTCTTCCCTGACTTGTGGTCTTGGTCTGTCACAAAGATGGGCTACTGATGAACTAACCTGTCGCCCAGCCCTTCAGACCAGACTGTGTCAACTGAGACCCTGTGAAGAGACGACACAGAAACAGACCATACCTAGGATGATTAGGGTAAGGAATATTAAAATAAGTACTTAGGGTAAGTTACGAATTATCGGTCGGTTCTACATCTTCGGTCATATAAGAAAATGCGATATAATAATTAATATAAAAAATAAAATAATAATCATTATATAGTTTTTTTCTTATATGACCGATAATTCGTAACTTACTCTAATTAATATATTTAAAAAGTTCTAATGAACTTTATGAGTGAGATAATATGATTACTTGTATTTGCGATGTGTTCTAAAGTTTCATAAAATTAAAAATACTATAAAATTTACAAAATAATTAAGACGTAAAAATTGATTAATTGAAATATATTCCCATTTGCTACAAATTATAGATCAAGTTTTATTAAATCCTTACTGAATACAAATAAATGTTTCAATTTTTAAATAATGTTCATTTTAAAATGTCTTTATAAAGTTTCCTACTATTTCATTTCTAATAAATAATTAGATTTTTTATATTTAAACATTCCAATGCTTTTCCCAGAGAAGTCATCACTGCAAAGCAACTCTGCGTACCAATCATCCACAGAGACTCGTAGCGGGTCCTTGCGTCAGCCAACGGAAATACCGTCCGAAGCAGTGCAACGAGTGTCCTAGAGCTTGTTGCACGGCCTCAATGGACACAACAATCAAGGTGGTGTTCCTTTGTCCCCTCCACGGTGTCCCACCTTACCTATTGCCCGATGAAGCCCTGGTCCCGAGTGAAAGAGCGGCCATGTTTGATCTGGTCACGGACACGGACTCTCAGCGGAGTAAGATGGAGGACCTAACGGTTGATGATGACGTCATGTACACTAACATGACATCGAGCAGTTACGAGATCGTGCAGAAGCAGGTGCAGTGGATTCTGAGGTGCAGATGCACACCAACATGTCAGGCACCAACACCGAGAACATTTTACAGTAATGCCTTTAGTGAGAACTACCTATAACCTATCAACTAGATCTAAACCTAGTGGGGGACATTGCAGTACTCGCACACTCACAGTAATGGCAAAGTGGGTGTTTGGATCATCAGGAATTTTTGATTGTCCCGTCATGACCTATTAAAATACCTACTTACCGAGTACTGCTATGTCACCCTAGTTAAATGTATTACTTTATATACATTGTACATACTAGCAATAGAAAAAAGCTAAAAAATATATAATATTTGTAGAATTGTTAATGCTTGGAAGTTTAGATTTATGATATAGATTATTATTACACGATTATATTTATAAAGCTGACAGGTTAATTAATGGCGTGAACAGGTAGGGTAAGTTACGAATTGTCGGTCGGTTTCACATCTTCGTTCATTTAAGAAAAAATGATACATAATAATTAAAATTATATATTACACTACTTATTATAAAGTTTTTTCTTGAAATGTGAAATAGTACAATAATTCGTAACTTGTAAGCAACTTTTAACTCTGCCTGCGACGGGGAACGGAAATTTATAGTCAAAATTTCTTTAAAATATTTTTCTAAATAAAACTAATTTCTAGGGTTAGGATGGAATAGTTTAAGGGGATCATATCCCCCATCCTTTTCTACCTTCCCCCGGGGCGAACTATAACACCCTGCCTCTAATAGAATTAAATGTTTATTTACCTCTATAAGATGGCATTTTTCTTTAGTTTCTTTTATATATAATCAATGAAATTGTAATAGTTAGAGAGAGGAAAATGAATTCATATTATTCGTGCCTTAATTTCATATAAAAACCTAACACTGTAAATAAATACAATAACCTCTTTGATAATATGAAATGCTATAGAAGAAATATTACAATACCTATCGTCACAACCTTAACTCAATAACGCCCCGTACTCACTGGCAAACACCATGTGAAAATGTTTGTCAAATTTTTGGCAAAATCAGTTTAATTTTAGTATTGTTTTCTGACATACAATAATGCGTATGAGTAATTTATTAACTAATTTAGTTAAAATACTTATGATTAACTTTATTTACCTAAATAACATCCCGATGTTTGTCAAACAGTTCGACAAACATGAGAACGTGTAGACCCGAACATCAAAATGTGTTTGATGAAACTGATTGCGTTTGACAATGTGTTTGACGAAGTGTTTGATAGTGTGTACGGGCAATTAGACAAACAGTTTGACGAAGTGTTTGACTCAATTACTTGAATTAATTTTTTTTCAATTATAAATTATTTTTTGAGAAATTCTAAATATTTAAAATGGTAAGCAATTTGTCAGAACTAATTATAAGTAAATATTCGTAAAAAATTATTTATTATTACATATCAGGATGTCATAGTACGGTACAATATATAGAAAGAAATATTTTAGTTTGAAAATAGACAGAAAATTACAATATGGAATAACGACTGATTTACATGATGCTTAAATGTTGCTGAAAAAAGAGTAGGGTAAGTTACAAGTTATCGTAAAGTTCCACATTTTCGATCATAGTAAAATATAATTAAAACTTATTAACTCATTATCTTAATTGGTATCTATGATACCTGATAATTAATTTCGCATCAATTTTGTAAGTAATAAAATGCGGATTAAATAAGATTATGATGAGTCAGCATAAATGTGTAACTAATATTTAATGATATATTTGCTGAGAGTGAACGATAAGTAAATAGAGCTAAGTTTATAGTTTTAATAAGTAATAATTGCAATGCAAACATATCTGTAAAGTATACAATAAACTGTTGATAAAACACTAAAACTTTCACTATTCTCTTGAGTATTATAATTTCCACTGGAATTATTTAACATACGAAATATCTTGCGTGTATTATATGCTCATGTACATTAATTTAAGCTGCAGTGAGTTATGTTATTGTTACATACAATTCGTAGAGTTTCAAAACAGGTACTGAACTTATGGAAATGGGGAAGATTTATTCCTCCAGGACGGTTAGTTTGAGTTAGGTTTTTAGCTTCTAATGAAACATTTTCTTATTTCAATGATTTAGTAAACTACACAGGGAATGAAAGCGAATGAATAACTGGTTATAATTTATTGAATCAAATATAAAATTAGAGAGTTAAGCAACTATGAACCGTTAGGAGAGTAAATGAAAAGAGAATAAAGCACCACACGATAGAATATTAGCTCGGGGAAAGCTAATTCATATCTTCCATATAGAGAGAAATCTTAAATAAAGTAAATTATATGTATTAGGACTAATTCAAAAGTTCAATCTTCACATTAAATATATAGGCCTATTCATTGAATATACGAACATGTGGCTATAAAAGATACATTTGGCTAGAACACTAGGGTAAGTTCTTAATTATCGGTCAGGTCTACATTTTCGGACACGTAAGAAAAAAGAATATAATAATTATTATTTCATATTTATTTTAGTTGGTATCCATGATACCTGCAGGTATCATCTGTGTAGTCTGTATAGTTTTCAGTCATCTGTGTAGTCTGTATAGTTTTCAGTCATATGTGTAGTCTGTATAATTTTCAGTCATCTGTGTAGTCTGTATAGTTTTCAGTCATCTGTGTAGTCTCCAGTACGCTGTATAGTCTTCAGTCTTCTGTGTAGTCTCCAGTCCGCTGTATAGTCTCCAGTCTTCTGTGTAGTCTCCAGTTTTCTGCGTAGTCTTCTGTGTGCCTACTTTAGCAGAGTAAACATCCAGTGGAGACAAATAGAGATCACATCTTAAGGTAAATATTATCTACCTTCACACGCACATCACCATGTGAAGAAATGCAGAAAAGTATATACATTTATATGTACATTGTGTATGTAGTACATATATTGCAATGGAAACAAGATAAGCAAATTGAACTCTCGAATGATTTATTTAGTCTGATGTGTTTTTTTTTTCATTTTCTGCATACTATTATATGCAATGAATATCTATCATATTCAGTATGTATTCGATAATAGTCAATGTTGAATTTATTATATTTAATATCAAATATATTATAATCAATATATAATCTAGTAGATTAATCAATAATCAATCAAATATATTCAATATTTATTCTATTAAATTAATCAATATTCAATCTCAATCAATAATATCCAGTATTGCATTTCAATACATTAAATATTCATCATATTAGGTAACAAAAATGGTGAAAAATTATTCCAATTATTGACTACAGAATCAAGTTACATTTAATACATTTTATCATTTAAAATAATTATGAGTTATGACAGCGTGGAAGTTGTTCCAATTTTAAATAACATTATTCACCGGCAAATAAGAATGAGTGTTACATATTATTTTAAACATTATATCTTCATCACTTATTCCGGGCACATATTTTAGACGCTTTTCTTGGCGAAATTCCTTGTGGCCTCAAGGGAATAAATTCTAATGTTTATTTGTGAGTTCAAAGAAGAATGACTTTGATGTAATAATAAATAAACCATCAAATAGAAGAGGTGTACGTGATCTTCTAAAATCAGAATTTATTTAATATTAATTATAATATCAAATGAAAGAATTTACGTAATATACTAATATAAGAAATATACAAATATAAAAAAGGAATTTGCTGTCGTTACTATTAATAATCAAATAATTTTATAACCAAAAGAATGTATAAGACAGTTATTAGAGTTTACCATGATAAAATAATTTATTTGTATGATTATTTTATGATATAAGTGATAAAATGTATTTTTCAAGTATAACTTAAAACGTATCAACATAAGAATTATTATATAATAGATTTTTACATTTTACATAATGGACTGACTACACAAGAATAAATTATATAAAATGAATTTATAAGAAATTGATTAAAGAATACTAACTGTACAACTGTATAGTTCAGATTTACAATTACTTCACGCGAATTTATTAACGAATGAAAAACTCAATAAGTTATTATAAAAACAAAACATTAAAATATTAAAATCTACTCATTGTGGAGAGAACAGTGTACGAAAATATTTCAAAACTGATATTTTGATACTATTTTTTAATAATAAAGAAATAAATTTTCATCCGGTGCTTAATTAATTCGCATCTGGTAACTGACGCCTTACCCTATGTTCTAATTTTTCTGTTTACCCGTAGAGTTTCTAAGTTGCATCGCTAGTTCTTGAGGGCCGTACACACGTAGGGTTTTTAAAGTCTTTTCACTAGACTTTTTGCTAAGCTCCTCCTACTTTTTCCACGAGAATATAAGAAAAAGGGATATAATTATTGTTTATTTTAGTTGGTATCCATGATACCTGCAGGTATCATGGATACCAACTAAAATAAATAACATATATCGTTTTTCTTATATTAAAAGGGATATAATTATTGTTTATTTTAGTTGGTATCCATGATACCTGCAGGTATCATGGATACCAACTAAAATAAATAACATATATCGTTTTTCTTATATTCTCGTGGAAAAAGTAGGAGGAGCTTAGCAAAAAGTCTGATAGAAAGACTTAAAAAACCCTACGTGTGTACGGTCCTTTAGGTAGAGCGTAAAGAAGCCTAAATGACTACCAATGACCCTATATTAAGTAAAAGCGGCTTCAGTTACTTCACTCTTGTCTCTTCGGTGGTATATAAGAAGTGTACTTAGTAGCGCTGAGAAAAAAGATACTAAAAATAGGGACAGGTTTTCAGAGAGGTTTGAAAGAGTTTCTGTGATATTTTAATACCTACCCCTACCTACTTGATATTGGCTACTTTTTCTATGGGAAGGTATATATTGAACTGATATGCTATTTATTGAAGTAAATAATGTAGAAAAGATTATGAATTCTTTTAGAGCTTAATATATTTTTGCTAATAACTAAATATTTATAATTAAGAAGATATTGAATTTAATGATACAGAAATATGCTATTTTTGAAGTAGTGTATAAAAAATCAAGTAAAGAATGTAGATAAGAATAATTTCATTGCTTAATGTATTGTTACTATTGAAGTTATTGCATTGAGTAATATATAGATACGTTATTGTTAAAGATCAGGGTCTTACAATTGAATAAAACCGTTTAATTATTCATATACACACCATCGATACTATTGATATTCAGTGTGAGTATTATTAATATTTAGATATTGACTGGTTATTTAAATAACACCCCAGAGTGTTTTCCTGCCCATGGCTTCAGTAGAGTGAATTTGTACAGGTTTTATCGAGAGATATTGCAGTGAATTTGGCTAAGCCTCTGAATATTGATGAGGCTGTAGAGTGATGGCCATTGCACTTCATTCACTGAAAAGGAGTACTGGAAAAAGGATAGTTGCTAAAAAAAAGACAATTAGTGTAGTTAGGGATTGTTAGAATGAATTGCCATTTACTGTAAATTTAATTGCCTAATTGCCTAATAAGATACTTAATATATTAATTAATTTAATATACACTTAATTAGTTAGAGGTACTAAATCAATGAATTAATTTAATAACTACTTAATTAGCTATCAATGTTAAAATCTTCCATCATTTTAGTGATCACATTCAGTCACTTTAACTAAACATTAAAAAGTGAGAGCGACAATGGGTCTCTTTATCACATAGATTCAGTCAGACTGATAACCAAGCTAGATAGCAATTTAACTTCAGTGTCTGGACATCTCTAATCTGATTATTTTCAGTGACAACTTCCAAGACTTTGGATGTTCTTCAGAAGTTATCATAGAATACCATTCCTAACAAGGATTCTCGAGACGCTAATCTCACTTTTATTAACTAGATTGAAGAGCATAATTCAATGTTAGAAACTTATTCACAATGTAGCAGATCAATTTAATAAACTTTTAGCCATGAACGAATTAGGTGGATGAATTTATCACCTTATTTTCGGTATCAGTTACGCTTTTAATTAAAAGGTGTTGACTGTGAATTGATATTGTAGGAATGTGTGACCTTGTGGAATATTATTTGTATTGACTGTAAATAGATATTGTATGAACATTTATCCCTAGTGGAATATTATTTGTATTGACTATAATTAAATAAACATTTCAATTAATTTTTACTGAAAAATCTATTTTTATAGCTATGGCTCTGAAACTAGAAACTGGATATAAGCTACATTTCTATATAAATATTATTAAGCATAACCACAATTACATTCTTTCTATTAAAATCATTTAAAGATATTTAATAAATTCATTTCTTATTCATTGGATGTACCTTCATATGTTTTATTATTTTAATATAATTACCAGTGCATTCATTGATGTAATAATTGATGCATGAAGGCGATATTGATCTTAAACGTTATTATATTCATATATACTTATACATTCCTCTCCTACATTCAATAATAATTTAAAATCGTACAAAAACTAGAAAAATAAAATACAGTGAATGCTCTTCATATAAATAATAAAGAATGATTGATTAAGTAAATGAAAGTAAATGAAAAAAGTGTAATAAAATAACCTATAAATACTCTTCAATTAATTACTATTTGTACAAATAAATTATGTTGAGGAAGAATTTTTGTATTGAAGAATTAATTCAGTTGGAGTTATTAGTATATTTTAAATAGTGGGTATTTTGAAATGCATTCTTTTATTATCATATGCAGATTATTGTGTGGAGCAAAGCATTACCTAACAAATATTCCATTACTATATAGGCGCATATTAGTAACAGAATATTGTGATATGTTGAAGCAGTATAATTATAAACAGGCAGACACATACAAGAATAAATCTTATTCGTGATAACAAATAGAGCTGTCAACTGGATATAACTAGATATGATATATCTTATTTGGATTGGATATAACTAGATATGATATATCTTATTGGGATTGGATATAACTAGATATGATATATCTTATAGTGACTGGATATAACTAGATATGATATATCGTATTGGGACTGGATATAACTAGATATGATATCTCTTATAGTGACTGGATAAAACTAGATATGATATCTCTTATTGAGATTCGATATAACTAGATATGATATATCTTATTGGGATTGGATATAACTAGATATAATAAATAGTATTGGGACTGGATATAACTAGATATGATATATCTTATAGTGACTTGATATAACTAGATATGATATATCTTATTGGGATTGGAAATAACTAGATATAATATATCTTATAGTGACTGGATAAAACTAGATATGATATATCTTATAGTGACTGGATAAAACTAGATATGATATCTCTTATTGAGATTCGATATAACTAGATATGATATATCTTATTGGGATTGGATATAACTAGATATGATATATCTTACACTGACTGGATATAACTAGATATGATATATCTTATACTGACTGGATATAACTAGATATGATATATCTTACACTGACTGGATATAACTATAGATATTATATTGAATGTATAACGCGTATTGAAAATTTTATCTACTCTCTAATTCCTATCATTGCTGGAGAATAGAAACACAGTGAGATAATAATTTACATTATAAAACAAAATGAATAAGATTAAAATATTAAAGGCACGTTTTACTACAAAAATGATGTGCAATGAAATAAAGATTATCAATAATGTAAGATAAATGTATACAATAGTTATCATTTAATTATATTATTGATACCTGCAGGGACCATAAATAACAATTACAGTAAAAGTTAAACATTAATTATCATTTACTTTTTTTATGATCGCATAAGTGGAACCGTCCGATAACTCAGAAAAGATACGACTATTCGATTTTTAAAAACCTGCCATACAATTGTTTATATTATATTATTTATTCGTTAGTAAATCCATCATAGAATTTATTGCTCGTTGCAAAGAAATATAAATGGCAAGATTTGAATTTATTCACATTCCGCTGTTTAGGTTTTCCCTCCAGATGAAGATTTAAAGTCGCGACATCGCATTTATTCTCCAGATAAATCACCTAAAACGAAATGTATGGAGAAAAAACCTAGAAACTTGAACTGTTGTCATTTATCATTGTTGTTAGTGAATAGAAAAGCAGTTTCTGAGTTATAGATTGGGATTTAACTTGAAAAAGAGGTAATAAAAGAGCTAGAAATATTGTTTATTGAAATATAATAACCTCCAATTTTGTATTTATTCATGAATCCTGGTCATCAAACTGGATTTTTTTGGATTTAAAAAAAACTGAGTAAACTGACGATAAATTTAAATTATACTTTATGTATTAATGCGAGAACATTAACTCGCATACCGTTCGATAACTTGGAACTTACCCTAGTTAGATAACTAATTTATAATGAACAAATCGAAATTTTGTTATATTACATAATTTCATTGATAATTTCCATCGATAAAATAAATTACATTATTTGTCATCACCGTCACTCCAGAAAGCTAAAAGTATATAAACTATCATTAATGTTGACTCTCATATATTTTATTATATTAAATATCGTTGATACCAAGTTAATATTTACTTTCTCAGATTATGTGATTGGTTTGAGTTTGCTCAGCTGTGTGGATCTATTTATAGTGACATCAAAAGGCTGGAATCTTAGCCTATAATCTCCGGCAACTTCAATAGCGGCAGAGAGACTCAACTCCACGGGGATTGCACGATCTATTTCCGCTATTTGTCAACGCTTGCTAAGCTGACAAAAAAAACTACGAGAAATTCTACCTGTGAGTTTCATTTGAGGGATGACTGAGAGTTATGCCTGAGAGTTATACCTGAGAGTTATGCCTGATAGTTATGCCTGAGAGTTATACCTGAAAGTTATACCTGAAAGTTATGCCTGAGAGTTATGCCTGAGAGTTATGCCTGAGAGTTATGCCTGAGAGTTATACCTGAGAGTTATACCTGAGAGTTATGCCTGAGAGTTATGCCTGAGAGTTAACACATCTAGGTAGCATTTCTAGTAGTATCTATCTAGGTAACGTTGGTAGTAATATATCTAGGTCTCTTAGTTTTGAAATATAACGATAACGTTAATAATGCAAGTGAATCAAAAGATCTTCACTTAATAAAAATAAAAATTTCCTTTTTAGACTCATGCCTATATATTAACGTAAATATATTAGCGTATATACTTAGTACACTAGTACTCCAGTTCCTATAGATAGTACCATAATACCTAGTTGACAGTAGCGCAGGATCGCACTGCCAGTGTCAGTCTTTGTTAGTAGTGTACTTTAATACACATACTTTATTAACTTGTAAAATCCTTGTTGGTGGATCAAATAGTTGACATACAAATATTAAATGATAAAGGCGTATCAATTATCCCAACTTACTGCTTACTTATTGAAGTAAATATAAGTAACTAAGTAAATAATTAAGATAGCATGTAGGGTTCAGGATAGTGATTCAGTTGCTATGAACAATACTATATATACATATATACAAACAGTGAGTTAACCGTGAATCCTTATGTAAAGTTATAAAGTAACATATGATAATGATATGTTAATGATATGTTAATGGTATGTTAACATTGGTGGCCTAGAAAAAAGGTATGGCTAAAACTATTGTGACCACTGCGAATAGGAAAGAAAGAAAACTAAGTAGAAAAGGGATTTCACCAACTAAAACCGATTTCAAGGAACAACCTTCCTAATTTGTAATAACAAAATTGAGATTTGGTAATTATATGTGTTATCGCTCCTAACAGTACTTCATGTTGAATCGCCTTTTGAGGGGCGATTTTATCTAGTGAAGACACGTAGAACGAAAGCTACAAGTGAAAACACGTAGAACGAAACCTACAAGTGAAGACACGTAGAACGAAATTTACAATTGAAAACACGTAGAACGAAATCTACAAGTGAAAACACGTAGAACGAAACCTACAAGTGAAAACACGTAGATTGAAACCTACAAGTGAAACAACGTAGTACGAAACCTACAAGTGAGACAACGTAGTATGAAACCTACAAGTGAAACAACGTAGTATAGTACGAAACCTAAAAGTGAAGAAACGTAGAACGAAAGCTACAAGTGTAAAAAAATTCTATGTACTTAGAACGAAAAGTAGAACGTCTCAGTGGATAGACAAATTTCTGTTGCACACTTTGGTCTATAACTCCTAGAACGGCAAGCCTTCTTGAGAGTGATCAAAAGTGAACCTCTCGAAATGCCAAGAGTTTCTACAGGTTAAAACGAGAAATTTTTCATATGTTTTATTACTTGTGAATAACAATAAGTGTATTTTTTTATTTATTATTTTAGGACATAAAAATTTCATTTGATTATTAAATGTATTATTGTTATTGACTGTACAATGAAACAATACCATTATCGTTACTGTCCGTACAACTAACAGTTCTCTCCTAACTGACTGTGCAGAGTAACATGCAAGGTCGAATGCCCTATTGTTCTGTCGTGTGAAGCGATGAGTATGCGTAAACAGACACAAAATTAATTTGACTGAATCTAAATTGACTCAGCAGATAAATATTAGATATTAGATAAATATCTGGTGATAAATAAATAACTACTATCAATTAATAATCGATTGATAATATCACCTCTATAAGTAATCTTTCTGTGTAAAATCTGTCATTCAATTATAAGCTTACAGATCTAATTAAATTGACTCGGTGCAAAAGGGGAATTTTTTAGATGAGCCTTTAAAGAAATTCCCCCAGGAAATCTGCAAGAATCGAACTGTGTTTTTACCAAGCAGACGATTATAGGAAATGTTTGGACAAACACATGGACAATGTTACCTATAAATAAGTGCACAAAAAAACAATGTAAATAACGCATGCTCAAACATACCGCAATACATGGTACAGCAAATCTCAGATGAAGTACGTACCACTTTTCAAGGCACAACAAAATGAAAGAAAAAGACTGGAGCAAATATCCTACTATTATTTGCACCGAATAACCATTTTGCAGATAAGTTTATAACTGCTGGAAGAAAAAATCAGAGAAGAATCAATCCTGTGAATTCATAAAGAACAAGGGGATGGTAATGAATTAGTAGCAAATTTGCAGAAACCAACTACAACATAACGCACCAATAATGTTCTGAATGCTTTACAGGCTTCATTCCGGGACAAATACGTGGCAGACTTTCAATCAAACTGCAAAAAACTGAAACTTTGGAATCTAAAAGCATATGATGCTAGAAGAAGTATCAACGAAATAGAGAGACTTAGCAGGTCAGTGGTAAAAGGATTTTTATCAAAGCCACAAATAGGTTAAAAGCTAATACCTTCTCTATTTCAAATGTACCCATATCAGAAATTCTGATGAGCTGTACAATTGCTATCAATCTCAGATGTATCGCCAACGATTTTTAAATCATGTTTGCAATCAGCCTCAATGACAATGGATCCTTTCAAACTGTCAAATATTCTCTTGAAAGAAAAAACAAGGACTGAACAGAAAATAAGAAAAACCTAGAAAGGATTCAGGAGAAAATAATGGCACTACAGAGAGTAGAAACCAAAGAAACAATGCAAATATTGTGGACAACTATGACATGAAATACTTGAATGTTTCAAAAATCATCCAAATATTATAGAACACAAATAGCGAAGCCACCTAGCATGAGTGGACAACCAAGCCGGTACAACTATCCTCGAAAAGATGGTGAATCAAAGAGATTTTATAACCAAAGACATCATGAAGAAGGTTACCGAAAACCTTTCAATTATGACCGGGGAAGAGAAAAAGATATAGTTACAATGGTTACTGAACACAGGATTAAAAGTGTAAACAGTAACATCCATACCACAATTTTGAAGGAAAAATAAAAGGTCTGATGCCAACGGGAAAGCAAACAATATTGTAGGGATAACAACAAAATACCAATCAATGAAAAATGTGAAGGTACCACCTATGGAAATGATTATCTTGGAAGAAGAAGCTGGTCTTCATGTTCCATGCCTCATCGGAATAGATATATTAAGTCAAAGCACAATAAACTTCATAAAGAAAAGAGTCAAAATAGAGAACTCTAAATTCCATAATAGTCTGAGGTATTTCACAATCTACACAATCAGTCAGACAAAATAAATATTCCTGTTCAGAAAAGGATAAGAATTAATCTGTAATGATATAAACTGATGAAAAAATTGAAGTTCCTGCAAAGACGAACATCTTGAAATTTATATATTAAGATACCCAAAGGTTCTAAGTTCAATGAAATGATCACATGGAAAAAAAAATTCTGCAATAATAAGATAAAATCTTAATATCTTCATAAAACCCAACTGCCACGACTGTAATCATTGAGAAAAATGCAATACTTTCAAAAACAAAAATTATGACGATAAATCTGAAGTAGATAACTCCGTCAATGGCATTGTATTCAATTGCTCCAAAGTTAAATTAAAGAATCTAATAAGTGATGACGTTAAAGGGGCAGTTCAGTCAATTTTCGTTTTCACAATATTAATTTTGAACGATCGCTTAGTAAGAATAAAGCATTGTTGTAGAATTAAACGATTGAAAAAAATATAAAAAGTGATATATATTGTATCTTATAATTTCGATTTAGTTCCTGCGTCCTCCTACAGATGGCACCACCACTCTGAACTATTTGTTTACATTTAACAGCTGATAACATGTAAACAATTAACAATTTTTCTATCAACAGTATTAACAGGTAATTTATGAAGTGATGGTTTTCTTTTCAAAACTAAATCTAATTGTCTCGAAGGACAGTTTTCAATTTCACAAATTCTTTTCACCATTCTCTAACAAATAATGACCGATTCAAGATTCAAGTCTGGGACTGGTTATCATTTTGTTTACGTACTACAATGATTAGAACGTCGGTCCACCACAGTCAACAGATGGCGCCACTAATTTACAATATGCTTTTTATATAAACATTTCAAAAATCAATGAATATTCTAATGTTACATAAATTAATATACTAAATCGATTTAGGACCAATTTGGCGATAGTTTGATTTTGACTGAACTGCCCCTTTAAGTCTTCTGATGAAAATTAAAAGAAAATTTTCTAAACATACTTAACAAGTATAGAAGTATAGTTTACCAACCAGATGAAACAATTTGAGAATCAATTGTGTGACAATTTAAAATTAAACTTAAAGAAGAAACCATAATGTAAAACCCCAATACCGAATCCCAGAATGTGAAGAAGATTAAGGATCTACATAAAGCAATTGAGAATATGAAAATGATGGGATAATAGAAGATTCCTAATCACTTTTTAGCTCACCGTTGATTCTCGTAAAGAAATAAGCTGGAACAGATAGAACCTGAAACAGAATTACAGAAACTATCAAATTCCCCTTGCCATTAATCAATGACATTGTTAACAAAATGGAAGGAGCTCATATCCTCTCAAATATTGACTTAGTAAATGCATTTTGGCAAGTACCCTTTAAGGGCCGTACACACGTAGGGTTTTTTAAGTCTTTCCACCAGACTTTTTGCTAAGCTTCTCCGACTTTTTCCAGAAAATATATGAAAAAAGCGATATAATTATTATTTATTTTTGTTGGTATCTATGATACCTGCAGGTATCATGGATACCAACTCATATAAATAATAACTATATCGTTTTTTCTTATATTCTCGTGGAAAAAGTAGGAGGAGCTTTGCAAAAAGTCTGGTGGAAAGACTTAAAAAACCCTACGTGTGTACGGCCCTTTACAAAGGAGGCATCCAAAAAGACTGCATTCTGAACAGTTTTATCGCATTATCAATTTCGAAGAATGACATTTGGTTTAGTTAATGCACCCATATATTTCCAAATTTTAGTAAACACTCTTTCATTTAAATGGATTAGGCTGCTTGGACGACATTGTCATATAAAGTAAGACTGAACTGGAGCATATACACAAACTTGAACAATTACTCAAAAAATAGGAAAATGGAAACCTCAAGCTTCAAAAACTCTATTTCTTTTTTAGGCTACATAATATGATGTGAAGGACTATCACTCTCTAATTAGAAAAGAGAGGTTTGGCATACGTTATCTGAACATAAAGGAGCAGATGATGTAAAGCGTTTAATAAGAATGATAAACTACTAGTATAGAAAATTCAAACCGAAGTTATATAAATTAACATTACCATAATATGATCTTTTAAATAAAGGAATCTAATTTCAATGGGGTGAAGAGATGAAAAATTCGTTTGTGAAACTTAAATACTGTCTCAAAAATCCTCAAATCTTGAAACATTCTAATTTTTCCCAAGACTTTGTACCTATCAACCGATGCCTCAACCAAGGGCATAGGAACAGTAGTCTAACAGGAAAATGATTAATATATCCATCCTTTGCGCAAAATAATTATTATATTCGCGAAAGAGAAGGTCTTGCAGTAGTATGGGAATTACAAAAATTCCCTCATATTGTATCAAAGTACAATATAATTTTCTACACAGACCATAAGCCTAAATTTAACTAATATATTTAAAAAAACTAAACCTATAAATAGGTAGAGGGTAATCTTGTGTTCAAAATAAAAGATAAACCTCAAATAATTAAAAGGAAAAATTAATTTGTTCGCAGCTGTAATTTCAAGAATCAAAATCAGAAAACTTAGTCAATTCAAAAGTTGAAACAAGTGAGATAGAAGTTTAGGACACTACCCACATTATAGGCAATTTACCATCCTCTAAGCAAACTTTGGTAAAATATTGGAGAAAAGTCGTATTATACAAGATAATAATTATAACTAAACTTATTGTAGGAAAATCTCAATAAGATACTATGTAAAGACCACCTAAAAAGCGATATCGGGTTCTAGATGGAATCATTTTTACTGCTAGAATCAGAACTAGGTACAAGACCAGTAGTCAGTTTTTAACGCCAAATATTCCTGACCAATTGATGACTGACGAACGTACTGTAGCATTCAGAATTAGCAAATATTTTAGCCAGCTACATTGTGGAAAGGTCATAAAATAATGTTATGTTCCTACCTGCCTAGAGGGGTATGAATCTTTCCCAAGGAGTAATAAAATATTTAATGAAGTGTAAAAGACAGCTTGGAGATTCTTGCCATAGTATTAACCTTCTTTCTATGTGAAATATACATATACATGGCAATTAGGGATTAAATGTCTTTAAGAATTCTTGTGGTTAGCTGAGGCATATGAGATTAGTTGGACCACCCAAACTATGAACGGGGCTTTAGCTCAATAGTAGAGATGCTTAACTATAAAAGGACTGGTGATGATGCCTAGTTGGTCAGTCACTAGGGTCAGTGGTTAATTGTCAGTCTTTAGAAGTAGAAAGTTCAAAACAATATTTAAGGGATAGTTCTTTAAGTAATACCAGCCTGTCTGGGCTAGCTAGCCTGTATTCATATCCTCATCTGTATACTCTACTGTAACCATGTAAAAGGAATCTACCGCTTATTTAATTATATATGATGTTACTTAAGATATAGTAATAAATAACCCTTTGTAAGCAATCATTCGTTTCCAAATGTCATTAATTAACCAACCTGTAATATATATTTCATTAACCAATCCTCGTAATCTAAATCTAGGTACCATACTAGTGATATATCTAGGTAGAACTGCTAATAATATATCTAGGTAGCACTGCTAATAATATATCTAGGTAGCACTGCTAATAATATATCTAGGTAACACTGCTAATAATATATCTAGGTAGCACTTCTAATAATATATCTAGGTAGCACTGCTAATAATATATCTAGGTAGCACTGCTAATAATATATCTAGGTAGCACTGCTAATAATATATCTAGGTAACACTGCTAATAATATATCTAGGTAGCACTGCTAATAATATATCTAGGTAGCACTGCTAATAATATATCTAGGTAGCACTGCTAATAATATATCTAGGTAACTCTGCTAATAATATATCTAGGTAGCACTGCTAATAATATATCTAGGTAGCACTGCTAATAATATATCTAGGTAGCACTGCTAATAATATATCTAGGTAGCACTGCTAATAATATATCTAGGTAACACTGCTAATAATATATCTAGGTAACACTGCTAATAATATATCTAGGTAGCACTGCTAATAATATATCTAGGTAGCACTGCTAATAATATATCTAGGTAGCACTGCTAATAATATATCTAGGTAGCACTGCTAATAATATATCTAGGTAGCACTGCTAATAATATATCTAGGTAGCAATGCTAATAATTATAATATATCTAGGTAGCATACTATGATACTAGCAATATATCTAGGTAGCATACTAGCAATATATCTCGGTAATACATCTTAGTAACATTGTTTATCCTGTAATAACAATACATATTATTGGTAACCAATAATCAATCTATTTGAATGATAACACAATAACCAATATATAGATATACAATATCCTTGCCATTGTCATAATATTTCTAACCAGTTTGCTATTCTTTCTGTCTGGTGTTGATGAGCACTGTATGTAAATGTATGGAATCTATTTATAAAATTATAGGGTGGAGTTTAAATAATATCTATATAGGGATATTGCCATATATTATCAATATTAGAATATCCAGACAATATTCCTAAATAACGTTTTTTGGAATATTAGTTAATAATGTCTTTAAAAATTAATTGAGAGAAATTATATAATTTTTGCCGTATCCTCCCAGTGAAAAATTTATAATTGATAACAAAGAGATCATCTATCTACAACGATAAATCATTCGACGAATTACCAATCATTTTTTTTATCATAGATATAGCAATTTGCAATCTATCGTCTTTCGTCGGACATTCTGCCAAATATTTATTTATTTCGAACATGTAGAAACGTTATAAAGTTTTCTATTTCTATTTATATTTCTATCATCACCCTTAACTTCCATATGCGAAACTTTTCCCCTACCTAACTTGATAGAGAAGAAACCTGACAATAACTAGCAGGAGAAACCCCAATGAAGTCAATACCTCCAACTTATTTGAAAAGAGAACTGCTGTTTGAACTTCAAACTACTTCATAAGTAATTTGATATGCTCTAAATGTTCTATTATCCAAACCATTTATTTGAATAATAAATGCATTAATGAACCTTTAAAATTTATAGAGAGTGGGCTATAAATCTGTTGTGAATCTGAATAGCGTCCTTTGACATGATTCACGTGATTATGATTCACGTGATTACTATTCACATTATTATTCACATGATTATTATTCACGTGATTATTTTTCATGAATTTATTATTCATGTAATTATTCACGTAATAAATGTGAAATGCCTTGACACAATGAAATGATGTGTATGACCACATACAATTATTAATTAACTTAAATTTTAAAATACGATGAAAAATATACGTTTATTTTTTACATTCTAATTTTCTTATTATACATTTAATTTTTATTATATATTTATATATAGATGGTCATTATAATATTCCAGATACAAAAGGTACGGGAAGTAAGTACCTAATTATATGTTTTCCATAAATAGCTATAAAGTATTTAATTTAAATTGATTTGTCCCGAAGGAATATTAGCCTGATAGTACGCGTGCACCTGTAATTTACAATATACCTGCGACTACTGCGACCAATCTTACATCGGGAGTACTGAGCTCTAGATGTTCATCAGATGTTTACTTTGGTTTATATCACAGGACGGGTAAGACTCTATGACCCAGAAGGTTCAGCTATCAGAGTCTATTATACCCACAATAGACACATTCTATAAATAGATAACTTCTCAATACAGGCAGGCCCCGCTTTTATTATACATCGCTCTAATTACAAATGGTAATAAGAGCGGGGTATGACTCAAGTTATTATATAATTGTTTCTCCTTAAACATTTCGTTTTCTATGAGTTGGATTAAAAGAAAATAGTTTCGAGGGCTATTTTCTCGCTACTTTAGATTTTCAGTTCAATATACCAACCAACCAACATAGAAATAAATACTCCCAGTGTATTAGAATGTATGGTTATTGTATACCAGATTGTTTAATGTTTAATGATTTCAGTTATATGTCAAATATGAAAAGTTTCAAAAAGAATCGTTAAATGTTCCTTTTTAATATTAAGAATTATTTCATCACTGCAATGAGAAAATGAAAATATGAAAAAGTGTTATCTAATTTTTATTTCAATATTTGTTTTCTTACTTCCTTTAAAGCATATTACCGCATTTATATAATAAACCAAATGTGTAAGTTCCGAGTTATCGGACGATTCCACATTTTCGGATACTAAAGAAAAAGTATAAAATACTTATTATTTAACTGATTTATTTGGTATCCATGATACATGCAGATATCACGGATACCAACTAAAACTAAATTTAAATAACAATTGATATATACCTTTTATTACATGTCTGAAAATGTGGAGCAGTCCGATAACGTGGAACTTACCCTCCCATCTACTCTTCTAATATTCAAATAACATCTTGAAATAATTTCCTACTTATATTCTTTTTTACTGCATTAATATAATGTGCTATGAAGCAATAAGTTGCCTGGTGACTAGCATCTCTTGCACCTCTAACGATGACAAACAAAGCTATAAAAACTAACAGAGAATAAAGCCAAGGGAACGAAGCGTAGGAACGTGCCTAAGAGGAACATGAAGAGCTCTACTTTTAGATATATTTAGCTCAACTCACTGTAAATATGTTTATTAATAAATAGGATTGAACTTACTCTAAAATAGTTTATGACTAAGTATAATTTTCTTCACTATTGAATAGGTTTTTCTTTACTATTTTATGAGTTTTTCTTTACTATTTTATGAATTTTCTTTACTATTTTAAGAGGTTTTCTTTACTATTTTATGAGGTTTTCTTTACTATTTCATGAGTATTTCTTTATTATTTTAAGAGGTTTTCTTTACTATTTTATGAGTTTTCCTTTACTATTATATGAGTTTTCCTTTACTATTTTATGAGTTTTTCTTTACTATTTTATGAGGTTTTCTTTACTATTTTATGAGGTTTCCTTTACTATTTCATGAGTTTTTCTTTATTATTTTAAGAGGTTTTCTTTACTATTTTATGAGTTTTTCTTTACTATTTTATGAGTTTTTCTTTACTATTTTATGAGGTTTTCTTAACTATTTTATGAGTTTTTCTTTACTATTTTATGAGTTTTTCTTTACTAATTTATATGTTTTCTGTACTATTTAATAAATTTTTCTCTTAACTATTAAATATGTTTTCTGTATTATTTATTAAGTTTCTTCTACTATTAAATAAATGTTATGTATTATTAAATAAATTTAATTATCATTAAGTGTAAGCATTTAACTATTGGGCACTCGAAGTTATATGACCTATGTCACCGTACCCACTTTCCGACTACTATGAGTATATGAGTGCCCAAGCACTACCACTTTAATCATTCAATAAATATTTTCTCTGTAATAACTTTAGTTGACTGAAGTTACTTGCCTTTTCTTCGCAGTTACTGTAGCAGTTAGGTAACTGCACTTCACTTGGTAAATATTAGTTTGCGAAGTGCGTAACTAATGCCACTTTAAGAGAAAGAAAAGAGAATTAGTGTGAGGATCATAACAGTAAACTCCAGAAAATCTACGGTAATTGCGCCCAATGTTTTACGTGAAACTTCGCAGTCAGATGCCTAAGTGTAATTTTCCTAATTACTGAATTTTGGTATAAATTTTTTATTATTTTACATACATTCCTTGTAATAGTAACGTGTTTAAGTCTTCAAAATTTCTGAATTTTGGTTTAAAATTTCTATTATTTAGATTCTAAAATGGTATAAAATTTCCTTTATAATAATAACGTGTTTAAGTATAATTTTAATAATTTTCCTAAATTCTAATTTCAGAATTTAATTTAACTAAAGAGATTGCAAATGAAATTAATAATTGATTTCATTATTATGTTTTTATTGAAGAACAGTTCAAGAAATAAGTTAAATTTCATAAAAATATATAACTTTACCATTGACCGACTTTAATAATTTCTCATGAAAAAATAATTTACAAACTTGGTACAACAGTCAAGCATGTAAAATATTATTCTATTCCTATTCAAAATCTATCCAATCATTGTCAATTTTCTGCTCGGTGACTCTTCAATTATTTTATTTTCGACAAATGCATTTCCGAGAGACGTTCAAACAGTTTTGGATATTCTTTTATTTCTCCCAATTGCAATATTTTACGAATTCTCTCACACCTTTCTGTGTGAGATAAAAAAAACACAGACACGACTCCTGACTGCTATGGCTAAATCTTAAATCTCCCTATCCAGCTTTTAGGGATTGGATGCATGCTGCAGTATTTCCCTATGCATTTTAGATGAGTCTCTCCGGAAGGGTTTAATACTCACAGTTTGGGTCACACTATTGGAAAATGATTTCATTTATGAATATCTATGGTTGATAATTGTAATTAAGATTTAAAATTTCCTCTTCACTTCTTTTAGTAATAGTATTGATCATATTTTCTTCTTAATTATGAGATTTCAGATTGTATAAATTTATGACAATATGATTTCTTTTTTAAGTATCTAAAGTATTTTACTATTTACAATAAAGTAAAAATCTTTTTAATTTTACAAATTGTAAAAATGATCATGTCTTAATTACAAAGTCCAATACAATTGATACCGAGCCAAGGACAATTGAATTTGCTAAACCTGTTAACATTGAATAAACGAGAGAAAGAAGTATATCGAATTTCCACGGAGCTTCCAGTTATTAGTCATGTTTCATCATGTTTTGTCATGTTCAATGGCATGTTCATTCATTTGTCCCGTGTTTGTGTTTCCACTCTACAACTTGTCATGTGCCGCGAGTTTCCAAACAACGAAACATTCGGAATGAAAAATTGGGTGGAAGGTTTTTTTATTTGTACAATCGGTTAGATTGCTTGAAGTGAAGTGGTACTTTTTGTGATGAGAATTGTGGGTGAAAGAGTGATGAAAGTAGGAATGAAAGAGTGATGAAAGTAGGAATAAAAGAGTGATGAAAGTAGGAATGAAAGAGTGATGAAAATAAGAATGAAAGAGTGATGGAAATAAGAATAAAAGAGTGATGAAAATAAGAATGAAAGAGTGATGAAAGTAAGAATGAAAGAGTGATGAAAGTAAGAATGAAAGAGTGATGAAAGTAAGAATGAAAGAGTGATGAAAGTAAGAATGAAAGAGTGATGAAAGTAAGAATGAAAGAGTGATGAAAGTAAGAATGAAAGAGTGATGAAAGTAAGAATGAAAGAGTGATGAAAGTAAGAATGAAAGAGTGATGAAAATAAGAATGAAAGAGTGATGAAAATAAGAATGAAAGAGTGATGGAAATAAGAATGAAAGAGTGATGAAAATAAGAATGAAAGAGTGATGAAAGTAAGAATGAAAGAGTGATGAAAGTAAGAATGAAAGAGTGATGAAAGTAAGAATGAAAGAGTGATGAAAGTAAGAATGAAAGAGTGATGAAAGTAAGAATGAAAGAGTGATGAAAGTAAGAATGAAAGAGTGATGAAAGTAAGAATGAAAGAGTGATGAAAGTAAGAATGAAAGAGTGATGAAAATAAGAATGAAAGAGTGATGAAAATAAGAATGAAAGAGTGATGAAAGTAGGAATGAAAGAGTGATGAAAGTAAGAAAGAAAGAGTGATGAAATTAGGAATGAAAGAGTGATGAAAGTAAGAATGAAAGAGTGATGAAAATAGGAATGAAAGAGTGATGAAAGCAAGAATGAAAGAGTGATGAAAGTAAGAATAAAAGAGTGATGAAAATTGTGAATTCAAAAAATTCAAATCTACATATATATAATGTTTAGAGTCTGAACAGCTAACAAATGACTGAAAATTATTTCAAATGAATAAAGTAAGCCAAATCATCATAAGTTTATGCAACTATTCATGGTATAATAACTCAATGAGGTATGACTGCAAAATAGACGGAATTATGGGTATATGAATAGTTGAAATAATGATATTAGTAGAGTATTATTGGCAATAGAAAGGGCGGTAAGTATATGGTATTTTTGATCAAAGTCTTACTGCAAGATACTGTTACGTGTCATATTTGCAGCATTAGTAACGGGCCCCTAAATTGTGACGGACACATCTAACAGAGCACTGCATTCATTCATGGGATGCAAATGAAGCCTTGTGCTTCTTGATTGAATCCATGAGCATTGGCTACATTGTTTGATTTGGTAGAACATAGTTAAGAACATAGTTAAGAACATAGTTAAGAACATAGTTAAGAATATAGTTATTAACATAGTTAAGAACAGAGTTAAGAACATAGTTAAGAACATAGTTAAGAACATAGTTAAGAACATAGTTATTAACATAGTTAAGAACATAGTTAAGAACATAGTTAAGAACATAGTTAAGAACATAGTTAAGAACATAGTTAAGAACATAGTTATTAACAAGGTTAAGAACAGAGTTAAGAACAGAGTTATTAACAAGGTTAAGAACAGAGTTAAGAACAGAGTTAAGAACATAGTTAAGAACATAGTTAAGAACATAGTTAAGAACATAGTTAAGAACATAGTTAAGAACATAGTTAAGAACATAGTTAAGAACATAGTTAAGAACATAGTTAAGAACATAGTTAAGAACATAGTTAAGAACATAGTTAAGAACATAGTTAAGAACATAGTTAAGAACATAGTTAAGAACATAGTTAAGAACATAGTTAAGAACATAGTTAAGAACAGAGTTAAGAACAGAGTTAAGAACATAGTTTAGAACATAGTTAAGAACATAGTTATTAACATAGTTAAGAACATAGTTAAGAACATAGTTAAGAACATAGTTAAGAACATAGTTAAGAACATAGTTAAGAACATAGTTAAGAATATAGTTAAGAATATAGTTAAGAACATAGTTAAGAACATAGTTAAGAACATAGTTAAGAACATAGTTAAGAACATAGTTAAGAACATAGTTAAGAACATAGTTAAGAACATAGTTAAGAACAGAGTTAAGAACAGAGTTAAGAACATAGTTTAGAACATAGTTAAGAACATAGTTATTAACATAGTTAAGAACATAGTTAAGAACATAGTTAAGAACATAGTTAAGAACATAGTTAAGAACATAGTTAAGAACATAGTTAAGAACATAGTTAAGAACATAGTTAAGAACATAGTTAAGAACATAGTTAAGAACAGAGTTAAGAACAGAGTTAAGAACATAGTTTAGAACATAGTTAAGAACATAGTTAAAAACATAGTTAATAACATAGTTAATAACATAGTTAAGAACATAGTTAAGAACCTAGTTAAGAACCTAGTTAAGAACCTAGTTAAGAACATAGTTAAGAACATAGTTAAGAACATAGTTAAGAACATAGTTAAGAACATAGTTAAGAACATAGTTAAGAACATAGTTAAGAACATAGTTAATAATTTATTACTCTATTCATTAGAACTAAGGTCACTGATTATAAAACTGCGAACCATTTCAAATTTAGTTAGCTATATACTGTATTTAAATTTTTATTTGCAATATAAGTCATTCGTGTGATTTTTCTTCTATCCTCTGAATTTCAAACAAAGAAATAGAATTAATACCTCGTTCGACAGGTTCAAAACAATAACAAAGTCTTACAAAGCTGATAGATATATCATAAATGGCTACCGATACCGATACCTAACCACCATCACCCTAAAAAAATACATTTAGTACCTAAAAGTGTACCTAAATACTTAATTACCTTAAAATTCACGATAATACGTGATAAGCTCGTACTCCGTTCTTGTTCTTCCATTGAATCTAATAGAAATGTCGGACTGTGATTGTTGAGTGTGAATAGTCTCTTAAATAATTAATCACGAATCGAATATTTTATCGATTTCTTTTCTGCTAACTATTATATGTTATATAACCCTAGTTCTAGAAATTGTAGGCATTTCTTGAGAAATTTGAATTTAGATTAGAGTGGACCTTTAAGGAAAAAATGGTTAAGAGAATAGCATAGTTAAGAAATTATCAATATCGTAACAATATTATGACAATATTGTTATTACAATTCCAATTTTCATAAATAAAATGGACCAAAGGGTTTGAAATAATAAAATGAGAAATCTATAATTTATTTATATTGATTTCTAAATTTACATTAGGATTGTAAATTATAGTTATTTTAGAGATCTGAATTTGACAAGATCTCAATTGACATTTTACGTATTTGATTACTACGTATTTATAGATTACTGAATTTAAATGACTGATTCTGATGTGCGGGTCTGTTTCATCGCTGTCTCTCCAGGTGGCATAGAAGAGATGAGTCCATAAACTATGAATGAGAAAGAATAGATTTAGATATTTGAAATAAACTAACGTTAAACTACAAGGGACTTTAATTAGTAGTAAACATGAAAATTTGAGTTTAGATGAAGATTTAAATGAATTAAGAATTTAATAGTTTATAAGAATTTAATAGTTTATAAGAATTTAATAGTTTATAAGAATTTAATAGTTTATAAGAATTTAATAATTTATAAGAATTTAATAATTTATAAGAATTTAATAGTTTATAAGAATTTAATAGTTTATAAGAAGTTAATAGTTTATAAGAAGTTAATAGTTTATAAGAAGTTAATAGTTTATAAGAAGTTAATAGTTTATAAGAAGTTAATAGTTTATAAGAAGTTAATAGTTTATAAGAAGTTAATAGTTTATAAGAAGTTAATAGTTTATAAGAAGTTAATAGTTTATAAGAAGTTAATAGTTTATAAGAAGTTAATAGTTTATAAGAAGTTAATAGTTTATAAGAAGTTAATAGTTTATAAGAAGTTAATAGTTTATAAGAAGTTAATAGTTTATAAGAAGTTAATAGTTTATAAGAAGTTAATAGTTTATAAGAAGTTAATAGTTTATAAGTTAATATGGGTTTGAGATGAATAGCTATAGAACAGTCACCGAATAGTTGCTAATATACTATGCCTATATAACAACCAACCTCCGATACTAAGACTGCCAGCTTATGATTTGTAGATGCGTTGTCCTGTATCGTCCCGCCTCACTCCTTGCCTCTACCTTAGCCAATCATAGTTGAAAACTCCGTGTGGTGATAAAAGACACTGCGTGGACTACTACTCATCACGCTTCCTTTTTGTTACAGCTGTGAAGTCCTTTGTAATTATGTTCTCTAGTTTTTATTGAACTACAACACTTGAGAATACGGCATGTGTCTGTAATGAGACTCTGAAGAATACTGATTAGATGCGTCACTGTGATCCTGGACATTTACTATTATTGGTGTGGTTGCCATAGCATAAATATAATTAGCAAACGGATCACAGTGACTGTTCAATATATATTCATTAAAACCTAAATGAACAAAATTAGCATGATCAATTAAAATACATATAATATGTCAATCAATCACAGTTAAAGATTATTCATATGATAGTATACATTAATTTAATGTATAAATAAATATTCCAAGACACTCCCGGCGAGAGGGTTCATATAAGTCTAGCAAACTTGTTGGGATAGACTTATATGAACAAACAATTTCAATATTGCTTATAATATAAAACACAAGATATAAAACACACAAAATACAAAAAAATATCAGAAACGTCAACAATATATACACAGGGACGTTCCTGAAAAACACATTTTTACAAACCATAACGGTATAGGATAATAAATTACACCAAGTTAGCATCCAATAAATTGCCTATACGAGCTTTAGCTCTCTTAGCGGCATTCCTTGGATGGCGCTGGGGACCGCTCATGACCTTATTGTCCTCAAGGGTTACAGACTCATTGTTAAAGTCATCTACAGCGGGTATGAGCAACTTCAATGATGTAGAATGCCTATACACAATTTCTTTGGTCTTTCCCTTCAACACTCTGGCTGCAGTAACCTCTCCAATCGAATTTTCCTCCACGGTTTTAACAATACCTAAAGGATAGGTGGAGGGCTTGCCGAAAGGTTCAACCAAAAGAACAATGTCATTTGGTTTCAGTTTTGCGTGAAACTTTTTCTTGTATCGTCCAGGCTTATCCACTGCTTGATCTATCAACTGTTGAAGGAATTCGCCATGGTAGTTCTCCTTCATCCTTTCCCTTACTCTTTGCAAGTTACCAAAGTCCAGTCTAATTGCCTCAGCAGTATAATTCCAATCTGGGTCATTCTTATTAAACTGACTTGGAATTATATTTATGGACGGTATTTCACGTCCATAGATCAGCATTTCTGGAGATATTGCAGCTGGAACTACACTGGTATCCCTAAGAGAGCTCTGGAATGCAATTGGTCGCTTATTGACAATACAATTAGTTTCTTTAATTACAAAATAGAAATCATTATATTGCAAGACATTATTCTTAATAGATTTGAAAATTAAATTCTTGCACTGTTTCACACAGTTCTCCACAAGCGAGCCTAAGGCGCTATTACCTTTGGAAAATTGCTCAAATTTAATATGGTTTAGGTTTAACTCATCAAAATAATTAACTACTTCCACATCATTCAGCCAGTCTGCAATTACCTTTGAACCCGCAACAAGCTGTGATCCAAGATCCGAGACACAATACTGAAATATTCCGTGATTGAACACGTGCAATTGTACTGCCCGTAAGAAATCTTTAACGCTAAGGGAATCACAAAGTTGCAAACTTATACCTCTCGTCCACATACATGTGATGACAAGAATATAAACTTTAGACCTAACATTGTCACGCTTTATGACGAACGGTCCAAAATAATCCATGTAAACATAGGCGAATGGGGCTTTAGGGGGATTGGTTCGTTCTTCTCTGTAAGAATTTTGATTAAGGCTAATAGGTCTGGCATTAACTCTCTTGCACAAGTTACAAGATCTCACTACTTTTTTAACAGTAGAGTAGCAATATTCTATCCAATAATCAGGTCGCAACTGTTTCAGAGTGAAATATAAACCAGCGTGACCATACTTAACATGATATTCTCTAATTATACAGTTAGTTATACTGCTATGCTTTGGCAATAAGATTGGGAATTTTCCACTGTAACTAATTGGTATTTTACATTTAACTTTAAGCAGACCATCATTGTCTATAAATAGATTCAACTTTGCGGACATTTTAGGGACATTCACTTTTGATCTTGAAATATTTTGCAAAAAAGCGAACTCTTCAGGATAATGAATTTCCTGTTCTCTTAAGATTATATCGTGAAGCGCTTGTTTACAGAACCCAGTTTCACTTATTGGATTTACCGTTAATCCACTTTTAACCCTAATACGAGTTTTAATCTTCGAAATGAATTTGAGAACATTAGCGTACACTCTCACTAGTTTAGATATTCTAGAATACTTATCGGGTCTAATTAAATGAGTTTCACAATTTTGTACCTCTGTCCTCATCGCCCAAGTCCCTTGTTCCGGTTCCTCTATCTCCTGCACTACCTCTGGCACTTCGTCCACCTGTTTGGAGAGAATGTCCGGAACCAAAACAGAGAAATCTGGATTTACCTTTTCAGATAACTTGAGGAAATCAGGTCCTTTGAAAAAAGAAGAATTATTAAGGGTTTTGTAACTGCATATCCTGGTCACAAAATCTGCGGGATTCAATTTACCTTCGGTAAAATGAAAAGTAACAGGATGTTGTTGGCTTAGAGTGTCAATAATGCGGAGCTTGTTCATCACAAATACAGAAAGCTTCTGCATTTTATCGTAGTTTACAAAATGACTCCGAATCCAATGAATGCAAACTAAACTATCTGTATGCAAATGAACATTGACTATTTTAATAGGATTTATAATAGAAGGTCCAGTCAAATTGTTGTAGATATCGAATAATGTTTGCAATCCAAATGTTACAGCTAACATCTCCAAAGATGGAATAGACTTCCCCAACATCTTGTTATTAACAAGTCTATTCTTTGACATTAGATAACTAATCTGACCACTAGACTCATTTTTAGCATAAATCACCGCTCCATAAATAGATTTAGAAGCATCGGTGAAAGCATGCAGAGAGTAGCTATCATTCCTACCTCCGATCATTCGTGGTAATTCGATAAGAGGCGTGTTATTTACCTGTCTACAAATATTATGCCATTCTCTAATTCTCTCAGGTGAGAGTTTATCATCCCATTTCAGTTTCTTGTCAATTTGCAATTCTCTCATGTACAACTTAGCTCTATTAATCAATGGTAAATGGATGTTAAGAACGTCGTATATGGAGCCTAAGGATTTTAATACTTTCCTTTTAGTATTAGCCTCCATATCGAGTTTGAAATCCACTATGTTCAAACAATCAGTTTCTTTATTCCAAGTAGTGCCGAGCAATTTTACGTTAGATTGGACTACGTTGTCATTACGAGCATCTATTTTATTCTGTAACGAATCACTGTTAGTCACGAATTGCTGTAAATTGAATTTATATTCTGAAAATATCTCTGGTAGTTTATCATAACAATACTGTAACTGTTTCTCAGAGTTACAAGTATACCCACCATTATCCATGTAAATTGTATTGTATACCTCTTTCTTAATCTCTGATACTCTAGGGTCAGAATCTCCATTGCTCATTACCAAAATAAAGTATAAGCAAATCATTAACATCGCGGGGCTACATCGCAAACCGAAACTAAGTCTTAAGTTACGGTATGCCACGATTTTATAATCGCCTTTCTCAACATTGTTAAACCATAAGAACATAAGTTTATTCTGGTCGATTTCATTTAGTCCTATGTTCAAAAATGCCTTCTGAATATCAAAAATCAACAAAAACCTATCAAATCTCAACAGGGTTAATGCAATGAAAATTTTATGATTCAGATTAGGGCCGGGAAGCATAGCTTTGTTATGACTGACGCAAGACTCATTCAAGTAAGTTTCTGCAAGATTTGAGAGAAAGACAACTCTGCATTTGGTGGTATCTCTGTTCATACGATATACACCCATATGGGGTAAGAAGCAGCAATTAGGGTTGGATTTAATAAATTCCTCTACGTCAATAACTTTCTCAATGATCCCCAAGTTTTCTTGTTCTTTGAACACCGCATCGTACATAGTGAGTTTATCTGGAGTCTTCTTAAGTTTATCAAAATTAGATTTCAAAATTTTCTTTGATAAGTCGTAGTTCTTAGATAGCAAATGTTTGTTTTTATTATTCCAAGGTAGTCGTATAATTAATCTACCTTCAGAGCTAATCTCCATTGTATTCAAAACATACCTTGATACTAAAGTATTAGTTTCTGTATTTAGAGGATCATCTTCCTCGCTATCGTAATTTAGTACCCTAGCTAATTCCAATTGCAATTCAGATTCAGTAGCCTTAGTCAACTCCAAATCATTAATGACTCCATTATCATCAAGCAAGATCTGAGTTTCACTAATATTAGTAGTCTGATATGAACAATAACCCATTATTTTACCATCCAAATTATCACAACTAACATCTAAATTTGGATTTCGGCAATAAGGTACTGCACTTTCAGAACTAACCTCATAAAAAGGCAATGAATCCAAATTATCAATCATTCTACCGATATTACCAGAAAATATTATACCAATTGGTGACTCAATAAAGGAAGAATCCTGAGATTTTCCAAATAGCTTATAATTCAAAGGCAAAATGTGATCATCTTCAGTTCCTAATATTACCGATATTCCATCTATAACTTCAGAGTCACTAGTTCTCAAATAATCGTCCGCAATAGGGTAGCCTAACTGTGAGAACCTATCAACAACAGTCTGAATACCGGACACCTTAATGCTAGTTGTAATTTTAGGAATACAAATTGCTTCTATCTCCCTCAAATCATTTCCCAATTGAATATTCAATTTAACAATATTAGTATCCACTTCTTTCGCAGTGTTAAACCCATGAATTGTCAATTTAACAGAGCTATTCACTATTGGTAACTTTAGCTCGTTGGCCAAACCTTGACTAACAAAATTCTTTTGACTTCCACCATCCTTAAACACTCGAATATTTTTATTCGTGGCATCACCTAGAGCAGTACATGTAAAAGTAGGTAAAGCTAAAGAATTAGAAGAGTTATTATGCATAATAAATGCAATGTTGTTAAAAACGTCATTACGTTTTCCCCATGTATTTCTACCAGATGCAGTTTCATCATTCTTTAAACAAAGATAGCTCATATGAGGTTTATTACAAATATTGCAAAATGAAGAAAATCTGAATTTACATTTATCCGTAGAATGATTCACAAAGGAACATTTAATGCATCCGTTAATTGATTTTAACTTGTTTACTTTTTTGAAAGCAGTATTATAAACTTCACAGTCCTTCATTTTGTGATCATATCTAGGAGCTTTGTCACTTTTACAAAGGTAACAATTTAAGCCCTTGTGCAATGGTTTTTCACCGTACTCTACCTTAGTACCCATATTTGAACTATGCATCTTCTCCCTAAATCTTACACTACTCGTTTCTTTAGTTAAATTGTATCTCTCAATAACAATAAACAAGTTCTCTTCAATTTCTTCTAAAGATGGTTTATTCTTATTGGTAATTTGCCTAAATTGGTTTTGAAAATTCTCGTTAAACGAGTTCCATATAAAGAATTGCAGAATGGTATCTCTATTAATATCAAGACTACGAAATGAAGCAAGTATAGTTCGCATCTCTCCCGCGAATACATAAGGGTCAGTTCTTTCTTCTAGTTTTAACTGTGCTAGTTGTTTAATAGAGTCGAATCTGACTTTGATAGGATCACCGAATGCTTCGTTCAACACCTTTTTTGCATTTTCGTAACCTTGTTCTTGAATATCTAAAGAATTAATTAATACTAAAGGAGCATCTCTTAATTGATTGCGAAGGTATATAAACTTCTCATAGCTAGTTAAATTATGCTTATTAACAATACATTCGAATCCGTGAACAAATTTCTCCAAACTTTCAGATTTCGAATTTTGGAAAGTTGGCAATGGTACATCTGGCAGCTTAAGTTTATTTAAGGGAGGAGGATTAACATTTGTCTGTCTACTATTTTCAACGGAATTTGGAAAGGAATTTTCCAGTATAGCATGATGTTCTCTATACAAACTTCGATATTTGTCACAATTATCGCTATGCTTACTAAGATCAGTTTCAGTTACTTCTCCAGATAACAAATTTGAAAAAATCTTTTTATCTAATTGCACCAGATCATCCTTAATGTCATTTATCTTTTCGAGCAAATCATGTTTTTCATCTAAGGTCAGAGTGACAATATCGTTTTTAATACGTGTACACGTTTTTGTCAACCTTTGTCTTAAATATTGACGGTTTTTCTCCAGAGATGCCATAATGCGTTATCAGAAATAATAAAGAGTTACAAAAATTTAAATATTCACAACCACGACAAGAGGATTTGAAATATCACACAGGAAATTAAGGTTAGGAGGCAGGACGAACAGGACGCATCACATCAAAATCAATACATCATCCCCATACTGGCCACCATTTCATAAATAAAATGGACCAAAGGGTTTGAAATAATAAAATGAGAAATCTATAATTTATTTATATTGATTTCTAAATTTACATTAGGATTGTAAATTATAGTTATTTTAGAGATCTGAATTTGACAAGATCTCAATTGACATTTTACGTATTTGATTACTACGTATTTATAGATTACTGAATTTAAATGACTGATTCTGATGTGCGGGTCTGTTTCATCGCTGTCTCTCCAGGTGGCATAGAAGAGATGAGTCCATAAACTATGAATGAGAAAGAATAGATTTAGATATTTGAAATAAACTAACGTTAAACTACAAGGGACTTTAATTAGTAGTAAACATGAAAATTTGAGTTTAGATGAAGATTTAAATGAATTAAGAATTTAATAGTTTATAAGAATTTAATAGTTTATAAGAATTTAATAGTTTATAAGAATTTAATAGTTTATAAGAATTTAATAATTTATAAGAATTTAATAATTTATAAGAATTTAATAGTTTATAAGAATTTAATAGTTTATAAGAAGTTAATAGTTTATAAGAAGTTAATAGTTTATAAGAAGTTAATAGTTTATAAGAAGTTAATAGTTTATAAGAAGTTAATAGTTTATAAGAAGTTAATAGTTTATAAGAAGTTAATAGTTTATAAGAAGTTAATAGTTTATAAGAAGTTAATAGTTTATAAGAAGTTAATAGTTTATAAGAAGTTAATAGTTTATAAGAAGTTAATAGTTTATAAGAAGTTAATAGTTTATAAGAAGTTAATAGTTTATAAGAAGTTAATAGTTTATAAGAAGTTAATAGTTTATAAGAAGTTAATAGTTTATAAGAAGTTAATAGTTTATAAGTTAATATGGGTTTGAGATGAATAGCTATAGAACAGTCACCGAATAGTTGCTAATATACTATGCCTATATAACAACCAACCTCCGATACTAAGACTGCCAGCTTATGATTTGTAGATGCGTTGTCCTGTATCGTCCCGCCTCACTCCTTGCCTCTACCTTAGCCAATCATAGTTGAAAACTCCGTGTGGTGATAAAAGACACTGCGTGGACTACTACTCATCACGCTTCCTTTTTGTTACAGCTGTGAAGTCCTTTGTAATTATGTTCTCTAGTTTTTATTGAACTACAACACTTGAGAATACGGCATGTGTCTGTAATGAGACTCTGAAGAATACTGATTAGATGCGTCACTGTGATCCTGGACATTTACTATTATTGGTGTGGTTGCCATAGCATAAATATAATTAGCAAACGGATCACAGTGACTGTTCAATATATATTCATTAAAACCTAAATGAACAAAATTAGCATGATCAATTAAAATACATATAATATGTCAATCAATCACAGTTAAAGATTATTCATATGATAGTATACATTAATTTAATGTATAAATAAATATTCCAAGACACCAATATTGATATAACATTGCCAATATTGTTACAACATTGCCAATATTATTACAAAGTTGCCAATATTGCACAGAGGCACATTACCACTTGGCAATAGCAACTTTAGAAATGTTTTAACAATAACTGAATTTAAAAGTTATTCACCAGAGCAGTAAATTAGGAGAGAAAGAGTAGGCCTAGAGTGCGCTTGTTAATCTCCAGCAGTGAGAGGAGTTCTTCAGTCGAAGAAGACAGAGACTTATTTCTCTGACAAGTCCTATCAATCCTTTGAGACTTGCCTTCTTTCTTCACTCGATGACAAGGAGTTGGAGTAAGTGGTTTTCTTTGCTCTCTTTCGAAACAGAAGTACACTCATAAAAAAAGGAAACACTCTCAGTGAGAACTACCCTGGCCAAATTGAGCCACCGAATGAATACTCTATAGCTATTCTAGTTGGACAGTGTTAAAAGTTTAGTTACTCGGATGCGGGATTTGTATGCTTGTACTTAGTTAAATTGGAAACTTTTACGTAAATTAAATGAAACTGATTATGGAGCTAGGCAATTACGTAGATTAGTCATTATGAAGTAAAGTGATTAGCTTTTTTGAAATGTAATTAGGATTATTTATTATCACCAGATGACATTTGACAATGTCAGAATGTTTAGGAATATTCTCAGTGAATGTTCTATGAATATTCCCTTTGTGAATTATCGGAATATTCATTCCCTTTAGCCCTTATTCCCGGATATTAGCAGTCACACTGAGTGAATAATGATGATATTATTATAGCGTAAGAAGTTTTGCAAATGGAAAGGGTTACAATTACTTCATTTGGTTATTTTATAAACAAACTCAGATGATTTTAAAACAATTAATTGATCCCGAAAATATCTATCTCTATGAAATTATAAATGGGCTTGATGAAAAATTTTCCCTTTTTTTTGTTCTTTTCATCAAAGAAAATCCTTATCCTCATATCAAAAATTATTAATGAAAATCTCATCTTAAATTTTAAAAGAGTTCAATTAACCATTTAATTTTGAGCTAATTTCAGACTAGGTATTCATTACCGAAGCTGATGGCACGTTTCTAAATCCCTTTCCGTTGATTAGCAATCCCCTTTATCGTTCGGTAAGCTCTCTGACTAAGTGCCGATGTACTTTAACCTCCGGCAATCCATAGTGCTGTCATAACCTCTACATTAGGTAGGTTAAGCGCTCAATAAAGCTCAAAGTAGGCTCATTTGGCTCATATGCCCCTGCTCATTTTGCCTCAGTTTCAGAGAACGGTGATGACGAGCCTAAATGGCGTAAACTTTAATAACGGCAATGTTCTACTTTGTCAAAATACATCACTCTGAATTATTAAGAATCTACTTCGTATTCTCAAATGCTAATGATAATAAATCGATAGGAATAAACTTTGAGCTTTTCTTTCATAATTCTTAATAAAAGTTTTTCATAGAGAGAATATTGAATAAATTAAATAATTGTTCTCATGAATTTTATATTATTTCTCACCTTGTAAGTTACAAATTATCGGTCAGTTTCACATCTTCGGTCATATAAGAAAAGAGAATGGCACACTAATAATTATTGAATGTTCATTTTGATTTATCTATGATATCTGAAGGTATCATGGATACCAATTAAAATATAAATAAATAACAATTATCATACAGTTTCTTTCTTATAAGACCGAAGATGTGGAACCAACCGATAACTCGTTCCGTACCCTAACTGTTTCTAAACTCATATCATATGATAATGAATATCCTACTCCTGCTCCGTATCAAAATGTTTCACTGTTGAGAATAAAGATAAGAAGGTTAATAACCATCCCCAAAGTTTTCTTCCACAGTTTCGAGAAGCGTTCCAAAATAATTTAAGAAGATTCGGTTGAAAGTTTGGTATAAAATGCCGTGGAGTTTATTCATGGAGTCTTTAACAATTTGGTCATAAGAAAAGTCGCTGAAGTTTGTCATGACTGAATAGCAGGGAGATAATGTCTTCGCAAGAAAATGCTACAGCTTCATTAGCTGCTCTCAAGTTAGGGCATCTTAGACTTTAGGACATTTACCGGCATGACTCTCCATGTTTTTAACTATATTGTGTATAGTGTAATCAGTAGGGTTGTGATAATATATTCTATAAATAATATATGTCAAGAATATTCTGATACAGTTCAACTCTATTCTTACCATGTTTATAGTACAGTAGAACTCTATTCTTACCATGTTTATAGTACAGTAGAACTCTATTCTTATCATGTTTATAGTACAGTAGAACTCTATTCTTTATCATGTTTATGGTACAGTAGAACTCTATTCTTACCATGTTTATAGTACCGTAGAACTCTATTCTTACCATGTTTATAGTACAGTAGAACTCTATTCTTATCATGTTTATAGTACAGTAGAACTCTATTCTTTATCATGTTTATAGTACAGTAGAACTCTATTCTTACCATGTTTATAGTACAATAGAACTCTATTCTTACCATGTTTATAGTACCGTAGAACTCTATTCTTACCATGTTTATAGTACAGTATAACTCTATTCTTTATCATGTTTATAGTACAGTAGAACTCTATTCTTTATCATGTTTATAGTACAGTAGAACTCTATTCTTATCATGTTTATAGTACAGTAGAACTCTATTCTTTACCATGTTTATAGTACAATAGAACTCTATTCTTTATCATGTTTATAGTACAGTAGGACTATATTCTTATCATGTTTATAGTACAGTAGAACTCTATTCTTATCATGTTTATAGTACAGTAGAACTCTATTCTTATCATGTTTATAGTACAGTAGAACTCTATTCTTATCATGTTTATAGTACAGTAGAACTCTATTCTTATCATGTTTATAGTACAGTAGAACTCTATTCTTATCATGTTTATAGTACAGTAGAACTCTATTCTTATCATGTTTATAGTACAGTAGAACTCTATTCCTTATCATGTTTATAGTACAGTAGAACTCTATTCTTTATCATGTTTATAGTACAGTAGAACTCTATTCTTACCATGTTTATAGTACAGTAGAACTCTATTCTTACCATGTTTATAGTACAGTAGAACTCTATTCTTTATCATGTTTATAGTACAGTAGAACTCTATTCTTACCATGTTTATAGTACAGTAGAACTCTATTCTTACCATGTTTATAGTACAGTAGAACTCTATTCTTATCATGTTTATAGTACAGTAGAACTCTATTCTTATCATGTTTATAGTACAGTAGAACTCTATTCTTATCATGTTTATAGTACAGTAGAACTCTATTCTTATCATGTTTATAGTACAGTAGAATTCTATTCTTATCATGTTTAAAGTACAGTAGAACTCTATTCTTATCATGTTTATAGTACAGTAGAACTCTATTCTTTATCATGTTTATAGTACAGTAGAACTCTATTCTTATCATGTTTATAGTACAGTAGAACTCTATTCTTACCATGTTTATAGTACAGTAGAACTCTATTCTTATCATGTTTATAGTACCGTAGAACTCTATTCTTATCATGTTTATAGTACAGTAGAACTCTATTCTTATCATGTTTATAGTACAGTAGAACTCTATTCTTATCATGTTTAAAGTACAGTAGAACTCTATTCTTATCATGTTTATAGTACAGTAGAACTCTATTCTTTATCATGTTTATAGTACAGTAGAACTCTATTCTTATCATGTTTATAGTACAGTAGAACTCTATTCTTATCATGTTTATAGTACAGTAGAACTCTATTCTTATCATGTTTATAGTACAGTAGAACTCTATTTGGGAATCCTTTGCACAGAAATGAAAGCAAACAAACTTTGATGAACTGGAATTGACTGGAATCTCTGGAATGCAAATTGATTCCTAAGTGCCTTCTTTGGCTTCTGTTTGGTTTATGTACGTTGAAAAATTCCAGTCAATTATTGGTGCTTTGAAGATTTTCCTTTACATGCAAAATGAAATCGTTTGCTGATTGTGTCGATATTTCATCGCTATTTCGTACACTCAGATTATTATGAAGTGGTTATATTGCTTTTTTTTCTATTGATGATATTTACATGATTTTGTTGTTGGAAACTGCTCCTCAAGACCATTTTTTTAAAACTTTTTCTGTACTTACTTCAGTATTAAAATACGAGGGATAAAATGATTGCGTTGCCTAAATAAAAGTTCTATTCATAAAGATATATTATATTAAAATATCTAAATAGAATTTTGTATTACTATCCTCTTACTTTATATATACACAATACAAAGAATATGAAGATTACACCATATACATATAATGTAAGTTACGAATTATCGGTCAGTACTACATCTTCAGTCATATAAGAAAAAACAATATAAAAATTGTTATTATTACACAGTGCTATCTAATACTTCTGCAAACCCGGGTTTGCAGAAGTATTAGATAGCACTGTGTAATAATAACAATTTTATATTGTTTTTTCTTATATGACCGAAGATGTAGTACTGACCCATAATTCGTAACCTACCCTAATCTATTTATAATATTAAGATACATATTCAGAATGCAATCCCGTTTTGTTTGCAGTAATGGAGTATTATTCCGCGAGATAGAGTTGTTCTGACTACCTCCACTGTGTAACTCACTGCGAGTAAATGTCAGCAAACAGGATAGAGTTTATCATCTCTCTAATGGTGATTATTTCGGTACTAGAGAAAGGGAGTTCTGTGATACAATTGTCAAACATTATATTAACAAGAAATTAACATTTAAGCCACACTATAAGTATAGATCAGTTCTACGCCACACTAAGTAGATCAATTCTCCGCCACACTAAGTAGATCAGTTCTCCGCCACACTAAGTATATCAGTTCTATGCCTCACTAAGTAGATCAGTTCTCCAACACACTAAGTAGATCAGTTCTCCACCACACTAAGTAGATCAGTTCTCTGCCTTACTAATTAGATCAGTTCTATGCCTCACTACGTAGATCAGTCCTCCACCACACTAAGTAGATCCATTCTCAGCCACACTAATTGTAGATCATTTCTCCACCACACTAAGTAGATCAATTTTCCACCACACTAAGTAGATCAATTTTACCACACTAAGTAGATCAATTCTCCACCACACTAAGTAGATCAATTCTCCACCACACTTAGTAGATCAATTATCCACCACACTAAGTAGATCCATTCTCAGCCACACTAATTGTAGATCATTTCTCCACCACACTTAGTAGATCAATTCTCCACCACACTTAGTAGATCAATTATCCACCACACTAAGTAGATCAATTCTCCACCACAATTAGTAGATCCATTCTCAGCCACACTAATTGTAGATCATTTCTCCACCACACTTAGTAGATCAATTCTCCACCACACTTAGTAGATCAATTATCCACCACACTAAGTAGATCAATTCTCCACCACAATTAGTAGATCAGTTCTCCACCACACTTAGTAGATCAATTATCCACCACACTAAGTAGATCAATTCTCCACCACAATTAGTAGATCAGTTCTCCACCACACTAAGTAGATCAATTCTCCACCACACTTAGTAGATCAATTTTCCACCACACTAAGTAGATCAATTCTCCAATACACTAAGTAGATCAATTCTCCACCACACTTAGTAGATCAATTATCCACCACACTAAGTAGATCAATTCTCCACCACAATTAGTAGATCAGTTCTCCACCATACTAAGTAGATCAATTCTCCACCACACTTAGTAGATCAATTATCCACCACACTAAGTAGATCAATTCACCACCACAATTAGTAGATCAGTTCTCCACCACACTTAGTAGATCAGTACTCCACCACACTAAGTAGATCAGTACTCCACCACACTTAGTAGATCAATTCTCCACCACACTAAGTAGATCAATTCTCCACCATACTAAGTAGATCAGTACTCCACCACACTAAGTAGATCAATACTCCACCACACTAAGTAGATCAGTTCTCCACCACACTAAGTACATCAATTCTCCACCACACTAAGTAGATCAGTTCTCCACCACACTAAGTACATCAACTCTCCACCACACTAAGTAGATCAGTACTCCACCACACTAAGTAGATCAATTATCCACCACACTAAGTAGATCCATTCTCAGCCACACTAATTGTAGATCATTTCTCCACCACACTTAGTAGATCAATTCTCCACCACACTTAGTAGATCAATTATCCACCACACTAAGTAGATCAATTCTCCACCACAATTAGTAGATCCATTCTCAGCCACACTAATTGTAGATCATTTCTCCACCACACTTAGTAGATCAATTCTCCACCACACTTAGTAGATCAATTATCCACCACACTAAGTAGATCAATTCTCCACCACAATTAGTAGATCAGTTCTCCACCACACTTAGTAGATCAATTATCCACCACACTAAGTAGATCAATTCTCCACCACAATTAGTAGATCAGTTCTCCACCACACTAAGTAGATCAATTCTCCACCACACTTAGTAGATCAATTTTCCACCACACTAAGTAGATCAATTCTCCAATACACTAAGTAGATCAATTCTCCACCACACTTAGTAGATCAATTATCCACCACACTAAGTAGATCAATTCTCCACCACAATTAGTAGATCAGTTCTCCACCATACTAAGTAGATCAATTCTCCACCA